>VZRR01005969.1:0-25954 GCA_013398015.1 Oreocharis arfaki
AAGAAAACCAACAGTAACAGCAAGAATTAATAAGACAAATGTACAAATGTACAAAATGCTCACACAGTGCTCAGAGCTCACCACCCCACTCCCTGTGGCTCGGAACCAGCATTACCTCACTGTATTGTCCCCCACATTCTATACCCCATAGTTACTTAACCAGAAGGAACCACTTCTCCCAACAAGACTCCCTTCCCCTGCCCCTGGCAATGATATGAGGTTGAATAGAATAACCTCTGGGTTCTGCCCTTGCACCTCCTGGCTACTGAAAAAATTAAACCTGTCCTGGTTGGAACCAGGATACAAGCCAAGCAACCTCAACTGCCCCACATCACGTGAAGATTTAATCCAACAGAGCCCAGTGCATCCCTTTGTAGAATGGTCTAATACATACATTCCCATTGCAATGAAAAAAACAAGTTTATTCCTGGATGAACGTACCTAATAAAATGAATTTATGGCCCATGAAGCCCCTTAAGTTTATCACAAAGTAGCCCATAGTACATGGATTGTTCTTGGATACTATCACAGGCAATACTTCAATTTAAAGCAAACAACTGCCAGTCTCCTGCTGTGTCCCATACACCTTATATTGTTCCCTCACTGGAACAAAAGCTATTCCAAACTATTTTCTTTTACATACAGCTGGAGCCCACCGAAATGTCAACAGAACCTGAGAAAACCTCAGAAAAGAGGCACCGACCTGTAAAGCACAGTGACTGGGACAGGCACTCTTTAGAGGTCAGAAAATTAAATCAGGGCAATGAATGTGCCCAGCTGAAGTGTGTTCTCATTTGCAAAAGATCTGAAAAGCTGCATCCTTAGTGAAAGAGCAAACCCATGAGCTCAGCTGGAAGAGCCAGGCACTACAGACAGGATGGAGTACATGACCCGCCCCATCAGCTCCACCCATGCACTTCTCCTGCTGTTTTGTAAAACCACTAAGGCTTTAAATTTATAAAAAAAAGTCTAGATTGGTTAACGCAAGTTGAGCAGAGCCTCCTGAGAAATTCTGCTCCAGAACATTGCCTCTTTCTGAGACAAGTCCCAGTGCAGATCATGCAGGGAATAGCAGACCTTCTGGTAAAAAAGAGTTGTCACTTGTCCATGATGTAATTTTTTAAGATTAAAAAAAGTTTACGAAGTTAAATTATCGTCTCCAACAACTCTAAATAACAAGACAGGGCATTCAGATTGGGTTAGAAGGTCTCTCAAGTTTTATCTGCAAAAAGTTTGGGCACTTACTGTCCATTTTCCAGGTCCTTCACGTGGCATACAGATGCTTCTACCACGTCCTTTGGGTTGTGGTAGGGGTTGCTGGCAATTGGATGCTCCTCAAGGTGGTAGTGCCGGGCAGTCCCATTGACTTTGTAGATCAGAGGGCTGGCTTTCCCATTGGGTGACATCTCCTCTTTGCTTCTGTCCTTCTCAGGTATCACAACTTCAATTTTCACTTCAACTGCAGGAACAAACCAAAACCTTCGTTAAAATGAAGCCAGAAGTTTCGCTGCTGTTCATTTTTCTATCTCTCCTTCCTTCCCTGAACTTGGAAACAGACATCAAAACAGATATTTTTTGTTGGCTTGACTTGGAAGTTAAAACATTTAACATCAAGCTTGGCTTGATTACCTGAGTCCATTATTCCTCTGTTCTTTCTCCATCAGGCACTTTGCATTCATAAAGTACATATTCTTGAAAGCAGACATGAGTCATTGGTGCAAAACAACCTCTCAGCTACAGTTCTTATCCTGCTTAGTGGAAAACAGCTTCAGGCAGCTCCATATGAGGCATGCCAAGGTCTCTGGGGCTCAGACAGACTTCAAAAACCCCTTTAATTGTTTGTTGGTAACGTTAACTGAAAGAGAAAGCCAACACTGCATGGTGCATAAAGCTGCTTCATTAGATGGAGACCAATTAATAAGGAACTAGAAACATCCAAAATTTTTTCCTCATGAAGTTTTGAGTGTAGAGTGACTCTCACAAGGATGCAAGGATGGTCCATTTCTCTCATGTGTACACCAGTGAACAGGTCTGACAATAAATCATCCCTGTCCTGGGGACCAAAAGACCCAGGGACACATGGGAGCAAGGACAGTGGGGTGCAGAGATGCTCTACTCGGCCACCCAGGTGAGGACATGCAGAAGTTACTGTAAGGGTGGGGAGGCCCTGGCACAGGGTGCCCAGAGAAGCTGTGTCTGCCCCATCCCTGGAAGTGTCCAAGGCCCGTTTAGATGGGGCTTGGAACAACCTGGGATAGTGGAAGGTGTCTCTGCCCATGCCAGGGGTGGAACTGGATGAGCTTTAAGGCCTCCTCCAGCCCAAATAATTCTGTCATTCTATGTTCATCTGAGCTCCCTGAAGGGCAGCGCTCACCCACCCTCCCCATGGACCCACCCAGCTGCACCCCCACCCTCCACCCCATGGCCCAGGCTGGGCAAGCTGGGCACAGCAGCATCAGAAGCCACTGATGAGCTCTCACATCACAAAGTAGGAAACATAACTTTATCTCCTAGGGACTTAATAAAGTTAAAGCCATTAGTATTAATAATAAATGCCAGGGAGTTATATAGCAAGCCAGGGGAAAGTGCCAGAGACTGGTGAAGTGTCTCAAGTACATGGGAAATCACTGAGCTTTCCCCATCATGAACAGGAAAATCCGTGCAGAAGATGTAAGTTAAAGTTCACAAACTAAGCATGTTAAGGAAAGGCAGATGAAGGGTAAAAAGAAGCCCTTCAGCAAGGCTTGTGAATGGCAGGGATGCTGGGTCTTCCCAGCCTCATCTATTGTCCCAAACCTTTTATTGCAAAAATATTGAGAGAACGATGGAAGAACAAGTCAGGGAGAAGGTCGTTCATTTTGGAAGGGAGAAAAGCAAGCGGCCATGGCTGCCCAGGCCCTGGAGGCAAGCATCTGTCTCAGAAGTCCTGCAAGTTTCTGCTGTTAGTGCCAGCTCAGCAAGGCAAGGGATGAATGGCTTTTTGCCAAAGTGCCAAATCCCTGTGCTCACCTGGGCAGGATTCACCAGGGGTAGTGACAGACAGATCCAGGAAAGTGATTTTCTGTATATGAACACTGAACCAACAGAAAATGTCACCTTCTGCTGTGCTCTAGCAGGTGCAGGAGTTCATGCAAATGAATAGGGCCAGCACCATGCATGAAAAAAGCCCATACTGCTATGAGGAAATCTGTTCCTGGAGCTCAAGAGAAGTAGCCTAGCTGCTGCAGGCACCTGGTGAAGAGGCTGCTCTCCATAAGCACTGTTTTCCCAGGGCATTGAGAATCCCAGACATGGATTCTCCAGGACAGAGTTAGGAAATATAATGAATACCCATTTATGCCAGCCCCAGTAAAATACTTTTGGCCCAAGAAACAGGAGGCTGATGTCATCTGATTTCATAGTCAATCTGCAGAAAATGTGGCTGTGCATCCTTGCAGCCAGACTGCGGAGCCAGACCATGTCACAGGATGAGACAAAGGTTGGCCAAAGCCAGTGGCTCTGAGCCCTAATGGTGAGTGGGATATGGGTATCATTGAATTCACCCTGAAGGGAACAACCCCCATCTCTCACTTGGCTGATGCCCAAGGACTTTGCTTTCCAGAGCACATTTGCGTCAGGTGAGCACATGGAGTGCCCACTGATTCACGGGCATATGAAACTGCAGGGATGAAGATGGAAATTTAACTCTGAGCTTTTCCCTTCTTCCTCAGTCAGAAAAACATATGCAGGAAGCAGCAGGTCTCTGGCACTCAGCCATTCCCACCTGCCACCCACCAACACTGCTGGACAAATGTCCAGAGGAAATGAAAAAGTTATAAAATCTTCCGCCTCCTATTTTGGGCCCCACACTTCACCACTTGCCTCTGTGGGGGGCATATCCCACTTGCCTCTCAGCAAGCCTTTTTACTCCCATCTCCTCCTCCTTCTCATGCCTCTCAGCCCTGCATGGGGTGTCCCTCTGGCTGGAAACCTGCATTCCCAAAGGATGATCCCTCCAGGAATCCAGGGCTAAGCAGCACCTGAGCTGATCCAGCAAACTGGTTCAGTTGCCATCAGGGAAAATGACATTTAAATGAAATATTTATAAACCCAAGTTTAATTCTGAAATCTTATTGGTACAGTGGGGCTGGGGCCAGTCCAGTGTGTTCCAGCTCTTTGACAGTCATATCCTATAACTGCTAGAAGAGGGTCTGGACCTTAAGGTAAACTGTTTGGAAAGTTTTAGGCACATGACTACAAATCTAGACAGTAGACAACCTCTCAGAAATATAGGCAGAGATACGGATATATATATATGGATATTGATATATAAATATGGATATAAAGGTATAGATATAGATGATACAGATAAAATATAGATAGAGAAGTATATATGTATATGTATAGATACAGATGAGAGAAAGAGACAGGCCTGTTTGCCCTGTGCCACCAACATCACTTATACACATATACATGTGTGTGTATGTGTTTGTGCGAGTTCATGCACGTTTTTAAGATATCTCTATAGATACACACATACATAGATGAAGGACCAGAAGACCAGGACTGGAAATATTTTATAACAATATAGAAAAAAAGCAGAGGGACCAGCTGAGCATTAACAAGTGCTCATATCACACATCAACATACACCTCAGCACTGCAAGCTCTCACTACCCGAAAATCCTGAGTCAGCTCCTCAAAGTCACAGAATCATTTAAAATACAGACTCTTGACAAGACTATAAATTTTGACCAAATTTTTTTTCTCCCAGGTTTTCAGCCTTTAGGTTGAGCACTGGTGGGATCCTTCACATACACTCAGGAACCATGTCCCAACCCCATTTATCACAGTTGGCTCAGGTGTTGTTTTCCTGTTGTAGTCAAGATGTTCTTGTGCTTTGCCTTGATGTCATTCACATAAGCACTCAGCCCGTAATAGACCATTACATCTCCTGTAAATTTATTCCTTCTCCATCACTATTCACAGCCTTGTGGGACAAGTCAAAGCCTCTGCTTGCTCTTGGAGAGGTACTTGAGACATGAGGCTCGAACTGTTGACTTCAATCCCAGAGCAGGGTGCTGGCAGGTGGCTGGGCCGCAGTACAGGGTCGCAGACATTATTTTTAAAAAATTAGAGCAATTAGATGCCCCAAGACTTCTTTATCACAGGACTGGGTTCCCAGTATGGCTCAGAGCCCTTCTGGAGGCTAAATTTAAATTATAGATATTGGGCAGTGTTGCAGTTGAAGCAGACACGACACACACTAAGTCTGATGTAAAGTGCAAGCAAAAAGAGTTTATTCTAAAAGCTAATGTCATATATCCACACTTTTGTATGTTTATCATTCATGTTAATTGTCCATTAGTTGTTTAACTTCTACAATAAATTCATTAGCTATTTCAACTACACCATACTATTATTAGTTATCTACAACACAGACATCTCAAGAATCTAAACAAACACCAGCTGCAGATGTGTTGCTGTTTACTCCCTCTATTGTTTTGAATTTCTTGCTTCCCCTAATTAAGTTTCTCACAAGTAGAAACAGACTGTGCTGAGACCAATGTCAAACTCAGACTCAGACAAGCTTGCTGACCTGCTGTTAATTCCCACAGGGCCATTGTACCCTTAGGTCCCAGATACTTAAAATACTAGAAACCAGGAAAATACTGAGTTAATGTGGGAAGAGAGAATTGACATGAACCAAGGGCTGACTTGAGCCAAGGAAAGTCTGGATAAGATGAAGATGCCTGGCCATAGGGGATGGAGGAGCTGAGCTGGCAAGGGGAGAACAGTGTGTCTGCCTTCCCCAGCCCCAAAAGCCTGTGATGCGTCAGGGTGTACCGCTTCGGGGCTGCAGGCACAGGGCAGAGGAGCACTGAGGGCAAGGAACAGTCTGGTGAGGGCTGTACGGTGCCAATAGCTTTGGGAGCAGTAGAAATCAGAAATGCATCAAGGGATGATGCTGGAGGGACCAGCAGGCATAGCCAGAAATCTCAGTTTACCCCAGCAGGGTTTATTTTCCCAAAGCCAGCACAGAGTAAATCCACCACCACGGGACATGTTTGGGGCTCATTGTGCCCTGCCAGAGCTGCACTCTTCAGGTATCCCCTGGGCTTGCCCATCCTGCCTCATCTACAAGCCCCAATAACAGTAACTTCAGGTGCTCTGAAAGAGACTCCAAACCACTTCTATGGACCACTTCTCCCCTCCTTCCAAGCCCACGCTGGACAGGGCTTGGAGCAACTTGGTCTAGTGGAAGGTGTCCCTGCCCATGGCAGGGGGTTGAAGCTACTTGGTCTTTACAGTCACTTCCAGCCCAAACCATTCTGTGATTCTATCATTCTATTAAAAACGACAGAGCTAATGACCACCATGTCAAACGTGCCTGAGTCTGCTCTCCCTCTCCAGATGCTCTGTCAGCAAATGCTACAGTCCAAAACCAGGAGGTAGGACTTGCCAGCCAAGGCTGGGGACAAGCTCAGAGCCAAGCTCAGGTCACATAGCCAATGGCACCCCCTCCAGCACCCTCCAGCATGCAGCATCCCTGGGAAGGGAGCACACTACCTGCTAAATGCATCCCTCCGTGCAAGGGAATAGCCCACGCCCAGACACCACATGCACTGGGAAGTGACTGCTCTGCCCCTCCACCAAACACTGAGCCCAGCAGAAGAAGAAGAATCACAATTTATAGGTTTTGAAGCCATTCTCCCATACCCGGCACAGAGATAGAGCTGCCACAGCTCACATAGAGCTGGCATACAATGGTTCCTGTCACCCATTACCCTGACCTGGCTGCGCTGCGGGAGTGGGTGCTGGGATACCACACAGGCTGCCAGCTGGAAGCTCATCCCCAATGCATCACACACTCAAGACAAATCCAGGGAGAAAATTATGCAGAGATTGAGAACTAGTCCTTCAGAAGAGGATCCAGCATCACAGGACTGCAGCACTGGAGATAACAGCAGATTACTTCACTGTTTGAACATAAGCTCTTAATTAAACACTGAAATATCTGGACAGAGACGGGTGCTGCAGCAGCAGACAGACCTCAGGGCTGGCCAGCGGTACAGTCAGCACAGCTATTTAGGGATCCAGGACTACACTCCCCAGAGCTCTTGTATCACTCATCTGCCCATCAAAAGTGATATGTGCGCAGTGCTAAGGTTATATTGAGAGTGCTCAGGGCGACTGAGGGTCTCTCGGAATGAAGGAGATGGAGCAGATAAGGACCTCATGCACACCTTGAAAAAGTGTCTGAATCAATTCTGTCCACTTCAGGCTGCATTCAAAATATTCCCTTCATGTGGAAACAGCATTGATGGAGCAAATAGCTCTATTCTGTCCCTGCTTCTTATTTGGACAGGGAATAGGTGAATTCCTACAAACAGTAAAGTCCAGTACTCAGATCTGAGACTGTACAATTCCCATATGAAATGTCAGTGAAACCCTTTGCTAGAACAAACAGCATCCTCAAATGCCTCTGTTTACCTCCTTGCATTTGCAGGTTTTAGAAGCTTGGGATGAAGCCCCGCAGTCAGTGCTGAGCTACCCAGGGGCTGCAGAAAGCTTGTGTGAAGCCTTTGAAGACACTAATCCAAACCAGAGCTGAGGGATGGAGGTGCATTGCAGGGTGGCATTTTCAGGCATTTGGCCCTGCTACGCAAATACAGCTCTTCACGAAAATTTGCAGCTCAGGAAAAATGCCCGCAGAGCACTGGTGTTCCAACACTGGTCCAAGATTACACAGTTTTGCTGACGGGATACAAAATAAAGTGGAACTAGTAGCAGTTTGTCACAAGTTAAATCAACAAAGGCATTTATTCCTGGATGTGTTTTTACTCCTCAAACATTTTGAGGAAACATATAAATGGAGCTTTCACAGAGAAAACTTATAGGTCAGAGTGTCCAGTGCCATATTACCTTGGTGGTGGCCCATAAACAAAATCACAGTACAGGTCAAGGGCAGAAAACCACCTTTATTTTCTCATTGTGCTTTGCATAAAGGCAGGGACGTCATTCCATTCATGCTCAGCGAGTCACAACTTCTATAGCCCTTCTGACCTGTTGAGTCCTTCAACCTAAAATCCCTCCTACCTCAGGCAGCAAAGACAAATTGCTAAGAAAAGGTCCCCAAAAGACATCTTTCCACCCACAAAGGCTACACAAGGATGCTGACTGGTCAGATAGATCAGCACCATTATCTGATTCCACTTGCCCTGGGGCATAAGCAAGTAACAAGGACAAGGTCATCCTAAGCTCCCTCTGAGGTGGCCAAAACAAACTGCAGGATGGAAGCTGGGACCTCTCATCCATGACAGCTTTGGGAACACTGACAGGACCAGCCACAGCTCCTTGGGGTCCCTCCCTGGGTGCTGGGGCCATGCAGATGCTGCCAGGGGTGATGAGCATGGGTGATCACGCAGTGCCTGCTCATGCCCAGCCTGCTCAGGACAAGGCTGAACATTGACACTTCCACACCAGACCCCCCTCAACCAGCCATTTTACCTGGGCAGGTGGCACCACAGCCCCTGCCCCTCCCACATACACCCAACCTTCCCCAAACCATACAGAGCAGGGAGCCCACTCAGCCCAGCCATGGAAGGAATGTGTAAGGTACGGGGAGAATCCTTGATGTCCAGGTGTCTGCAGCTGCTTTCCCCACCGAAAGCAGCACAAGTGGACAAGCTTCACCAAGAAAATAAAATACCAACAGCAGAGCAGCCCCAGGACCTGGCCTGCTCCTTCCCAGGTCATTCCCTTCCCACAGGGAAAAAAAAGGGCTGGCAAGTGAGCGACAAAGCTGTGGCAGAAGAAAGGTGCTGGAGCCCCACGTGTCTGTGCTGGGACAGCTGTCACCCAAACCTACACTGGGGCATGAGGTGGGCAACTCTGCTCCAGATCCAGCAGAAAGGCTGGTGGGTGGTGACGAACAAGGAGATGGGACCAGGCAGAGCTGCCTCCCTCATGGTGCAGGGTGACAGGGTGAGCTCCTCTCCCACCCACCTACCACCCCCCCGGCACTGCTGCAACCCCCCACAGCTCCTTGCCTGGGAGTGAGAGCACTGAGGAATTTGGGGGGATTAAGAGCCCAGTAATCCTCCCTACAGGAGCCGAGCATTAACATTCCCCCAGCCAGCGTCCACCGCTGACCTACTTCTCTCACAGGGACAGTGGGATGGGGGCCCGGCGTCAGAGGGCAGTCACCTGGTTTGGGCTTGGAGAAGCATCCTCCCATGGTGCCAGCTGGGACAGGCAGTGGGGGCAGGGGCAGGCAGGTCAACGAGGACACAGGCACATGCTCGCATGGTACAGGGCCAGCTCGCGTCTCCCGGCTCCAGCGCCGATCCCCACCTGCGTTGGGCAGAAAAGCTCTGTGAGAGCTGGTATGGCCAGAAGGCGGGTGCTGCAAGGAGGGGAAGCAAACCCGTGACAGCGCTGCCGCCTGTGCCCACAGCTGCCAGCAGCACTGCAGGCACACACTGTGGGCACCCCAGTGACCCAAGGGACATGGGGACAATATGCTGCTGGGGTCACCGTGGTGAGAGACAGTGCTAAATTCAGTTATGAAGTTTATAAATTCAGTCATCAAAGTTAATTACAAAAACCCTCATATCATTTATGGCCAGATTTTAGTAACTTCCCAAAGCCCTGCCCTTGGGAATTAAAGCTCTAAGCACACAGGTCACAGCCCAAATACAACGACTGAATCATAAATACATTTCTGTTGGGGTTTTTATGTTATTATTAGGAGATGGAAAAAAGAAGTCTGCTCTTTTGCACAGTCCTGCAAGTTCTCCTATACCAGTTATGCTCATTCCTGCAGAAATGCAGTTGCCTTCGGAACAATTAATTATTTAGAGAAAGGGGTTTTGATATCAAACTATTTTGCATCAACTTGCTTTTTTTACAGTATTAAGATTTTTTTTTTTTTTTTTTATTTTGAAGACCAGGTTGTGTTTCTCTTATTAGCTTTGACTTGGGGTGCTCTCAGATTTGGTACAGACTAAGAATTCAGATAAACCTTTCCAATACCATTCCATGACTGAAAACAGCAAAGTCATCCAACACACTGGCAATAAAATTGTATATTTCATCCATTTTACTCATTCCTACCTGACTTACTAGGGTTTTGCCATATATTTTTCAAAAAGCCCTCTGATCTGGGCAGGAAGTTTAAAATAATTTCCAAATTATATTTTGAGACAGGCAAAGTAGGCTTTTCTGTAGCTTAGAAAATGCCTCAAGATCTTTACAATGAGAAGAAATTAGAGAAGTGCCAGGAGAGAGATACCAAGCACCTTCTCTCCTTAGCTTAAACATCAACTCAAAATATCAGGATGTACCCCTCTGTTTTCAGCTATATCACTCCAAAACACACCTTCAAACTCCCCTTCCATGCATAGCATCACCTCTGCCAAGCCCCAGCTGTGTTACAGAAGCAGCTTCAGAGCCTGGATCACACTGAATAAGCAATCCAAGCTATAGAGGAACACAAGCCCAGTGCCTTGCCCATGGTGCAAAGCAGGCATGTGCTATTTGATACTCTGCAAAGAGAGATTATTAAATGCAGAGGGAAGAGACAAGAGCTCTTCTCCCAAGAGCATCCCAGGAAAGTAGCATGACAATGTTTATGCAAGAGCAAATGCAAAAAAAAAAAAAAAAAGCCATGTAAGAAGGTGCATAAATGCAGAAGAAGATTTGGGAGCAATAGGGGAAAATGGAGTGGGGATGTCACATGCAGTAGCTGCTGTAGGGCCCTTTGCCAGAACCAGCAGAGAGAAAGGGAAAATGGCTTTGTACCAGGCAAAACGAGTCTTGAATCACTGACGTACCAGTGATACAGAACAAAAATTTAGTGCATATAATAACATACTGCCACTGGTGCCTCGGGAGCAAACCAAGTCCCCACTAACCTAGATCAGCTCCTTGCAGTGGATTTCCTGCAGCAGAAGGAGACAGACACTGTGGCAGCAAAACGGGATCATGCTTCAGGCAAGCAGTGCCCTGGCACTATCACAGCATTCCCTTGGGATGCTGCACATATGGGGGAGCACAGCAGGGACTCCTGGACAGGTGGTAGGTTGGATGGCAGAAGGGTGGCTCCCAAACATGCCTCACTAGAGAATCACTCCAACTTCTCCAACCCTCCCAGAGATGCTGATGTGGGACTGGTTTCTAGCTGGTCTGGCTGGTTTTAACAAGGACTTGGGGGAATGTCAGAGTTCCTGAATGTCGGAATATCAGCCATTCATCTGAGATGCCTTTGCTTTGTTTGGACCTTAAAGATGGCAATCTGCAGCCATCCCCTCAAGCCCACTTCGCATCTCCTGATTTCTCCACTGATAGTCCCTCCAACCTTTCCAAGGCACTGAGACATCCACACTTCCCAAAGCAGAAGTGGATGGTCAGAAGGAAGTGTTTGCTATCAGAGGTGTTCCTTCTCCACTCCTAGAGTTCACCAGGCAAAACCAAAATGGTTCTTGGCAGGATTTCAGCTGATGCTATCAGAGGAGAAGCCATCTGGCTGCTCCCAGCCTCAGTCCCAGCAAGCACATGGAGATGCTTCAGGGTCACCTGAGACCCAGCTAGTTGCAGAAAGGCACCAGCCTGCCCTGCAGACCAACTCAGGGAACACAATAGAGCCATGTCACTGCTAGTGGCATCCAGAGGTATCGATCCAGAGCTGGATCCTGGAAGGATTCATGGCCAAAGCCATAAGCTCTGTTAGGAGAAGGAAATAAGCTCTTATATAACACAACGTAGCTGAACCCAGGATCACCTCTAAAATCTTGCTAGGTCCTAAAGGGCGATGGCCTGACCTGAACAAGGTGTCCATGCTCAGTAAACCACTTAATCATCTGTTCTGTGAACAAAACAACACTCTGTGGCACACAGCTGAACAGGAACACCTTCAGCATCTGCTCAGAGAGGGCAAGAAGGAAGGGGCTACCAAAATACAAGGCAACTGTTGTGGTGCTGAGGAACACACTAGTCCCATCCCTAAAAACTCCAGTGTGAATGAGGAACTGGTCCTACACCAGGCTGGCTGCAGAACTCCATCATCCACAGAGAGCACTGTCCAAGCATACAACTAGGGACACCAGCCTGCTCCCAAACAGGAGAAACTGGGAAAACGATCCAACAGGAGAAATGTGGGAAACAGTCTAGTGCTACTGACCCTGGGCACTTCTCCTTCACAGCAGCAAAATACGTAAAATATGGCAACATCAAGTTAGGGATATCAGACCAGACAGCCCACCTGGCTTAGCCCAGTGTCCACTGCCCTGACATGGCCACAAGCAGGCAGGAACAGGGCAGGAAGGCAGGGACACTGTAGCCCACACTTCCCACTGGGCTCAGAGCAGGATCCAGAGCCTGCACCGCTTCTGAGCAGTGCAGTGCTGGCAGAGCTATTATTAGCACTGTGCTTCTGCTCTCTGCAGTGCCCCAGGCTCCTGTTTTAATCAAGTGCTCTGTCGTGACTCCAAAATCCTTTCCAAGAACTAATGTGGCAACTATATAACTATAAAAGTGTATTAGTACACTGTAGGTATAAATAATGTTTTTCCCCTGAGCATCAGTTCGTGTTTATTGCCCCAGCATCATTTCCTCACCTGGCACCCAGGTCCCTCCCATCCAGCTGCAGCATCTGCCAGCATCTGCCCTGCTGCTGTAAGTAATCCTGCATCGCCTGCCTAGAAATCTGGCACGGCTATGAGCACCAAGCCATACCCTGTAACATGGACATCTCCCAGAGATGTCAGCTTGCAGTCCCAGATAGCTCCAGCTGGAGACCTCTGTGGAGCACTGAGCACAGACACACTTGTGCCACTGTTGATGGAGTCCCCTCAGTAGTGATTCATCTACAGTGTGAGGGGGCCCAGCTGCTCCTGTGGGCCCCCTCTAGGGCCTCTCTAGACCCCCTCATTGAGCTGCACACTCACCTTTCTGTGGATATCACCCTGACTCCCATTGCCCTGGCCGCACCAGCCCTGGGTGCCACCAGAGGAAGAAGAGGCGAGAGGACTACTTCTCATTCCCCTCCCACTTGCCCAGCACAAGTCCCCACACCTGGTCCCCTGGGCAGATAGAGGGGGGGTTTCTCCATCTCTCAAGGCAGCGCTGTCCCCTCCCCATACCATGGAACCCCTCCTCTCAAGCCCTGGACCCAGATTTCCTCTCCTCAGTGATGTGGGAGCTCCCAGTGTCGTCAAGATGATTGATACTATCTCCTGGCACCAGGGGCTCATAGGTGTGAGGCCAGAGAAGGCAGGGGCTCGGTGCCAACTCAACACATGCTCCCAGAGAACGGACCCTGCCCCGTGGCTGAAGCATGGAGAAGACAAAGATGCTAGAGCAGCTGCCAGCTCCTGAGGATCCTGGATGTGGCTACCAGAATAAGAAACATCTCTGTCTCTGGGTCTTACAATCTCAGATCCTCCAGGCTTTCCACAGCCCTGGTCCTCCCACAAGCTGCATCTCCTCCGCTGCCCTGTCCTCCTCTTGGGACAGACCCAAGCCAGCCCTAGGTCTGCTGGGGACACAGTTCAGGTTCCCAAGGCTCAGGAATGTGACCATCATTCCAAGGAAACCAGACAACAATGGATGCTCTCATCCTGCCACCACCAGCATCCAACCTCCATTCTCCCAGGGAGATCACGCGCTCAGCCAGCCTTTCTCCTCTCTTGATTTCCAGGCACTACTGCTTGGACTGGCTTCCTCTCACAGCTGGAAACGCCTGAATGATCTCTGCCATGAGTCCAGCAAACCAGACTCCAAGGACCCTTGTCTTCTCCACACAGGTGAGCTCTCTGCTCCCTTTGCAGCGCTCTGCAGCAGGATCTGGAGGAAAGCTGGGCAGCAACCTGGCAGAGCACCTAGAACACCTTTGAGGAAGTTTTTGAAGAACCAGTGGAATTCAGTGAACAAGTGGGACATCTGGGACCTGCTCTGTTCCCAAGGAGATTACTTCTGTCTCTTCATTGACATCACCAGTCTGAAGGAGAAGGGCTACAGGTCCATGCAAAGCCAAGGTCCACACAAGTGAGGATGAGGAAGGTCTCTTCTCGGACACACACCAGGATCTCAAAGCAGAGATAAGCAAGAGATATCTCCCAAAGACATTCTGTCAGGATGAGGAGGAGAGCTTCCCCAAGGTCAAGGGAGAACTCCTCAGTATTGGAGAACTAATGAAAACCACAATGGCAGGTAGTGTAGGCCCTGGAGTGGCTGTTTCCCAAAGAGAGTGGGATCCAAAGGCCAACCAAAGAGACATGACAACCCTCAGCAGCTTTTAATGCAGGGAGCATGGACCCAACACTATTTATGACAGGACCCACTAACATCTGGGGGTCTTCAAGGGTACCAGACCTTTTCAGATGGGTATCAGTGGTATTCAGTGGTCTACAAAGAACAAGAAAATCAATTCCTGGCATCTGGAGACCATCCCAGACCTCCCCATCCACACCACATTTGCCAGATGCAGCACCCATTAAAAATGGGAACAAGAGATGTTGAAAGATTTCAGTTCCTCAACACTTTGGAGTATTGATGGACTCTTGGTAGGACTGGAAATTTTTGCTCTCAGGATACTCCACTTCTGGAGTATTTTGCCATGCTGAGAACCCCCGAGGTGCCTCCTGTAGAGGAAGGAAAGGCGTTGGGCAGCTGTGCTGTGCCCTGGAGCCATGGCAGCCCCAGGGATCAGGCACAGGGGTTGCCCACATGCTCAGTGAACAGCTCATTGCCAGTTCGGGGTCAGGAAGGGTCTCCCTTGAAGACTGGCACAAGTGCCAGAGGGCTTTTGCCTTCCTCTACAGCTCTGAGCATCGCCCCTTGCCAGGCTCCTTGGGGCTATTTCTGGCCAGGGAGTCCCTGCTGTGTGGCAGGGCCAGGAGTCCAGCTGTGTCTGTGATCTCTCCACCTCTCTTCCCCATGGCAGCTTTGTTTTTCTAGCTTTCAGTCACTTGTAGCATAGGTCTTCTAAGGAGACATCCTACAGCTCCACACCCAACAGGAGCTGCTGGTTTTTAACTGCCCCTGCATATAATAAAATTTTCTTTTTATTGGATCTGGGTTCTGTTGTCTGCAAACATTTGCTTATTTCTGCCCCAAGAACTTTGTCCTTCAGAAGCTTTATCAGTTCCTGCAGATAATTCTTGGACTCAGAATGATGTTGCAGCCGTTTGAAGAGCTCAGCACTTTCTTCCTGAGACATCCTTCATAGATGTCTCTAAAGGGTCCATGTCAAGTCATTTCTTTTCTTCTCTGTTTAAGGACTGAGCTCAACAACTGGAAAACTTGCTTGTCACTATCCATGCTTGCAGGGAAGGGCTGGCTCTGACTCTGGTCCCCGCTGTGGGAAAAAACAAGCCCTGATCCCAAACCGTACCCTATCCACTACAGTGCTGCCAATTCTCCATACATGCAAAATATTGTCTTTAACACAAGGCCAGCGGGAGCCATGGAGCGGTCTCAGCGGCAGACCTGTTTTGGTCACACCCTTCAAGCAAAGTGCAGAACAGACCCGACCACAGCCTCTCCAGCCCATCCCACAAAGCACTGTCTGTCCCACGGGGCAGCCCAGGCTCTGGTCCCTGGACACAAGGACTCTGGTTCACCTGGTCCTGAACATCACCAGGATCCAGAACATTCCTTCCCACCTACCTCATCACCACACACAATGGAACCCAGCAGTGGACCCCATCCCTCCCCTGATGGAGCAGTGGACCCCTGATGATGCAGCAGCCCCATTATCACCCTCTGTGTCTCCATCCCAGCCAGACACATACTCACCTTGACCCACCACCCCTGCCACATCACCAGCCCCCACGCACCAGACTCACAGTAGTGGTGTGCTCTTACAAGGGCTGCCCATTTCTCTCACTTTTCTGGGGATTTGCTCTAGTTTGACTCCCACAGTGATTGTCAAAACTAAACAGCGGGCCACCACCCTCACCAGGTTCCCCCATACCTGTGCCAGTATTAGAAAGAGTTTAGAGTGGTAACTCCACATCCCCCTGTCCTTGATGAGTACACCCAGACTGTCCTTCTCCATCATAACCTGACGGTCAACTCTTGTTTCACTCTTACTGCCACCATGCACAGTCTCATGCCCACCTCTCCTCGATCTCTGCTTAGTGGTGCAACTCCAGCCACCAGTGATGCTTTTCACCTCCAACTCCTCAGCCAGTTTCAGCTGCTTTGTGGGCAGAGGGCATTAATAAAAATATGTAAGGTGGATCCCGAGTCCTGCAGTCCACCATGCCTGCCTCTGCTCCAGTATCCTCCTGGCCCTAGTGATCCAGCCAGGGACCAGGCTTTAGCCCAGAGGTGCATCAGCACTCCCACAGCTCACCTCCTTCCCTCCCCAAAATCAGCCAGTCTGCACTAGTGTGGAGGAGTCCCAGTCCATCTCCACAAAGCCTGTGAGAGCAGGAGCCAGCACAGACCCCACAATGGACACACCACACTCCTCATGGTGCAGAGTGATGGTGAAACAGTATTTGGGCTCAGAGTGTTGTCTGAACACAGCCCCACTATCAGTGTCCCACAGCCCACAGGCACCTTCCTGCCATCCTCACCACCCTGCAGAGAACAGTTCCCCCAAAAACCACAGCACTCACTGGCACAAATTCCTGCCGACACCCCAAGTTGCGTGCAGCTCCCCTCCCCATCCTGGGGTCCATCCTCCACCTGCTGCACCACCTTGGGTGCCACAGCCCATGATCTCAATGAGGACCCCCCCTGTTTAGGACCTCCAGTTCCCAGCAAGGTCTAGCTCAGCAAAATCAAACTGTCCTGTCTCCAGGGCAAGCCAGAGTCTGCTGCCAAAAAAAGCAGCTCTTTCCACTGGACACAGGACTCTGAACACAGCCCAGGCACGGCTAGAGCACTGGGGAGCCCAAGGCTCTACCCCCACCCGGTGGACCATGCTGTACACTCTGTGTTATCAACACCACCCGCAGCAGCCCTGCTCTGACCTTGGGGAGGGGCATATGGCTCGCCTGCCAAGAGGAAAGGAGACAGTGGGAAGAGAATCAAGTCACACAGAAGAGAGCGTGACAGGGGATGATGTTTTTAGGACAGAGAGAATTTGTATTTTTAAAATAATATGAGGATGAAAACAGACGGTCTCCATCCTGAAGTTAACATTTTTGCCAGGAGTCACACTACAACGGATGAAAAGAGAGTCCCACAACCCCTAGCTGCGGTTCCCTGATCAGACCAGCAGATCAGCCTTCCAGAATGGGGTTCCCAAATGGGGGACCACCCCTGTGTTCATGTCATTGTTTCTTGTCCCTCCACCTCGAGGATGCCGCACGCAGGACATGGTCACACTGCTTGTGGGCAATGCTCTGCTGCCCACCCTCTGCCCATGGAGCAGATGAGCCAAAATCAAGGGGGCTGGCACACAAGAATCCCATTTTCTTGTCTCCCTGGCACCCAACCTCCTCTTTACCTCTCTAGCTCTTCACCCCGTTCTTCCCCCTCGATAGCTCCCCAGCCAGCTTCCCCTTCCCTCTGCCCAACCCTCCGACTCCCACTTTCCTGCCATTTCCATACCCATCTCGATCCTGCTACCTGGCTTCTGCTTCAGGGTCCCCCAGCTCCTGACACACAGTGACTCTGACACCCTCAAAGCTGCACTGGACCCTTCCTTCCCCTCATATTCTGTCCTCCACCTTGCCTGTCCATGAACCCCCAGACCCTTCAGTACAGCCCTCCCTGCCAAAGCCTTACCTCTCCAGCTACTTCCTGGTGGGGTCCAAGATTTGCTTTACACCCACCTGGAGAGAGCAGCGGGTTTGGCTTTGCCAGGTGATTTCCTTTCAAATGGTCTGTTTCTTGGGAAACAGAAGCAAAAGTCACGCTGCAAAACGCCGAGAGCAGCTCACAGCCCCAGCGATGGGCTGCATGGCCCTGTCTCAGCACGGACAGGGAGGAATGCGGGCAGCGAGTGACGTGCCCTCGTGCACTTCACCTTGTCACCAGGAGTTTATGTCAGCGGCAGCACAGAGAGCTACAAAACTGCCGTTTAATGTACCCCGCAGGCTCCCGAAGAAGTGCAGTGGGAACACCGTGTCAGAGCACAATCAGACAGGATTGTTTTCCTGGCTGCTGCTTCAGCAATTTACCGGCTCCAGGTTAAAGGCTCATTCAGCAGCACTGCCACTGCCACCCCTCCACACACCTCTGTGAGCTGGACTGGAAATCATTAATCATGGGATTTGGTTCAGATCGTAAAGATTTGCCCATAAAAATCATAAATGTTGGAAATTCTCCCCGGATGCAGAGTGCTCGATGCAAAAATCAAATCATTTCACAACATGAGAGAGCTTTAGTTCTCATTTGCTCCACCACAGGCAGCCAAGCCCCTGCTGTGCTGTCACTGCCAGGTCCTCATTGCACAAAAGCAATCTGCGTTCCCCACAGGAGCCAGAGCAGGGCAGAAGTTTACCCTGGCAATGTTTTCCAAGACTAACAGCTACAGTACAACACCACAGTCCAGCTCCATCCATCACACTCAGATGTTCCCTCTCAAAGGAAATCATGCAGTTCATAGAACCATAGAATGTCATGAGTTGTAAGGAACACACAATGATCCTGGAATGGCTTGGGTTGGAAGGGACCTTAAAGCTCATCTCTTTCCCCCCTGCTGCCACGTGCAGGGACACCTTCCACTATCCCAGGTTGCTCCAAGCCCTGTCCAGCCTGGCCTTGGATGCTTCCAGGGATGGAGCATCCACAGTTTCTCTGGGCAACCTCTCCCATCGCCTCACCACCCTTACAGTGGAGAATTTCTTCCTAGCATTTAATCTTATCTACCTTTCTTCAGCTTAAAGACATTCACTCCTGTCCAGGCGAGATCATGGTCCACCGAAACAGGGACAAAAACACTTGGAGAACACGCTGGCGGGGAGACATGACACAGGGACCTAAACCCCGTTCAGGACAAACTCGGCTTTTCCCCGCGACCCATTTTTATGCCGCTTTGATTTCCTGGGCATTTGCTGCATCTCAGGAGAGATGCGGAGACACGCGGCGCTCTCGCACCGCCTGTCCCCGGCTCCGAACCCGGCTGCAGAGGAGCCCCCGGGCCCGCCGCGCGCCCCGGTACTCCCGATACCCCCGGTGCCCCCGCTCCTGGGGGCTGCGGGGGCCCCTACTGACCGCTCCCCCCGGCCGGAGGTGCGGTGCGGTCCTGGACAGCGGCCTTGCACTGAGAGCTTCCCTCCCTCCACATCCTCCCCGGAAAGAGCCCCCACGGCCCCCCGCGCTTACCTGGGCAGCAGCGGCGGTGCCGGCGCGGCGGGCGGAGCACGGCCGGTCCCGGGGCGGGGCGGGGCGCAGGACACGCCCTCGCCGCGGGAGCGGAGCGGGAGGGCCCCGCCAGTCCTGCCCGCTCCCAGTACACGCGTGGCGCGGGACCCCCGCTAGCCCCGGGCATTCCGGGACAGTTGGTTATGCATGGTCCCACGAAGCCGCCGCTGCGGGGACTATTCCTGCCCGCCTGAAATACCCCGGCCCGGCCCTTCCCAGTTCACTTGCTTTACATTTTCCTTCTGGATTCACGTCTCTGCTCTCCCCTCGAAGACAAGGATCTGTTCCACCCTCGGCTTCCTCCCGCCTGGCACGTTTCTGTTCTCCCCAGAAAACTCTTTCCCTCCCCATCATGCCATCTGGCAGTGTCAGCATCTCTCTGTGCCTTTTCCTATCGCATGCCCCCCACCTGTTCTTTACTTTCAGTAGATGACTTTTGAGACCACCCTGGGTACAGAAGAAGGTTTTTTCTCCCCTGGACAGTTTGTCTCAGGTCGCTGCTCTCTTACACCCCCAAATATACAACCCCCTGAGGCTTTCCAGGCAGATTACTACTCTTTAATATCCAGCTTCTGTTCCCTGCTCCAAATGGGATGGGAGGCTTAACTGGGCTGTTCATCTGCAGTTCTTACTGCTGTTGAAAAAAAAAAACTACCAAAGGATGAAGCGTTCCAGTGTAGAAGCTCCAAGGACCCACCTGCCTCCACAGCCTTGAGAAATGGACTGTGGGTCCTGACGAAGCTGCCTCAATTTTAAGGCAGGAGAAATGATCCCGTGTCCCATGTCTGCAGGCACCTGAGAAGGAGCATCCCTGCATGTAGTGCTGTGCCTGCCTGGGGCATGGTGCAGAGCTCATCCCATGGGATGTGGTATTGCTGGCAAGGGGGACCCCTAGCAGACCCATCACCTCCATTTCCCTCGCTGGCAGGGAGGATTTTTGACCTGTGATGTGAGAAACTGCTCCTATGCAGCTGGCAAACAAACAACAAGGATTGAGCCATGGAAGGAGACAGTAAATGGCTTTGCATGGAATTATCCAGACAGCAAGCTCTGTCACAAGCTGTTGGTGGCCATGCTTAAAGCTGAAGAAGGCTAGATTTAAATTGGATATTGGGAAAGAAATTCTTCCCTGTGAGGGTGGTGGGGCACTGGCACAGGTTTCCCAGAGAAGCTGTGGTTGCCCCATCCCTGAAAGTGTCCAAGGCCAGGTTGGACAGGGCTTGGAGCAACCTGAGATAGTGGAAGGTGTCCCTGCCCATGGCAGCAGGGTGGACTAGATGACCTTTAAAAATCCCTTCCAACTCAAACCATTCCACGATTCTATGCTTAGCTGGCACCACAAGTGGAGAGAATTTGGGGTTGTTTCACTGCACCTTATGGGTCCAAGCACATCACTCCAGGGATGGGACAATGAGACATGAGCAGCACTGTGGGGCTGTGCTGCCCCAGGAACAGAGGAAGATGCAGCTCTGCCTGCAGTGAGGTGACTGGGCAGGAACCTAGAGGGATGGATGGCTGGGGGTCCTTCCTTCCTTGCCCAGAAACCTCACAGAGCTGCTGGGTAGTGCATGATGCCATCATTGTCGTTTCTTGGGCTCCTGGCACTGGCTCCATCACCCTGACATCACTCCCACACTGAGCACTGCCTGCACTGCAGTGTTGGTCACTGAAATGTCACTAGTAGGTCCTGCCCTGGTAGGTCCTGCCCAGCTCCTGAGCTGACCCAGTCACCTCAGTGCCCATGCCAGCCTGGTTCCATCCTGCAGGAGCAAGGAGAAGGGCCAGAACCACACTTGGTTCTGGGGATGCTGCTCATGTTCTCCAAGTTCTCGTCCTGCCTCCAGCAGGTCAGGCCTTTGCTGGTCCTGGTAAGGCACTGTCACACCCACACGCAGAGCAGGGAACCTGGAGCTGATTCTGGTTGTCACCAGAAGGGTCAGATGTGCCTTAAGAACCTGTTACTCAAAGGAATTCTTCTCCCAGATGAGTCTCCTTGCTTTCACTGCACTAACTCAGTCCACATTGCACCAGTTTTTAAGTTCCTGGGAAGGAAAATTCCACTTGCTCGTATCCCTAATTTGTTCTTGCTAAACATTTCAGCTGCCTGTGGCCACTTTCTTCCCTGTTACACCCAGGCAGAGAGGGATCAACCCAGGCTCTATTCAAAAAAAAGTGAGCAGCCAACAACATTTTCTCTCTTGGGAAACAGAAACTTCTCCATCTGGAACTTCCAATTGCAAAATACAGCCTAAAAATCAGTGGGTGAAACACAGCTTGGAGCTCCAGGAACTGCTCTGCATGGCCACCCCAATACCTCTCCTGCCCGGGGCATGTAGAGATGAACCAATGCCTTCCCTCTAGTGGCATTGGACCAAGTGGATGACATACCTGCACACAGAGATCAGTATTAAAGAGATTGTGAGCCTCAAACATGGCCAGTACTTGTTTCAGGTCCCACGGTATAGAAAGTGCTAGTCAATGATTTTTTCACTGATGACAGTGATGCTTGCAAGGCTCTGATCCTCCATGCCAAGCTGTGTAGTGCTTTCCTGTAAATCACAGCACACCCCTGCAAGCAGCACCCAGTACAAAACACCCCATTCAGACCCAAACTGGCCAGATGTGTGTTGCATGATCTTCCAGAAGTATATCTTCTGGAGATAACCTAACATTTTCTGAGGTACCTCACCTGGTAAGAGCTGTCTGTTGCAGCAGAGCGAAGTGGTAGAGTGCTGCAACCTTCCAGAAGCGCCTCTAAGACAGAGCCGCTGGGAAAGCCACTTCCCACGCATACACACACACACTCACACACACACACTGGATAGCGACAAATCCAATAATGAGTTGACAACAAGGAGCAGGGAAGTGTCTTTGCATGGACTTCCACGGAGCAGATTTATTCCACACACATCTCAAGGCCTCCAGTGACTAAGACAGGGAAACGGCTGAGGGTCCAGGTTTAAAACTGGGGTAGGAAGGGGCGGGGAGATCAGGGCCAATCACCTGAGGGTGTAGGGGCGGTACATAGGCAGGGCTAGGGTAGGGGAGCCAATTAGGGGATGGGGGAGGAGCAAGGGAAGAAGGGCCAATGGGAGAGCAGGGAAGGGAGAACTTTCTAGAGGGGAGACATATAGGGTAAAAAGAGGCAGAGAGGCCAACGGGCCAACCACGGAAACAGAACTGGGGCACATTAACATAGCTGAACAAAGCATCCTGGGAGAGGCTTTTCTGCTCACCCAAACCATGAAGGGTGCTTAAGGCTCATCCTTCCAGGGGAGCACTATCATCTCATTGTCTACAAGCTTACTAGCCTCCACAGGTGTCAGTCCAAGCATGAGCCCCTTCCAGAAGCAGGCATTCCTCCCACCTGCACAGCCACCTCCCTGGTACAGGTAACCTCCAGTGCTCCATCACAGGCCTCAGCTTTGGGCAGAAGTCAGCAAGGACCATCATCTACAGATACACCTGAAACAGGCACCTGAGTAAGGGTGACTAGGTGCTCACTGAATTCCTCTTCCACTTGGAAGTGTGGCCTGGGGTCATGCAGATGGTGCATCTCCCCCACTTCATCCACCTTGCAGGTACAGCAGCCATGGGGACCTAGGAGTCCCAATCCACCATCACTCAGCCTGCCACCCCCCCTAGGACCTCTCTAGCTCCTTGGAGACCTCTCTCCAGACAGGGCCAAATTCTCCCTTCCCTCCAAAGTCCCTTGCTCTCCCTGTGTTCCTCTGCTTTGCTTTAGCATCCTTCATCCTTCTCTCACTTCCTAAGCTCCAGCTCCATACCACCAGCCTCTCCTTGCCCCCACATTCCTCCTAGCTACTGTGGTGACCCCTGGGCACTGCCACAGCCCAGCAGGTCAGACCCAGTCTTCCTGGGAGAGTTTCCAGCCCTTTGCACCTCTGACAGCTGTGGATGGCAATGGCTGTCCCTGCTTTGCTCCACCAGGACAGGAGCTGGCCAGCTGGGCCCACCCACCACCTGAACCACTCTGGGGTGGGATGCAAGAGGTCAGAGCTGGCCTATTCTATTATATCTGATTATATTAGCCTGCCAGGTTAATAGCAAAATGTGCTCCAGAGATAACCCAGGTGACTGGTCATCAGCAGAGCTCTCTGACCCAGTCATCCCTAAGGATGTCATCTCAGGATGTAATCAAACACCAGGGCAACTCACACAGTACGCAGCTGCATCCCGGTATGTAGTGTGTGACCCTTGCACACAGGACACTGCACAGTGCAGTCTGGCAATTTTCATGGTCCCATGTTGCCACCTTCAGATCTGCCAGTTTCTGAGCCCTCGGGAAGGCTGCCAAAGGCCTGCAATGCCCTCTGAACCCCAAAGCCCAGGACACACATGGGACCTAAAGTAGAACATCTCACTGCGTGTGGACATGTCCCCTTTCGGCTGCTAAAGCCTCAAAGAGAAGGGGCAGACTGATAGGGTGCCAGGACAACTTATAAGAACCTTGTTGCCTGTTTATCTTGCGGAAGATAAACACCAGCCCATATTCCACTGACCACTTTAAATCTGGGCAGATGACCCTGGAGAGACTGCCTCAACTGACAACTTGCTTTGCTGTCCTGGAGAATCCACCTTCTCACTGCTTGGAGTGCTTTGGAGAAGGTTATGTTCAACCTTAAATTCACTCCCTGTGAGCTCCTTGGTGGTGCAAATCCAGCTCTTCACCTCTACCTGATCCCAGGTGACAAGTCAGTGGAAATAGACAGAGGCCCTGGCACAGGTTGCCCAGAGAAGCTGTGTCTGCCCCATCCCTGGAAGTGTCCAAGGCCAGGCTGGGTGGGACTTGGAGCAGCCTGGGATAGTGGAAGGATGCTGCCATCCCTGCTGATGGCAGCAGTGTGGACTAGATGACCTTTAAAAGTCCCTTCCAACCCAAACCATTCTGTGATTTCCTCTGTTACTGTAGGGCAGTCAGGTTTACCAGCACCCAAATCCTGACCTTGTAATGCAAAATCCACAGTGCAGAGTAGCAGTAAGCCCTCTGAACCATCCAGTCTCAGCCCTACCCTGCATGGCTGACTCATCAGTGGACAACCAGTGTCGTACCTGGTGAGAAGTTACTGGAAGAAGAGACCTTGGTTCACAATCCAGTGCTGATGCCTCAGACCTGTCTGCCCATGTGTGTCCTGGCAGAGCCTCTGCTGCTCCAGAGGCTGCCTGCAAAGGCCTGTTCTCATGCACAAGCCACAGCAAACTGCAGATGTTGACATGAACCCAATATCAAACCTTCCCCTCATTTCCCTCCAGCCTATTTACCCAAAATTAACAAAATTCACTGAAAGAGCAAACAAGCAACCTGACTCCGCAGGAGCCAGGTGACAGAGCCACAAAAAATAGCAAAGAGACACAGGTCCCTGTACCTTCAGGGAAAGTCTGACTCAATAGCATCTGCTGCAAGTTCAGAAGAAAATCAGGAGGCTATTTTTAAATCACATTTTTCACATCCATAAAGTCAGTTTCTTTTTGGACTGTTTGAATGCCATCACTGATCCAAATCTCCTGCTGCTGGACATGCCAGTCAGGGCAGGACAGTTTGCTCTGGCAGCCAGGATCTACTAAGAGATTTTTTGGGTCAAGCTCATGTATAATTCAGACTTTCCTAAGTGGAGATGGCAACTCTGGGAAGCTCAAAGGAGCTTCTGGGAAGTGGTGACATGCTTCTCACCTCTTTGTGGATTTGTGGGTTGAAATGAGGCCTCTGCCTCAGGAATTATGTTTCATTTATTCCTTCTCTGAAACACATGGAGAGCACATTGCTGCATGTCCTGGTTCCAGCCATGATAGGATTAATTTTTGCAGTAGCCAGGAGGGGCATGGCCAGGACCTGGGGTTATTCTGTACCACCTCATATCATGCACAGGGTGGGGGAAGGGGTCCCTTCTGGTGGTGTAGTGTGAAGTCTGTGATCAAGGTAACATCAGATTCCACATGGTGAGCACTCATGTGAATTGCTCCCATCTTGTAGACTCTGTTATTAATACTGTTTCTGTTACTGTTCTGTTTCTTATTTCATTGCTGTTTCCAGTAAATTATTCTTATCTCAGCCCGTGATTTTTACCTTTTGTTCCCCCAATTCTCTTCTCCAGCCACCCGCAGGGTGGTGCATAATTTGGAGTGTTTCAATGGGAACACTAAATTAGGGAATACCATTCCTACACCACGACACTGTGGAAATAGACTATGTGTCTCTGCTCCTCAAAGGGTTGAGGATCCTCAGTGCAAACAGGATGTCTTATTAAAAGGAGGAAGATGGGAACACAGAGGACACAGAGCTGACCACCAGGTGACAAGGGAGGCAGTGAAGGTAATAGGAAAGATGTGTGCTAATGTCTTTACAAACAGTTCGAAGGTTCAAGTCTTTCAAGGTGAAGGGTGTTAATGTCTTTGAAATGGGTCTTAATGTCTGCATCAACTTTAAGCCGAAGGTTTGTTACAGAACCCAGAGTTGGGTGAGGGTTAAGTTTGACTCCTGAAATAGACAAATGGGTCCACACAAGCGGGAGTTTCTGAACTTTGGGGGGAAATGACAGGTTCAAGGGAGTGTGATAAATACATATTATAATATTGGCTTTGCGCAAATGTTTAGGTAGATGCTATATGGTAAAGTAGCTTTGCTATAA
>VZRR01005970.1:3789-46824 GCA_013398015.1 Oreocharis arfaki
CAGGGGGAAAAGGAAGGAATGGAAGAGATGGAATTCTTTGTGAAGCTGAGTTGCTTCAGGGGGCGGAGGCTGGGACGCAATTTTGGGGAGGGAGGGTTTCCGTGTCCCCCAGCAGCCAAGATACCTTCATTCCCCGCCCCCCCCCACTGCAAGATGAGCCCCCCCGGGTGTAAAGCAGGAGCAAACCACCAGGCACCATCACATCGCTTTCTCCAATGTAACAAAAAAAAAAAAAAATCCCCATTTTTTCCGCTGCCAGGGAGAAACCAGAAGGTCTGGGAACCAGAGGAGCAGCCCCAGGAGCACCTTCTCCACACCCTGCAACCAAGAAGTACCACACAGCAGCAAAATCCAATTATTTAGCCACTTTGGAGAGGCAAAGATGCTTTTAATATACAATTGCACCTTGGAAACANCCCCAAAACCCCAGCGCATGGGAACCCCCACCCCCACCTCCAGAGCTCTCTCAGAAGCAGCTCCTCTTTCTGAACCCCAAATACCTCGTTGGTGGCTGCGTGTTTTTAATTTACCAAACCTTTAACCCCCGGTTGAGCCCCTGCTGCTGGCTGGAGGGTGCTCCCAGCGCCAGCAGGACCAGCTGCTCTCAGCATCACCTGGATCAGAGAATCACAGAGTGCCCGGGGTTGGAAGGGACCCACGAGAATCACGGAGCCCAGTTCCTGACCCTGCGCAGGAGCACCCCAAGAGTGTGTGTGGCAGAGCTGGATGGGCTGTGCTGTGTCCTTGATCCCAGCAGGACAAAATGCCCGAGTGCAGCCAACGCTCAAGGACGAATCCATTTCCCAGCCATCATTCACAGCAATCCTTAGGGAAAGCAGGCTCAGGACGAGCATCAGCCTCTGCACGGACAGGCTCCAGCAGGACTCGGGAAGCGCGGAGCCAGCAGGGACGGCGCTTTGATCCCAGCCAGCGCTTCCAGCGCGCCTTCCCTGAGCGAACGCACACGAGGGCTTTGAAAGGCGCTCCGCACCTACACCCGTGCCAGGAAAACTCCTTCTCCCGGCTTCTCTGCTGCGAGCAAGCTCCGATAGGGATCGCCGAGAATAAAGTCACTTCATTTACAAGCCGGGGAGCCAAATCTGATAGACATCAACATTCGAGGTAAGTCAAGGAGCGGTGGAGCGCTGCCAGTTCCCCAAATGAATATTCATGGCAAACACTCCCCCAGCTCCGAGCTGGAGAAGCGGGCAGCAGGAAGGCTGCCCCCGGGAAGGGGAGGGCGAGGGACCAGGCTTATTTCATCCTTTTTATTGAGTGCAATTTTCTCTTTAGTACAATATTCTCTGAAAGATACTGTTACAAACTCCGACAATTTCAACACAATCAACAAATTGGGGAAGAAGGGGAGGGGAGAGGGGAGGAAAAAAAAATTCCAAGGGTTGAAATCTTTTACAGACATCTCACTGGTTATGTACAGGACAGGGTAGGGCTGGCCCGGGACACGCCGCGGCTCGGGGAGACGGGGACCAGAGCATCCCGGAGCATCCTGCGGTGGGAGGAGGGGGAGCGGCCCCCGGGGCCCCTCTCCGGCGCTGCCGCCCCGCTGCAATGCTGCACTCGACGCCCCTGCAAGGCAAGAGGGAGAAGAGGAGAGGGTGAGAATAGGCAGGTCCGGAGCTCAGAGAGCCACGCGCCCTTCCCCGCCGAGCCCCGTCCCGCAGCCCCCGGGGGCGCGGAGAAACCCAAAGGTTTCTTACAGCACGTAGAGCCTCTCCAAAAAATCACCCAAAACCAAAACAAATCCAACCCACAAAAAGCAGGGATTAATTAATATGCTGTCAGAAAAGTGATGATCTCACTGAAAGCTCTCCGTTTCTCCTCAGGGGGAAAAGGAAGGAATGGAAGAAATGGAATTCTTTGTGAAGCTGAGTTGCTTCAGGGGGCGGAGGCTGGGACGCAATTTTGGGGAGGGAGGGTTTCCGTGTCCCCCAGCAGCCAAGATACCTTCATTCCCCGCCCCCCCCCACTGCAAGATGAGCCCCCCCGGGTGTAAAGCAGGAGCAAACCACCAGGCACCATCACATCGCTTTCTCCAATGTAACAAAAAAAAAAAAAAATCCCCATTTTTTCCCCTGCCAGGGAGAAACCAGAAGGTCTGGGAACCAGAGGAGCAGCCCCAGGAGCACCTTCTCCACACCCTGCAACCAAGAAGTACCCCACAGCAGCAAAATCCAATTATTTAGCCACTTTGGAGAGGCAAAGATGCTTTTAATATACAATTGCACCTTGGAAACATAGAGGCAGCACATTAAATAACAAAGCAATTGACTGCTGGATCCCTTTGCTGGGCCACAAAAAACTGGGGCTCACTGGCTAATTATTGCCGGGCATCCCTGTGCCTCCCCCAACATACCAACGCTTTCAGAAACCCACTCCAGCTGTGCCTGACATTTCACTCCTATTAAAATTCATCATTCTCCTGAATGGAAATAATTTTTTTCTTTAGCAAACCCAGGTAGTAATGAAAGTTTTATTTAGTAATGTAGTGTTTGGTGGGGAAAGGGGCAGAGAAAAGGGAAGAGAAATTGAGATTATCCTTTTAAAAAGGGAACTTCAGCTGGGGGAAAAGATATTGCTGGGTATTTCTTGGGCGCAGGGGGCCATTTTTGGTGCCGTGCTGGGAGGTTTGGTCTCACAGCTCTCGTTAATGGGATCAGCACAGCAAAAGAGCTGGAAAAGAGCTGTGACAGAAATATAACCAACGTAAAGATGCTGAACTCGCTGCTTGAGCCGGGCGGCTCCGGGCGATGGGTGCAAATCGAGGTGGGGTGGCGGTGATTTGTATCAGCTCCGTATTCTGCCACATTAAAGCCGGACGCGAGCGATGGCTCCGGCCCCGGGCGCTGCTCCCGGCCCCGTCACCGCCTTGCCCCGCGGCATTCCCGGCTCTTCCAGCCGTCCTTTCCCAACACGCCCGGCAGCAGCAGAGCCGGGCACGAGTTTGGGGGTTTATTTTCCCTGGGGAACCCGGTGGTGGCTGCCGGCTAAGCTCTCCCACACGAGCTGCAGCCCTTCCCTCCGTCGGCGCAAAAACGATCCGGGGACAGCTGGAGATGATTTGGGCCGATCCCAAAGGATGGATCTCAGGGACAGGTCATGAACAGCTGCAGGGCGATGGGGGGCAGCGCAGCTCACCCGCAGGGACGCAGCCACGGAGTCACCCCCTCATCCCGGCTCGTCCTGCTCCTCCCGGAGCGCCGGCGTGGGAAGCCCTGCGAGGCGGGCTTTGATCTCAGCCTCCGAGCGCCGGCGTGACACAAACAGCGATACAAAGGCCACGTCTGTGATGAGAAGGCGTCCCATGAGGGAAGGAGTTATCAAGCAGCGCGGTTGGGATGCGGGCACCGCGTCAGCCCCGGGGCGCTCTCCCTTTCCACGCTCATGGGAATGGGCAGAACTGCAAGTACCCAAAATAATCGAGGATGGGTGGCACTGCAAACGCAGCTGCCGTGCCCGTGTGATGCCATGGAAAACGGGAGCAGCCGCTGGGAACGGGGAAGGATGGAGGCAGCTCTGGGAGTGACCCACAGCCATCCCTGTATCCTGCAATCCCTGTATCCCTGAGCACCGGCCCATTTCCAAGCCCTCTGCA
The DNA here is from genome assembly GCA_013398015.1 of Oreocharis arfaki. Classification (NCBI taxonomy): domain Eukaryota; kingdom Metazoa; phylum Chordata; class Aves; order Passeriformes; family Paramythiidae; genus Oreocharis; species Oreocharis arfaki. Next base: position 7,403 of record VZRR01005970.1, read on the forward strand.
AAGGGAGTCACATCTCACCCCTTTTTCCTTGGGGCCTCCCAGAGCCACATCCCTGCCCAGGCACCGTCAGGGTCACGACATGGCACTGCCACCCAGGCACTGACCCCAGCCTGAGCCCCTGTCCACGGCACCCTCCGGCTGGCTCACAAATATTTAGGCTGAGGAATCTGAAGAGTTCACCCAAAGCACGCTGGGGAAAAATAAGTAAACTGGCTGATATGTGCACATTCCACACCTGCCTGTCCACAGAAGCCCCCACAAGGATGCGATGGAGGCTCACCTGGCTCCTCAGACAACATTTGGCATGGGCTGCACCTCCCACTGTCAGTCCTGCTTGGCACTAATTAGCATTGATAATTGCATTGATGGTGACCATAATTTTCCTGCCCTCTCTCCCTGCCTTCACACACGGGTTCAATCGCCTAATGAGGCCCCTGAGGATAATCAGAGAAGAGCAGGTTCCCCCACCACGATGGCAGCTCCTGCACAATGTGAGGGGATGGGAAAGAGGAGGAGGGAAAGGCACGGCCCAGCTGCTGGATGGGGAAAGCTGCCGAGCCTTGTTTACTTGGGGACACAGAGAAAAGTTCACTCCAATTAATTTTTTTAAGTGGATGGGCGTTAATCCTCCTACACTTATCTAGAATTAACGCAGCCTTAAGGAGATTTTTGCCTAATCCACTTCCACATCCGCCCCAAAAGGGCGCTGTCTGTTTCGGGAAGGAGCAGAGTTCAGCTAATCCACTTAAAATTCACAAGGCTAGTTTGTTCAGATTAACCTCCTCCAGCATTTCCCTCCAGAGACAGGCCGGGAGACCTCAACACCATCCTGCCCCTGCCACTGATAGGGCCACCCCCTCCATGGCTGTGTCACCTGCAGTGCAGCTGTCCACGTGTTGGGGCCCTCAGGGACCTGGAGATGTCCCCAAAACAGCCACTGCAGCAGAGCAATGCAGCAGGGTGGGACAGCCAGGGGCTTCAGGGCCGTTTAAATTCCAGTGGCCAGAGGAAGAAGAGCAGAAGCAGCAGCGATGCTTGGACACAGATGGGGGAAGGGGGGCAGCTATGCCCGGGCTGGAGGGGTGCTCACACTGCTCGTCTGTGGAGGACAGCCAGCCAAAAGTGACGGCACTGGGACACCATCCCAAGTGCCAGCAGCTCTGACAAGCCCAAAAGATGCAGGTGAAGGACACCATGGTCACCAAGACGGGTGCACTCCCCTTCCCAGCACCGATGTGCTGCTCTGACGGGAACCCAGGCACCACTTTTACTACCATGGATGCTCATGGTTCCCACCTCACATCTCTTCCTGCCAGGCAAAGCAGAGGAGAGAGGCCCTCTCCTGATTGGAGCAGCTCCCCTTTCCATGTCAAACCCTGGGAAAGCAACACAGCCCATCAGGGTCCAGTGATGGACATGAGCCAGCAGATTTCCCCCGAGACACAAAGCCAAACCCTGAGGACATCAAAAGTGGGAGAGCACAACCCAACAGCAGCTCTCACACCTCCCAGACAGGCTTTGGAGGAGATTGAGCTCAGCTGGACAGGCAGAGCCGTTCCCCCATGGCAGGAGGGTTGATGATCCAAGATGATCCCAAAGGACTCCTCCAATACCCCAAAAACATGAAAAATATAAGCCAAAACAGGAGTAGCAAAGAAATCACTGAAACAACTCGCCACAGGAGTGCCATCAGTGTGGACTTGGATTCTCCTCCATCATCACTCAAGAAGTTTCTGGCACTTCCAAAATCCTGAGGATACTCACTGGGAATGATCCAAGTACTGGATCACAACCCACCCTGGCAGGATCCTCCACGGAAGAGGCACCACAGCAGACAACGACTTGAACATTAAATCCCCCTGCAGCTCCTCACACAGCAGGGACATGGGGGCAGCAGGGACGAGCAGCACCTGGATGAGTGCTAGAGCTGCATGTGACTCCCTGGCCCCCGCCCCTCCCCAGCAGTTCAAGGAGGACGGGTGGCCTTGGAGCTACAGAACATTTCTGGGTCTGTAAATCCATTCCTTGCCTCAGAAGCTGATTGATCCTTTTTTTTTTTAAACTCGAATTCAATGTTTAAGAGTAATGATTTCCAAGTGAACACAGAGTGGCTTGGATATATCGGCAGTTTTTATGGATCAGAGGCAAAAGCCTTGATTCAGACCCTAACGAAGAGAAACGTGTCTGTCCCCATGGCAGAACAACGGCAAGGGCTGATGGCCGTGCAAAACAACCTTTCACAGGTGATGCCCAATGATCTATCCCAGACCATGGGCCAACTGGGATGTTCCCACAGAGATGTCCTTGGGGTGCAGGCAAACTTACTGACGAGATTCTGCAACCCAACCCCAACCCAACCCTTCCCTCTGAATCAAACACCTGGAAAAGCAGCAGCAGAGATCCCATGGGACCCAGGCTGGCACAAGGGGGGCAGGGGGAAGGACAGCCCAGTTTTCTCCTTGGCAAAGGAGCATTAGAGGCACCAAAAGCTGACAGGCTCAGAAATAATGGTTTGAGATCACGCTTATTTAAAAACCGGCTGCCTGCTGTTTTCATCGCAAGCCCTGCTTTGACTTGCAGCAACATTTAAAATTAAATATACATAAGTGCTTTCAAAGAACTGTTAATTTGAAGGTCATTAAATGGCATAAAATGCATGCCTTTTTTTTTTTCTGAAAAGAGGCACATAATTATGCCATTTATACATGCTCTTCTTCCACGTTCAAGCCTCGGATGTGCAAGGGGCTTGGGTTCACCTTCCCTGGAAGAGGCACCACATCTCCTTTTAATTACTGCCATTGAGAAACCTGCTGCTCCTCCACCACACCCAGGGATGGGGCTGTGGAAAAAGCTCAGAAAAGCCCCAGGGGAGAACGATGCAGCTGAATTGCAAGCGGGGATTTTTGGGGGATGAGGGAAGCAACAGTGGGGCTGGAAATGTGAAGCCACTTGGCAACACCCAGTCCAGTTGTGAGGATCTTGCCCACTGATTCTCACACGAGACCTTGGACCAAGCTCAGAGCAGAGGGTTGGTAGCCAAACATTCCTTTTTTGATTTAACGCTCTATGCAAAAAGGACAAAGCCAACCCAGACACATACAAAAAGAAAACTCTAAAAAAGACACAAAAGGGTTGAGGTTTTTACAGTTGCCATAGAAATGGAAAGAGGGAGCTGACGACTGCAGAGCGCAGAGTGAAAGGCCAGGATCAGGGGCGAGGGCGAGGTGAGCTCACCCAGGCGAGCAGCCACATCCATGCATGGATATTCATGTGGGATGCAGCCAAAGGAGCAAGGCACCGTGACTGAGCTTCACCCACGAGCAGTGGCAGGGGTCAGGATCCAACCCAGTGGGGTTCACCAGCAACGGGCATCTCCCAGCACTTCCACGTGGCACAGGAACCCACCAGGGCCCTGTATGATGGACGGAGCCCAGCCCAGAGGGAAGGCCTGTGCAGCTGGTCCTCTTTGATCCAAAACTCCTTTTTCTTCCCTTTAAATGTAAACTCAGTAGGGACAAAACAGTTTCTGAGCCATCCCTTCTCCTCTGGGATCAAAGAAAGGAAGTCCAGCACCAACCAGCATGGATCAGAAAATGTGAAATCGGAGTTTTCATCTTTAGACCAAGGAAGAGGCTCTTGCCAGAGCAGAAGCAACAGGGCAGCATCAAAGAGGTGCCACCCAAGTCACAGTGAGAGCCTCTTCCTTGGCATCTGACAAAGGAAAAGGAGGAGCAGGTCAAACACAACGCTGCTGCCATGGCCAGGCAAGGATAGCACTGTCACTTCCAGACAGAAAGGCTTCACAGTTTGGAGAACTGATTTTACTTGGAAGAAAGGCCTCTAAAGAAACAAAATGGTCTGTCAGAAGTCATCTAAAATTTTTATGCTGTTTTTTTCAATAGAAAGCGAAAACCAAACATGGCCATTTTGGACTTTCCCCTTTGTTTTCCACTAACAGACTGATGTGAAATCTTCTGGTTTGGATTAAATTACTTCTATTGAAAGGCAAGAGAACAGGTGGCCCATGATGACTCTCCCTCAAGTAGCACCTTGACAGCAACTCCCCTGGCCCATGATGCCTCTTCGCTGCAGGGATTTGTTTGAGCTGGCCTGCACTCTCTTTGCTCAGCTCTGGGCACCACCAGTCTGCTGCTGGGCTCTTGCATGACCCTGGAGGGGACATGCCCAGGTCCCAGCACGAGGCCAAGATGTGGGGACAGCTGGTTAGGAGCGGTGGGATATGGGAATCATCTGCTCTGACACAGCTCGGGAAGCATCAGATGTTGGACAGCTGGGAAAGCGCAACAGAATGGAAAGGCCACCAGCCCTGGCAATGCCCAGGGGCGCTGCTGGTGGCCCAGAGCCAAGGAGCATTATCCACCCTGGGAAATGGCACCAAGATGGTATTGGCATCTCTGATAGCACCTGAGCACCCAGACAGGCTGTTTGATCCCTCAGGGGTACCTGGCCTGCTGGGTGGGATGGGCAGGACTGAATGTTTCGCATCTCATCTTCACGATGAAATGGCCTCAAGCTGCACCAGGGGAGGGTCAAGTTGGACACTATGAAGAATTTCTTCCCTGAAGGAGTGGTTAAGCATTGGAATGGGCTGCCCAGGGAGGTGGTAGAATCCCCACCCTTGGACGTGTTCAAGGAACGCTGGACATGGCACTCAGTTCTCTGGACTGATTGACGCGGTGGGGATCGGTCACAGGTTGGACTCTATGATCTCAGAGATCCATTCTCACCCTACAACTGTGGTTCTGCATTAAAGGGTTTACATTAAACCAGGGTTGCCACGGTGGGGCACCGAGCAGGCAGCAGCAGCTGCCTTGCAGGTGCTCGCGGGGCTGGCAACAGCGGCAAGGGAGCCGTAAAGGTGCAGTATTGATATTTAGCCTGCGTGGCTGTCACTCGTTCCTTTAAACGCCTTTAGCTTCCTTCTAATAAAAGAGAAATCATAAAAAACCCCACAAAGGAGCCTTCAGCGCCGGCGAATACCAATGTGGCGGGGCGGCGCATTAGCATGCGCAGCGCCCGCTCCATCTGCATGTTGTGTTCCGTGTGACAACATCCCGGAATACAGATTTGGGCCGCCAGCATCCCGAGAGGTATTAGCAATCGTCTATCAGACAGGACGAGGAGCAGTCCCTGCTGTTGTAAACAAGGAGTGTTTTTCTCTGCCTCTTTCTCTGGGGGGAGGTCAGTGAATTGAAACAAGCTCATTCCTGCATCTTGTTAGCTCCCATTCTTCGGCAGAGCACGGGTCATCTGCCCTGGGCAATGCAAGAAGAAAAACTGGAGGTGTAAAGAGCGCCTCAAAGGGTCCTTCACCTGCTGCTGGTGATGGACCACGAGCATGACCCAATGAATGTGCTCCTCATGAACCACCATGAGCTGAGCATGCGCTCCTCACGGGATACATGGGGGTTCCCCCAACCACAGAGGACCCTGACAGCCCCAACACAAGAGGGACAGTGCTCCCACCCAGGACGTGGACAGGTGCTGGCAGCAGGCACAGGCTTCTGCCCTTGTGTTCAGTGGCAGCAAGCAAATCTGGTGAGGCATCTCCCAGCATAGACGGGAATATGATGGGGCAGATGGATGTGGAGCAATCCCATGGTGCAGATGGATGTGGGCAGCCCCATGGCAAGGACAGACATAGGGAAAACCCACAGCCCAGGCGGGCGTGAGCCATCCTCACGGCACTGATGGACGCAGGGCATCGCTGAGGCACAGACAGACGTGGGCTGAGAAGTAAAGCAGCCCCTATAGCACAGCTGGATATGGGGCATCCCTGGGGCTCAGGAACACCCCCAGGACGTGGGGGATGCAGGACATCCCCATGGCTCTAGCAGACGTGGAGCATTGCCACAGTGGGGATGGAAGAGTGGGGGGGATGGAGGGTGAGTAAGGAGGACAGAGGGTGTCCATGTTCGCATGAGTCACCATGCCACCAAATCCCAGCTGGGACCTGCGGCCCCTGAGGCACAGGCACAGCCAGCCCATGCCACCGCTCCCCCACCACGCGGGTGCCGGCACAGAGCTGGTGCAGTGATGGATCATTGCAACTCGCACACAGCCCTCTAAGTAAAAGCCTTATTAAGAGTTCATTCGTTTTATAAACTCCCGGCACGATCCACGGGGGGAAGTCAGATGGCCCAGCCTTACAATATTCTAGGTAAACACTGACACGTGTCGGGCAACGTTAACCGGATCAATTTGCCTAGGAGACCAATGGAGGAACCAAAAAAAAGAACAATAAAGATCAAATTAAATTTGGGGAAACATCCACTGGGAGAGGCTATAAAGAAGAGCAGAAAAATACGGAGCAGGATGGATGGATGGACACAGACACGAGATACTCCGACCTACCTCTGAAGCCATGAAACCTAAGTCCATAAATCAATATCAAAATCCTTAGGTCCACAAGATGGGGGAAAAAGTCCTCCATAGCCATCTTCCAGACATCACCGAGGCCCTGGAGGCCTGAGCAGTCCATTTCCCAGAGCACCTCTCCTCCTCCAGCAGCCACCAACCCCGTCACAGCCACGCGGTGGCTCCTCCGGTCCCGTCCCATCCCCGCCGCGCCGGCCGGCCCTTGGCATCCTCCTCCCCACGTGCAGGATGCCGAGCGCTTCCTTCATCGCCGGGTGCTTCCCAGCTGCCTCCCGCCCCTGGGGGCTGTGGGCACAACCCCTGGCACCCCGGGCTGGGGACCAGCCGGCCGCTGGCCACAGGGTCAGCACTGGTCTTCGGTCACGGACAAGCAGTGAGTCCACGGAAGGTTGACAACATACACAGGCGCACGAGCGCGCACACACACACGGGAACACCTCTTTCCATTTTCCAGGATGGAGAGTTTGTTTTTTTTTTTTAATCCTTTTTTTCCTTTTTGCAAAAAAAATGCAAGCAAAAGAGAAAAAAAAAGCAAAACCCAAGGTTTTCTATTGAAGGTACATCTCTTCTTCAATATGAAGACATTAACTGGATTGAGTCGGATCCCCCATGCAGTGGTCAGCGAAGTCCTTTGGTAGTGGCCGGAGCGGCACCCGGGTGGAATGGCAGGGAGCTGCGGAGACATCTGAGGACACTCCCACCCAGTCCGTGAGCAGAGAGGGGAGCAGGGTGAGCTGGGAGGGCCGGGGCAGGGAGGGAGGGCAAAAGAAGAAAAAGGAAGGTGGTTTCTCCAGACAGGATGCTCCATCTCGTGCCTCTCCCTTCCCCAACAGCCCCTTCCTCCTTCTCAGTTTTGACCACTGCTCACTGGTGGCAGGATTGGAGTCTGGTCTCTAGGGTTTGGGTTTGCTTCCCCAACGCGCATTGGTTTGTCTTCATTGTTTTTTATGATTTTTTTTTTGTTTTGCTTTGCTTTTTAAATATATGATTTGTACATATTTATATGTATTTATACGCTGTTCCCCATGACATTGGTAAGTGTGCTTCTGTTGGTGAGGAACCGAAGTCACCAGTCCGAGGTGAGTCCCAGGAACATCCTGCGGCTGCGGTGGCAGTCCCCAGGCAGCGGCGGCTCCTCTGCCAGAGCTGCTCTGCGTCAGTTCCTCCCCTCCCACCTCTGCCCTCCGCTGCGCGCCCTCCCCAGCCCCTCCCCGTGGGACAAGGGACGTCATGCCATCGAGGTCGGAGACTGGCTCATCTGTACTCGCATGGACTGGACGCTGTTCAGGATCTTCTTCTGGTGCCCAGCCAAAGTCACCCCTATTCTCAGGAGGTCTCTGGAAGACAGGCAGACAGACAAACAGACAGACAGAGGAAGGTCAATGGGCAGCTGGACCTCCTCCACAGAATGACAGAATAGGCTGAGTTGGAAAGGACCCACAAGGATGCGAGTCCAGCTCCTGGCCCTGCCCAGACACCCCAACAATCCCACCCTGGGCATCCCTGGCAGCGCTGTCCAAACGCTCCTGGAGCTCTGGCAGCCTCGGGGCCGTGCCCATTCCCTGGGGAGCCTGGGCAGTGCCCAGCACCCTCTGGGGGAAGAACCCTTTCCTGATATCCCAGCCTGAACATCCCCTGAGTTGTCCTGCAGGACAACATTCTGTTCAGGTGGTGAACCTGCTTTGCTGTTGCTAAGGGAGGTGAGGGACGTAAGCTCAGTCGGAACATCACAGAGCCCAAGCACGGCCCCGTGAGCATCACTGGGTCTCAGAACAGGGAGACACCCACACGCTGACCCCCAAATGGTGAATGCAGCCACCTCCAGACTCTGGGTGACCAATGTGAGGGATGCTCATACCTGTCCTTTGCCCTGAACTGACGTCCCCACCTCCCCAGCTGAGCAGCACGCCACTTTCGGGCGGCCCTGGCATGGCCAACTTACTCGGATGTCATCTGGGCCACCAGCTGCAGGGAGGTGAAGCCAGCGGTCAGGAAGCTGTCCCGGTACTGGCTCATCTTCACAGCACTCAGCCAGTCGTCTACTGAGGTAAAGGCAGTGAAGTCGGGGATGGAGCGGTCGAGGAGGGGCTGAGAAGGCCTGAAACAGGACACACGTCTAGGGACAAGCCCGGCTGGCACCAAGGGCCTGCCCTGCCTGAGCCCGGCCGGCACAGGGACACACTCCTCAGCCCACCCCCGGCGCCCCTGTGCTCCCCCCAGCACACAGCCGTGGAAGGCCATGAGGAAGGCCTGTCCCATGGCAATACCGCTGTGCCAAGCAGTGCTCTGCAAGCCCGCACGCTGTATTCCAGCTGCGGGAGCCACAGGGACGAGGCATGGGCAGAGCAGCCACCACACTCAAATGGTCACACGCCACAAAGAATCAATAGCAAAGACTTATTGCTGTTGCTTGGCTGAAAACTGTATGTTCTTTGTCTGACTTCCAAGCCTAAGGATTTATGGACTCCCGAGCCGCTCAGGGAGCCTTTCCCCATGGCGTGGGACGGTGGCAACCAGCCTCCCACACCCAGCACTCACACAGCGGTGATGGTCGCCACAGTTTTGAGGCTTGCCGGGTTGCGGATCATTTTGTCGAGGGTGTTGACGATCTCGGTGAAGCGCGGGCGGGTGTTGCGGTCCTTCTGCCAGCAGTCCAGCATCAGCTGGTGCAGGGCGGCCGGGCAGTCCATGGGCGGCGGGAGCCGGTAGTCCTGCTCGATGGCGTTGATGACCTGAGGATGGATGAGGACGGATGAGTGAGGGGGAAAGCGGATGAGGGACTTGGGGGGGCTCCCTGAGCTGCTTGTGCAGGCAGAGGGGGTGCAGGCAGCCGGGAAGGCACGGCCAGCCCAGCTGATCAGCAGCCAAGGGAGCGGGAGGAGCCGGGGCTCTCCGGGTTAATCTCCGCTCTGATGCTCCGCGGCTGCAGTTCCTCCCAGCAGAGAGCTGCCACTCATTATCTCGGCGGATCTCACCGGAGTACAGCAGTCACACTTCCAAAGCTTCTTCCCCGCTCGTAAACCCTCTGAACATTTTCAAAGGCTCTGCAGCTTGCTGAAGTCCAATTACCAGCCCACTGGCTTTTCTTCCCAATTTCCCTCCTTGCATCCTCTCACTCACCAGACTGTTTCATCTCCAAACCGACTGCTCCCGAGGCTCCAGGAAGGAGCAGAGAGCCCTTCAGGCAGGGATTTCTTTGGGGAATGAGCACCCCCTGACCCCCACAGTGGTGTGGATGACCCTCAGTGCTTACGTCTTGGTTGGACATGTCCCAGTAGGGCCTCTCCCCGAACGACATCACCTCCCACATGACGATGCCGTAGCTCCAGACGTCGCTGGCCGAGGTGAACTTGCGGTAGGCGATGGCCTCCGGTGCTGTCCACCTGACAGGGATCTTCCCCCCCTACAGAAAAAGGGACTTCAGCTGAGAAACGTCTCCCTAGGCAGAGGAGGCTGGATGCCCACAAGCCAGGGTTGGGGCCATTCCCACAGACCCCAAACCATGGGTCCCTGGTTTGGGGACCCCACAAAGGAGTGGGCGGGTGGCACCCGATGGGACAAGGAGGCAGGAGCCAAAAACAGCTCCATGGATCTATCTTGAACCTGCCTAAAAGGGCTTAGTGGAACAAAACAAATGGGTTTATCCAAGGATTTACCCCACTGACCGACACCACCCTGCTCCAGCTGCCCTGCAGGACCCAGCACATCAGTGGCCCCCAGGTTCCTTCCCAGGGAGTCACCAGGTGACAAGGCTAAGCACAACTGGGCTAGTGCTTGTCACAGGTAAGGAGCCACAGGCATCCCCGTCCCTTGGCCTTCAATGGAAACAAGGTTGAACCAAAAGCATCCACTACAGATTCAACTGGGCTCCCACAGCTGCCAGAAGGTCCTTCCGGCCCTACTTTTGGAGTGGAAGGGAAAAAGCAAAACACCTTTAAAACCTGATGGAAAGCACTGGTGTAGGAAAGTGCCTTTGGCAGAGAGCTCCTCATTTCTTCCAAAGGCTCAAAATCAGGCTCAGCATCTCAAGCCACCCCGCCAAGCCAGGGCAGGTCCCAGGGCCAAAGGCCAAGCCAAGGGCGCAGGCATGTGAGGAGGGGCAGCAGGCACAGAGGGATTGCTCCCTGGGAAAGCTCCATAAAATAACCACAAAAGAAGCCAAAGGATAAGGAACCCCACAGACATGCAGGGGAATTTCCTGGGGGCAGGACTGCATTGTAAATTGTTTAGCACAATCGTTTTCCGTAGCCTTGCCGAGGACGCGTCAGCGGCTCTTGAAGGATGAATGGCAAAAAATTTGATTTGAATAACTGCAAATGGAGAAATTAACTGCTAGGTTGTTTTTCCTGCCTTTTCCCCAGAGCGAAAAACCTGCTGTGGGAGGCAGAGTGATGCAATCGCAGGCACAGCATCACTTCCCAGCTGCCGGGGAGATCTATTATGGCCTAAATTAAATAAAAACACAGATGAGATAATCTCTTTTTATCTCTGAAGGTGGGGAAAAGACTAATTCATGCCTCGTCTCAGCAGCTACCGCTGGGGTCTTTGAAGGAAAAATAAAAGCTGGGTGTCTGCTCAAAGGCTGCTGCCTGCAGGAAGGGTCTGGGCAAGCAGCGGGGCAGGTCTAGGGGGGACGGGAACATCCCATTGAGCAGGGGAGGGACAGTGAGGGGCTGCAACTGGGCCAAACATTGAGTCAGCCTTAAAGGCATGCCCCTGGCTTTCCCATTTTGGCAGCTGGAGCCAGCCCTGGCACCTGGGCACAGCTCAGCAACCTGAGGAACTGCTTTGGCAGGAGCTTGTGCAGCCTCGAACCGCACACTCTTCTGATTAATCCATCAGAGGAGGCCAACGAGCTGCTCATGCCTTTCCCCTCTGATCATCCTTAACACCTCTCAGGGGCTCACAAGCAGGACAATGGCCGTGGTGGGGGGCTGGGGGTGCCCTGGGGCAGCAAGGAGCAAGGGGAGAACGGAGCTGCTGTTACCTACAAATGGGTTAATTAAGGAGGAGAAGGGTGGCTGGGGAATGGCAGAGCTCTCATTAGGCTTGTCTCTTTAACTCATGCCTGGAACAAGTTTCCAGCAGGCAAAAGCAAACCAGACCTGGAGTGCTGGGGGAAGGGGAGCTAAAACACCATTGCTGTGCTGCCAGGAGTTGCTGTGATCTCCCTGCCTCTCCTTCCTGTCTCTCCAGGGACTTCTCCGTGCACCTTTCTTCCACAAAAGAGAGGGAAGAGGCTTATCTGGAAACTGTAGAAGGCAGAAAAGTGCTTAGGGAGGAAGGAGGTGGAAAACTTCTAAAAAGCAGGAAAAGAAAGGAGGGAAAAGAGGATAATTCATGGAAACCACAGCCAGAACCTCTGGACCACGAACCTATGTGGTGGGAACACTCATGAGGTGCTCCCACCCATGCCAGGCTGTACATCCAGCACTCCTCTCCCAGGTTCTGCAGCTGCAGGGCACAGGGAATGCTGGGCAGGAGAACATCCTGCAGGAGGTACCTACCAAGGAGCTGGTGTAGGTGGGGTCAGACGTATCGTCCTGCAGGTAGCGCGAGAGGCCAAAGTCAGACACTTTGCACACCAGGTTGCTGTTGACCAGGATATTCCTGGCAGCCAGATCTCGATGCACATAATTCATCTCTGCCAGGTACTTCATCCCAGCAGCAATCCCTCTGAGCATTCCCACCAGCTGGATCACTGTGAACTGCCCATCGTTTTGCTGCGACCAGAAAGAGCAGGCACTGGGGTGAACACGCAGAACCCACAGCAGCACCAGGGCTGCTCACCCCAGACTCAGGGGGATGCTGCACCTCCCCAGAGGACTCCAGCTGCCCTGCCTCATTAAAGCAAAGCTAACCACCCCAAACCACACATTTTGGAGATGCATGGCACACTCCAGCCAGCTCCCAAGCTAAGCAAAGAGGCTGGGATTTACAAACGGGACACCAATATCTCATTCCCAAATCCCAGAGCCCAAGTGGCCTCGCCTCGCCTTACCCGCAGGAACGAGTCCAAGGCCCCGTTCTCCATGAACTCCGTGATGATCATGACCGGCCGGCTTTTGGTGACCACCCCTTCGAGGCGGATGATGTTGGGGTGGTCGAACTGCCCCATGATGCTGGCCTCGCTCAGGAAATCCCGGCGCTGCTTCTCCGAGTAGCCAGCCTTGAGCGTCTTGATGGCCACGTAGATCTCCCGCTTGCCTGGCAACTTCAGGCGCCCTTTATACACCTCTCCAAACTCCCCTGCGAGCACAAGATGGAATCATTGAGGTTGGAAAAGACCTCCAAGATCACTGAGTCCAACCTTTAATCAATCAACACCAGAGCAACCACCTCCTCTTCCTCCTCCTCCACACTAAACATTGCAAAGAGCGAGGGGTCCTTGCCTAGCTGAGAAATGGCTGCCAGTTCACACTTCAACAACGTCCTCCTCTACAAATCTGCCCACCTGTCCTCTTTAAAAGGGCCAATGTCAGCTACTGGGGATATGTTTAGGTTTGCAACCTTCTCCAAGGTGACAGAGCCCAACATCGACACAGGCAGAGGCTGCAGCTGCCTGTGCAAACCCCTACAGGGAGGATTTGCAGGGAAAGTGCATCAACATTTAAGGACTACCTCAAATATCAGGTGTCAGCAGATTATCAGGATAATCTCGGCTGCCTTTCTGCACATCACTTATCTTGGGGTGGGAAATAATTGGGCTGTTTACATTGCTGCTCTCTGATTTAAAATACAGAGAAAGCAGGAGAGCTTTCACTTCACCAAAGCAAAATTTGCCTGTGGAGGGATTACATTTAAGCCATGTTTGCAGCCACTTTGCCTTGATGAGCAGCAAAGGGCGGGTGATACATTGCTGAACTTGATCCCGACCAAACTGACTCATTGCTTCTTCACAGTTTCCCCTCCCCAGCTTCTCACTTTCTCCTCTACGAGTGTGACACAGTTATTTAAAAATGGCAATAAACCAGCACAGATCACACACACATACACGTGTGTGTGTGTATATACATATGTATGGGAATATGGCACAGACTACAGCGAGATTGGGCTTTTCTTGTTATCTCATGGAAAAGCCACATGGGAAATCCCAAGAGGCCCTATGGTCAGCCAGTGAATACATTCCTGGAGCCTTTCCCACCTCAAAGGAACTTTGAGAGCATAAAACAACCTCATGTGCACCCTAACCCATCACAAACCCAGGAAAGCCTTGTGTTTCAAGGCTTCATTGAGAGCTTCCAGGTGAAGGACCATGTGTGCTCCCCCACAGAGTTGCTCTGGGTGGGTGCCTGGCCACACAGGAGCAGCAGAGGGCAGGGAAGGATGGGCAGCAGGAGACAGAGAGACCCACCTGCCCCAATGACTTCTTCAATCTTCACAAAGGACACATCGATCTCTTTGGCGAACTCTCGGACGGCCTCATTGGGGTCCTCGTAGGTGAAGGGGTCGATGTAGATCTTCATCCCTGGAGACCCTTGTTACAGGGAAGTCAGGAACAACAGTAGAAGAGAGAGAATTACAGAAACAGAGTTAATAAAATTGTTTGGGTTGGAAGGAGCTCAAAGTTTATCCCGTACCATCCCCCTTGAGCAGGGACACCTTCCACTGAACCAGTTTGCTCCAAGCCCCACTCAGCCTGGCCTTGCACAATGGCCCACAATGTGCCAGGGACGGTGCATCCCCACAGTCTCCAGGCAGCCTAGAAAACCAAGAGCAGCTGTACCATGGCCAAGAACTGGAGACCCTTCTGTCCTCACACTCTCCACTAAGTGGCTGCTATCACTGTGCTCACCTCCACAGACCCTTATCATCCTCTTTGGGCCACCAATTCACCCAACTCTCACCTGCACCTCCTCCTCTCCCTCTCTGCCCTCCTCTCCTCCACCATTCTCCTTCCTCGTCTTCCTCCCTGGCGATGGGAGCAGTTACAGACCTGAACTACAGCGCGCTGGCTTTACAGTGAAGGCTTTATGAGGCTCCACGCCTTAGTGAAGAAATATTTATTTACCAAAAAGGCCTCTGATGGCTTCGTGGCGGCTACTAAATTGACAGAGTGCAGCAATTATAACCAGCAACCTGGATGGATCCGTGAAATACGGCTTGGCCGGACGCCGGGACACGCATGCGGTCCCTCACCTGGGGCAACGCGCCATACCAGAAGCTGGCCACGCTGCAGGGACATGCACAGAGTGGGCCCTTGCCCTTTTCCTAGGGGGAAAAAATGAAAACAGCTCCCCGAATTTCCCAAATGTGGTCACAGGCATCACGTTCGGATGCCGGGGGCTTGTGGAGCTGCCAGGGGCACGGTGGCAGGGCACAGTGGGGTCACAGGGCTCAGCGGGACACTGGTGTTGTACCACCACCCAAAAGGGACCTACAACGGGCTGTCATGTCCCCCGGGGGGGAAGGGGGGGGGTCAACTTTCTGTGCCATTTCTCACCCAAAAAGAGGACCATGGATGGCATAGCAGCCCCTCAAGGTCATCTCCGGAGGAGACCAGGAGGGGCATCACTGCCTGGTCCCATCCCCAAAGCACCTCACCCTTACAGGGATTAACAGCACTCAATTACACTGTTCAGGACCTTTCCAAGGCCATGATCCCATCACACTGGTGCTTCCCAGAGCCCTTCCAGAGCCGGCACACTGATGGATGCACAGACCACAGCATCACCTCTGCACCAGGAATCTAAATCAGCTCCCAGCTGCGAAATAATGCAGGAGAAGGCATGAAAGCCTCGCAGTGGGCACTGCTGGTGCCAAACAGCCACCGAGGGAGAGCTGCTTGTGGGGCATCAAGGACTCAGCAGGGACCAGGCAGGAGCATCCTCGCCCCCAAAAGGGGCCTTTGGGGCAAAAGTTCTGCACCTTGGAGGCAGGGAAGGCTGCAATGAAGCCATCTGTGCATCTCCCAGTTCATAAATCCCTTTATGGCTCTGTCTCATACACTTTAACTGCCCCATAAATTCTTTTACAAGAGCAGCTGATGCTCCAGCCAGGATTACAAAGGGATTTACAGGATCGTAACGGAGACTGGCTCACCGATCAAAATATTGAAAAAATAGAGGAGAAAACAATGCCCAAGTTTCCTGTCCACTGCCAACACAGGCTGGTTTTCAAACACCCTCTGATGTGCCCCAGGCTCTGTCCATAGGCTCAGTAATCATCAGGATGAGCTCACCCCTCATCCTCATCCCATCCAAATGAGGGATTGGGCACCAAAATCCATTCCTCATCTCTGCCAACCTCAGCCCCCGGCCCATCATCGCCACACCAGCAACAGCTGGGTGAAATTCTGGGTACCAGAGCGCACCACCAAAGGCACCCATAGTGAGCCTGCCTGCAGAGCTCTGTGCTCTTAAAATCATCTCAAGAATCCTGAAAACTGGATTAGGCCCTTTTTCACTACTGCAGACAATGGCAAATTTTTTATCACTCTTCAAAAGTTGAAGCACTCTGCACCACGACCCTGACTCCAGTGTCCAGTTCCTTCTGGCATCACGATTCCTTGGCAACAAATATCATGGGGACAGAGAAAAACCCTTCCTGCTGAATTGCTGCTGCTTCAACAGGGCGTTTTCCCTACTTCCCTAATCTCAAAGCTCCCAGTGAAGCAGTGGAAGGGATAAGCCATGAAAAATTACACCCCGAGAGACCCCATCTCACCCCAAAATCCACTTGAAGCGCTCTGCCAGCAGCAGGTGATCCCTGGGCCTGCCGGAGGGATGGCAGAGCTGTGCTGGGAGGCTGTAATTGCCATGCCACTGAACACATGGTGATTTGTTCCAGAGGATGCTCTCATTACTCCATTAGTTGCTCACCACAAATTTCCCACCTGTTTTGCTCCAGCCTCTGCGCTGACGGAGCACCCAGGGGCTCACTAACCTTGACAGGGTATCGCTGGCACCCCGGATTTCTGACACTATTCCTCACAGCTCCCACGTTTAGAAACCCAGGACAGGCACATGCTCCATTGCTTCCCTACCTAGGTTGAGCATCCTGGATTTTGGGGTGCTTGGGGCCAGCTAAGGATGCATGTGGGGTGGGGAATGCTTCAAAACAGGGAAAATGTGAAAAATCAATCTGCCTGCAGCCTGACATGAGTTTATCCATCAGGCATCAAACAAATCTTGCCCCCCATAGTGCAGAAACGTGGAGAAAAGAGGGAGGAAAAGCACAGGTCTGTTGCATTTCAGGATCACCTGGTGATGTTACGAAAACAGTTTATTGTTTGCCAGGAGGTCCAGGGCCCCCCACAGCACTGCCACCATGTTGGGAGGATTCAGTGTGATGTCACGAGGGTCTAAAGAGATCCAGTGGGCTCTCCTGCTTGTTTCCAACCCCTCTTCAGCCCCCTCCAGCCCTCCTGTTTTTCTCTGCCAGGCCAACTGCTCCATTCCCATTCCTCCCCTCTGCTCACCCATGCTGCTCCTTGCCTTCCCCACCCATCCTTCCTCCATCCCAGCATCTCACACCTCTTTCCCCCAAGCAGGCACCCAGGACCCAGAGATGGCTCTTCCCACAAGGCAGCAAACTGCACCCAGCAGCAAACTACACCTCTAGGAGAGGGTAAATGGGATTTACATCCCGCAGGGATGGGGCACGGAGCCTGCGTGTCACCAGGAAAACCCTGCCCCCCAAAGCTGCCGCTTTGCTGCTTTGTTCTCATTCGCAGTGCTGGCTGCTGGAGAGGCAGACATGACACACAAATACACCTGGAATTCATTCTGGTGCACAGCTCCACCAGCCGCAGAGGTCTCCTAGGAAAAGCTCGGGCTCTCCTAATTGTTTGCCAAGGGGATCAGCAGCCCAAAGCCAGTTAAATGTTCCCAGTCACTGCCTGCACATCCTTCCCCAAGCAGGGTACAGGGCAAGCATCAGCCATGCAGCCAGGACAGCAGCAATGCCAGCCACCAGCACCCACACCCTAGCCATGCCCCCGAAATCCAGAATCCCTCCAACAGCCCGGCACTGATCCAGGCCCAGGCAGAGCCTGCGGCCGGAGAGCAGGAGCTCATCCTCCCTCTGAACACCACCTCGCTCCTTCCTTTCTTCCTCTGCGAATCTTCACAGCATCTCCCCATCCCTTGTTCCCTACATCTCCCCTACCCCTGACATCTTCCCAAATCCATCATCGTTCCCCGAATCCCTCCGGGTACTCCTCCCACCCAGAGTGCTGCACGGCTGCAGCCCGCCCTCCCCCACACCCTGACAGACACGTGTGGCCATCTCCCTTCCCACCCTGTGGTCCTGTCCATCTGCCACGGGGGCTCCCAGCACCCCACAGCCCCCCTTGAAAAGGGAGGAGCGGGGCACATGCCGCGTGCAGGCTGGGGAGCGTCTCCCCATCTGCTTTTCCCACTATTGCTGCTCACCTCTGCCGGTGCTGTAGTGCTGCAGTTTGTCGCTGTACACCGCTTCCTTGCTGTAGGCGCGCTTCCTGGGGGAACAGGGCACACAACAGCCGCGCCTCAGGGACCAGCAGCTGCTGCTGGCCCCACACCGCTCCCCTTGCCAGCAACGCTCCCAGCAGCGGCACCGTGCTGCTCCCTCCCGCCACATGGGTCCCCCATCCCGCCCTTCCTACCCCTAATCCGCATCTTACCGCCTCCACCTTCCAGGGACACTGACCCCACAGGGACCTACCTGCTGCAGACGATGGAAATGGCCACCAGGGAGACGATGAAGACCACCCCGGCCGCTGCGGACCCCGCGATCAAAGGCAGCTGCTCTCTCAGCTCTGACTTGTAATCGTCTGTGGGAGAAGAGGGACGGGGTCAACCCTCCCTGGCACGCTCACGGAGTGAGAGCAGCCTGTGGGAAGGGATCCCCTCTGATTCCATGGGTGCTGCTCCCAAGGTGGTGGGACAAGGGGGAGCAGGCAGGGGGCTCAGCTGAGGCAGGTGATGAGCCCGTGCCACGCCGCACTGGGTAGGACTGTCATGCCTGGCTCACACATCTTTGGCTTAAAGACAGGGCAGAGAAAATCCTGGAAACAACATCAGACCATTGTGCATGGAGCCAGTTTCCCAAAGAGATGAGGTTCACGCGGTGGTTTTGTCCATGGCTCTGGCATTTCCCTTTCCTCAATAAATCCAGTTATCGAGCAACCTGATCTACCAGAAGGTGTCTCTGCACATGGCAGGGGCCTGGAAAGATAAGATTTAGGGTCCCTTTCTAACACAAACCTTTTTGAGACTCTGTGATTTACACCCCTTGGCCACTTTGACCAATTTTAACATGGGGTCTCACAGACACAAAATTCCCACAAGTTGTAGGGAAGGAGGAAAGCACCATTAATAACCAAGCCAGCCAGAGAATGCTGTGCCAAGGCTTCACCCAGGTCAGACATCAGAGTCCACCACACAACGGTGAACTTTGGCAGTGAGGCTCAGGAGAAGCCAGGAACCCTCGCTACAGGTCTGCTTGTAGGCTTTAATATCTCAACATGTGACAAGTCCTTTTGCAGAGCCATGGAACTCAAGCATCCCTACAACCCCCTGCATCCCTCAGAACCTCCTCTGTCCCCTCAGCCACCCCCTGCATCCTTCAGCAGCAGGCTGGGGTGAAAGCCAAGGGTGCACTGGGAGGACTGGATATGCCTGGGGGAACTCCCCAAAAAAATACTGGCACCCTCCATGTGTCTCCCCCATTTTTCCCTGCACCATCAGTGGTGTGGGTACTCTCAACAGGCAGCATCCAGCAGATCCCACACTCCTGGGGATTCTGTAGCATTCCAGAAATACTGCTCTCTCCAATCGCCCCAGCAAGGTCTGCCAGGCTGTGCCAGCAGCCACATGCAAGGGTTAAAATAAAACTCATCCAAAAGAAAGCATTTAGCACCCTTTTATCTGTATTTTCTACTCTGCAGTTAATTACTGGCAACTAGATTTATCTCTTGCATGCTGCTTAAATCCTGAGAAATTCTCATCTAACAATCAATTATTATTTAATAACCTACACAATCCATTCTTATTAAATTTCAATTAATTGCTTATTTGAGGCAAGATTTTTCTTCTCGCTTCTCTAATCCTGAATATTTGAGGCATTGGAGGGGGGTTTATTACCATTTCCTTCCCTTTGGTCGCCCAGCATGGTTTTCCTCTTCCCACCCCAGCTGGCACTTGACATGAATGCAAGCATGGGGTGACCCATTTGAGGGAAGAAAAGCTTTAGGGAAGAAGAAAAGCTTTAGGAAAGATAGGCATGGAGGCTGGGAGCCATGGATGTCACCTGAGCAGAGAAGGAACCATGCCAGCAGCAACAGGGAAGGGGCTCTCAGCTGCCCCAGGGGTAGGAGGACCAACTAAAGTCACCAGCTTCTGGATTAGTCCTGAAGCTGGGATTAATGGCAAACCCTCCCATGAGTTAGTAGTTTCTAAAGGAAGCCAGTGTTCGTGGGTGCAGGGAAGGGCTGGGGCCAGAAGAAGCCACGAAGGTCACCAGCTGGCCCAACACCCCCTTTGGCATGGGAAATCAGCTTTCACACAGGTCTGACTGCACCAGCTTTGCCCTGATGGCTCAGATGGACCCCAAGTATCCCAGGTAAGCATCCCATACTCCTTCCTCCAAGGATCTGCAACCTTCCTCCCACCCCATCGCACCGTGCCAGCCTCACAGCCGGTGCCAGGGGGTTCCATCCCCACAACTGAAGGCAGCAGAGCCAGAAATAAACAGCGGGGGAAAACCCAGAGCTGGGAGATCCAGAGCTGCTCGCTCCTCCGGCCGGCAGTTAATGACACACTGCCGGCCATCACCCAGCTCCCGCCACGCTGCCCGCCGGGACACAGGCTCGGCAGCCAGGCCCCTTTAACCCAACCAAGGCACGAAGCCGGGGACGCCCGCGTGCCCGGCGTGGCACACTCACCGTCGGTGAGGGTCTGGAAGCACATCTTGCCGCTGTACTTGCCGTAGCCGGCCACGGTGCGGGCGCGCACCTGCACCACGTACACCATGCCGGGCCGCAGCCCCTCCAGCCGCGCCGTGTTCGTCTGGCTGCGCGCCATGGACGAGTTGTACTCGTTGTGGTCCTGCGGGCACCCCGAGAGAGCACGGTCAGTGGGACGGGGGACAGCGGGACTGCAGCCCGCCTGGCCCCGCGGAGGGCAGGGATGGGGTTTGGCTGCAGGGGGATAAAGGAGAGGCTCTGGTTCTGCTTCAGGGATCCCACAGGAAAGGCTGGGAGAATTGGGATCGTTCAGCCTGGAGAAGGCTTTGGGGTGACCTAATTGTGGCCTTCCAGCAGCTGAAAGGAGCTACAAGATAGGCATGGACTATTTTAAGGGCCTGGAGCGACAGGCCAAGGGGGAACGGCTTCCCACTGCCAGAGGGCAAGGCTGGATGGGATATTGGGAAGGAATTCCTTCCTGTGAGGGAGGTGAGGCCCCGGCACAAGGTGCCCAGAGAAGCTGTGGCTGCCCCTGGATCCCCAGAAGTGTCCAAGGCCAAGTTGGACAGGCCTTGGAGCAGCCTAGGACAGTGGAAGGTGTCCCTGCCCATGGCAGGGGGTGGAACAAGATGAGCTGTAAGGTCCTTTCAACCCAGGACATTCTACGATTTTATGAAACAGGATGCACAAGGCACTGGGGACATGCTCCCCTGCAGCACGTGCCTCCCAGGTAGTCCCCTGGTCCCACCAGAGCAGGGAGCGTGGAGTAGCAGAGGGAAACAATAAGATCATCCAGAGCAAAAATAATTTATGAATAACAAATTCCTCCTCTTCAAATGACTGACGTCCTTGAGCATTTCAGAAACATCCCACAGTTATGGAAACCTGGTATCCCTGCACACAGCATGGGGGTTGGAACTGGATGATCTTTAAGGTCCCTGCCAACCCAAACCATTCTGTAATTCCACAAAACACCATAATGTGCCCTATGAGACCCTGCTCCAGCAGGTTCAAGGGCAACTCTCTGCTGAGATCCCCAGCCCCCGCAGTTCTGCTCTGCTGGCACAGGTCCTTGGCCTAGACCTTGGTGGAAACCTCACGTGTCTCCACTCTCATTTTTCCCCTGTTCCCCAGTGCTTTGCTGGTGAGAGGCTGCTGGTGAGATCATCTAATTATTCACACTTAGAGGAATACATTAGAGCTGGCGAGACACAAGAGGGATGGAATAGCTTGGGCCGGGCATGGTTCATCGCAGGGGTCGGGAGCGTGTTCCCTGCAGGGCAGGACAGCTGCCAGGGACAGGACCAGTGGGAGGCAGTGACCCAGGGCAGGGACAACCCCATAACCTTCCCTGGTCCTCTCCAACCCCCTCCCCTCCTCCTGATGCCATCCCCATGATTCAGGTCCCTGCTCATCCTAGCAAATACCAGAGCCAAGGCGGCCACGGGCACTGATGTGCTGGACAAATGCTGCCACAGGGAAGGAATGGCTCAGGCTGGGCAGGGCTCTGAGCAACCTGACCTAGTGAGAGGTGTCCCATGGCAGGCGGTTGGAACTACATGAGCCTTAAGGTCCTTTCCAACTCAAGCTGCTCTGTGATTCTGATTCTGTGACTTTGCATCTGCAGTCACAACTCACTCCCACCTTCTGGAGGCAGCTCGGGTGACCTGCTGCCTGTCCCACCTGACCGTTCCCAGCAGAGCCTGTCTCAGAGCCCATCCGTGTTCCCCCTGCCCCCGTGCCCCCAGCCCAGCCCCCACAGCAGGGCTCTTACCGGGGCTGGCCTGGAGCCCACGGTGCTGCCCACGTCGGGCGTGCAGATGCGGCTCAGCTTCTCGTAGTAGCGGATCTCGTAGTCCAGGATGATGCCGTTAGGCTGCTCGGGCTGAGGCCAGGACAGCGTGATGCTCCTCATGGTGGCACTGACCTGGTGCATGATGGGCACAGTGGAGGGGGCTGCCAAGGAAGTGGGGAGCAAGGGAAAATTAATGGAGAGGGGTGAGAAAAATGTCCCAGGAAGGGGGAAATCCCCACAGCATCCCCAATCTCCCACGTCTGTGGTTGGCATCCCCATGGGACCAGCTCGCTTGTTAGCCATGGGAAGACTGGCGTCTCAGCAGCTTTACACGGAAGCAGAGCAACGAGCCAGTGAGGGAATTCTGCTACTTAAACCAACTACTCCTTTTAATTAGGGGCTTGGAAATCCTTGGTGTTCCTTCTCCCTGGGACTGCTTGCTCCAAGGATGTCTCCCATGGTGGGAGAGACATAGCAAAGCTCTCCCCAGCGGGGCAAACCAAGGTTTAGTGACAGGCTCCAGCTCTGTGTGACATCTGCTGTAACAGCCTCTCTGGGGAGCCAGCACTCAGCACCCAGGGAGCTGTGCCACAACTGCCACCCCATGTGCTCTCGGGAATGAGGTGTGGGAGCAAAATTCTGCCAGCCCTGAGGACAATGACAGGAAACCAGGGCAGGGACATGCCAGCCCAGCTTTGGATCCAGAGAAGCTGCTCTTAGGGGCTCTCAGGGGATGCTCATCCTCAGCACCCAAGTGTGCTTCTCCCAGGAGAACAGCGACACTGTCCTTCCACCATTAGGGACATTGAGCCACTAAAACAGTCAGGAGACCCTTTTCCAAATGCTTTGTGCCCTCCAAGCTCCACTTATAAGGGGCAGAGCCAGCCAATACAGACCTAAGCCTGCACTTAATCCTAGCAAAAGAGAGGTATCCAAGTCTGTTCACACCCAAAGGGGCACTGCCATGCCCTATCCACAGAGTCAGCTCCCAGTCCAGCCATGTCTGCCCTCCTCCTCCTCCTCACCATGCCCAAGTACAGGCAGTGCTGAGCAGGGAAAATGCCTCCCCGGTGTGAATCCAGGGAATACCTGAACCCCGCACAACCAGCCTGGGGCACAGGATCATGCCATGGAGGGAATCTGGGGGTGGCAGGAGCCCTGTTCCTCGTGGTTCCACTGGGAGATGTGGATAGTTCAGAACTGCCTTTGTTTACCCAGGATGCTTAATCCTATATTATTTTTTTCAGTCTCTCCACATCCACTCTGGGAAGATGCTCGTGGGCTGAAATGAAGCATTCAGCTTGATTGCTGCTTTATTAACTCCCAATAGCTTCGATGGGGCTGGGAAAATGGTTGGAAAAACCCACTGCAAAGCCAAAGAGACTTTAGAGGGAGAGCACCAATGCCCTAGATATCCCTGGTGCATTTCCATCAGGTTACCCCACAGCCCAGCATTTCCATGTTTGTAATCAGCCTTTGCAAGACAAGCAGGGACCACAGGGGTACAGACAGACAGATGAGGGTGACCTGGCTGTTCCCAGCTCCCCATGATGTGAGAAGAGCTAAGAAACACCCCAAAAATCCACCCCAGGAAAAAAAAAGGGCCTAGAAACAAGATGTGGGTGTTGGTTCAGCAAACAGCCATGCCAGCCAGGCACAAGTGTAAATTTGTATTCCCTGGAGCCAGGAGAGCCAGGAGGCTGAAATATTTACAATGGTTTACACTGAAGTATTTATACTGAAATATTTACACCAGGTTTCTCCACTGTGCTATCCAGAGGGAGCAGGATGGTGAAGGCTGCCTGGCCTGGCACAAAGCAGGAATTCCCATCCCTTTTTAAACCCAGAGCACGTGGGTTTCTATCCCCTCTGATCCTCAGTGCAGCCCAGGACCAGTTGCCCCCTTGACATCTGCACACCCACCCCACCAGCATCACTGTTTGACCCAGAGCTGCTCATTCAGCTCCTGATGCCTGACTGGGGAGAGGAAAGGGAAGAGGGGAGCCTGGAAAGGAGACAAGAGGAAAAGGGTGGCAGAGGGATGTGCCAGAGGAGACAGAGCCTGGACTCAGCCCCAGCCTGCTGCTCCCTCTATGCTGTAACACAGTCAGACTGCGTTTCAAGGATGGATTCACCCCATCTCTCTTCTCCCAACTGGGAAAAGGGGGAAAATGGTGATGCTACTTCATCCCCAAGCAATCTAGAGGGGGACAAAAGCAGGTAACAGATATCCCTCCCACAAGCCAACTCTCACCCTGCCCAGGGCACAGGCAACCCTTCCCTATCCCCATTCCTCTTCCCCCCTCTGCTCCTGGCCTTTCTCCCCACTCAGGGCTGGGGGCACCACAGCCATCACACACCCTCACACCCCGGGAGCTTTTCCTTCGGGACACGGAGCTTGACTCCACACGGAGCTCGCAGCTGGCAGGGGACAGCTAAACTCCCTGGCATCATCCCGGGACTCACCGGCCTGGTTGGTGGTGATGTTGACGGAGACGTGCTGCTGCGGGAAGGGGCTCTTGTTGGACACGCCATTGACCGCCTGGATCTCGAAGGTGTAGGGGGTGTGTGCCCACAGGTTGCTGATGAAGACGCGGGTGTCGGTGAGCCCCAGCTGGCGGGGCACGAAGTCCACGTTGTCGTCGCAGCGGGAGCAGGCGCGCCGGTCCGAGCGGCACTTCTTGCACACGATGTTGTAGGTGACGTCGTCCCGGCCGCCCGTCTCCCGCGGCGGGTGCCACTCCAGGATGATGGACGTCTCGTTGACGATGGAGATGACATTGCGGGGGCCTGATGGGACACCTGTGGGGAAGAAGAGGCATCGAGACAGGTCCTTGTCCTCCCCTGGAGGCTCCAGCACAGAGAAGGACACCCCGGGGATCTGCACTATCCATCACCTCCTCCCTCAGCAGGGATTTGGTGTCCACAGCTTTGCTTAATTCAGGGTCGGACTTTCTGCACTGGCAACACCAACCATGTGCACTGCAAACAAGTTTCCCACATGGAGATGAGGCCTCCCATGCCACAAACCCACTTAAGCCTCCAAAAAACCTCCATGTGGAACGCATGCAGATCCATCCGTGAAGATGGACCCATTTTAATCCCATCGGGAAATGCTGAGGTAACTGCAGTGCTCACGTGGAGAAGCACCTCGAGCAGATTATCCCAGCAAGAGAAAAGTCACTTAGCCAGCACCGTGGAGAACCAGAGGAGCAGCAGGAGAAGAGAGAGTCAAAAATGGAAAGTGGTTATTAAGGGTTCAATATCTTGAATTGGAAACCTGGGAATTTCCCAGCATGGAGGAGAGCCGGCACCACTCCATGGTTTGTAAGCAGCTCCCATCTTGGACAAGAGATGAAAACTGCATTGATCAAACCCTCCAGGAGCCATCACAAACGTTTCAGAGGATGGGAATTGAACGTGGCTCCGATTGCAAGCGCTGCCGGATCGGGGCTGCAGTCTCTTCAGGAGGAATCCAGGAGAACATCACTGAGGTACAAATTCACATCTGCACGGATCCAGGGAAGGATTTGGGGTCAGCCAGGACGGCTCCACAGCCAAAACCACAAAATTCAGCTGCTGGGTTATATTAAATTAGGGAAGCAAGGAATTCCTCATGCTGGCTGGGCGGGGGGCTGCACTTCCAAGAAAGAAAAAAAACTTTGCCATGATACAGGGAGCAATAAAAATGATGCAGAACTTGACCTGCAAGGAAGGGTTAAGAGAGAGAAGCACGCTCTGTCTCGGGGAAACCCATCCCAGGGGAGCCCTCCATGTGTGTGTGTGTGTGCGAGGGAATATCGTTACGGCTGTGGATAAATCAGCCCCATTCGGGGCCGGGGATGGACTGGACAGGGACACACTCATCAGCACCATGGTGACGTGGCTGGTGGGATGGAGAGGTCATTCTGCATGGAGACACTCTGGGGGCCTCTCTGAGCTGCTGCTGTGGATAACGTGGGTGAAAGATTTTGTTCAAATGCCCAGAGAAATGACAGCCTTAAAAAAAAAATTAAGATAATAGAATTCCATTTCCTTTAACTCTTTTCCTCTCTAGGAGTAAAAGTGTCTGTCATGGAGCAGCCACCAGTGAAGCATCCTCGCTGGAAAAGGCTTTCCTGGACCTGAGGCACCGCAGCACTGCCAGGCTCCCCCATGGTGGAGATGTCAAAGACAGTTACAGGAGGGTTGTAGGGCCGCAGCAGGGGCAGGAGCTAGGAGAAGGACCTTGATTCCCCAGGGGAACAAGACTGCAGGACTCACAAAGGCTCAGCGAGATCAATATTAGTGAGTTACCCCCAAAAATCTGCAACCTGTCTCAGGAGCCTTAATCCAAATCCTCCCTTTATACCTCAAGCAGATAATATCTTTTCAAGAAAAAGGAAAAAAGCCTGCATTTCTTCCCTGTCCCAGTGGCAAACTGCTGCCTCCCCAGATTCCTCCCACTTTAACTGCAGCCCCTTCCCTCCTCTGCAGGGGCCCAGGAACTGCAGGGATCACCCTTGGAAGGGTTCCAGTCCAGGACAGTGCCTGCAGCTCCACAATGTTATGTACTCCTCTGACACAGAGAAACTTTTTGAGCGAACAGCTGGCACCTCAAACCGGAGCACTGCAAAATCAAGCACTGACAAGAAGAAATAAAAATCAGCAAAGAGACTTTTTTTCCTGTATTCCTATAGCACAGCACTGCTGTAAATCAGTTATGTAAAGAGGCATAATAAAGATCTGTAGATCACCTGTAGTTGTGCCACCCGTCTGAGAGCTCAGGTGATCCAGCAAAACACACAAATCCTTTCCTTGTTTCTGACGTGTGCTTTGGGCACTTCCCAGCATGCAGGGTCTGGAGCATCCATGTGCTAAAGCTCCGCAACGGGCTGGTTCAAGGGCCTGGAGCGTATCTGGGTGGCACTTGAGGTCTGAGTTCCCAGCAGGCTGAAGAGTACAGAAGCTCTTTCCTCTCTCCTGGGCTCTTTTCCCACCAAAAGACAGGCTTGAGGACACTGCTGCCATGCCAGGCAGCTCGGGCAGGCAGCCGAGCAGCGACGCATCGCTGAATACCAATGCTTAATACAGCCCTCCCCCTATTAAAAAATACTCCATCTGCAAGACTATGAACAAGACAGCCAGAGCAGATAACTTTAAATCCTAATTTATCCTGGGGACTATCTCCCTGCCATCACCGCCACTGCCAGGGTGATGTACAAATCGCAGAGGCTGCCAGCAAGGCGGGGTGCGGGGCCATCCCATCCCTCTGCCTTGCCCAGCCAGCCACGCCCTCGCTCCCATCCAGCATGGGATGGGGGCAGAAAATAAACCAAACTCCTCATGGATTGAGCCTTTATCCCTGCTGCTGCCCAAGGAGCGAGGGGAGCGAGGCCCTGCAGCCCCCCAGCCCCGGTGCCGTACTCACTGGTGCAGGCGGCGGCCGGCGGGTCGAAGTCTGCCCGGTAGTAGCCGTTGCGGCACGCGCAGACCGGCGAGGCCTCGGCGGTGGAGCGGCTGTTCGGGGGGCACGGCACGCACAGCCCCGCGCCCTGGCTGGCCTTGAACGTCCCCGCAGGGCAGGCTGCAAGAGAGAGCAGAGCAGGTGGGTCCTGAGTCATTCTGGGATGCAGGGGAAAGCAGGTCCTGTCCTAGGAATGGGGCAGAAAGAGGAGAGGAGAGGAGAGGAGAGGAGAGGGAAAAGCTTCACACCTGTATCAGTGCTAAAAGGGGTAGCATCTTCCCACGAACCTAGGATGGCCAGAATATTCCACGTTGGCCATGGATTATTCCTGAAGCCCCTAGACAAACACTGCAGCCACATGGCAACGACCCTTAGCCAGGCAGAGCAAGGGGGCAGCAGAAGCTGCTTTGCTCCCTACTGCTCATACCCAGGCAGGGGCATGGCAGGGGGGCTGTGAGACCCCTACCCCCAGCAGCACCCATGGGGACATGGACAAGCAGGGGCAGGACAGTGCTCCCCTTCTGCTGATCTGAACGGTCCCTTTCCAGCACCCCAACAGCCTGGCTCAGGTCCCACAGCTCTTTTTCCACACAAAATTCAAATATTTAATTAACAAGTGCGTGTGACACCCATGACAGTGCGTTGTGGGTCCACCCCGTTAATCCCCCACAGCCTGGGGCTGGAGCTGCCCGGCCTCCGAGCTCATTCAAGCAGGAAATGGCAACTAATTCATAGCAGAGAAGATGCTCCAGTTACAGTGTGGGTTTAATCAGCCACAGGGGAGGTTTCATTAATCAACCATCTCGCTGCTCTGCGGAGAGAGGGCGAGGATGGAGTGACAGAGATGGGTCCCTCATCTCCGCCCCACCCCACCCGTCCTCACCACTGCGCACTGATGAATGGATGCTCATCCACCCCTGACAGCCAACAAAATCCGACAGAACCAAAGGCTGCAGAAGGGAGTATCTGTATTTGGGCACATGTACCCAAGGGATCAGACCTCCATGCAGCCCAGGAGACACTGTTCCTGGCCTCACACCAGGGTGGTCCCAGCCCCGTTCGGCTCCCGGCTCTGCCCCTGAGATGCCATCCCCCGCAAGGCACAGCTCTGCAGAGGAACACCCCACGTGTCTCATAAACACGAAGATGATTGAGATAATGGAAAGTGCCTCTTAGCCCCTGTCTGCTGCATCAGGATATGAGGCATCTCCTAGCAGCCATGAAGAGGAAATTAATAGGAGCAAGCAGGAGTAACCACTTTGATGCAATTTCCTTGGGAGATAGTGGACCATCTAATCTTTATTGGAGCCCTTTAACCTGTCATTCAAAACTCATGAAGGCCTCCTGCTCACACAGCCTTTACAGATATTAATAGATGATAGAAAAGAATAAATCAAAACAATATTTTACAATTTTATTATTCAGGAGATCTCCCCCCCCCTCCCCAGCCTGAGGCACACAACTGGCTGCAATGAACTGTCTCTTTGCAATGGCCTTGATGGCTGGGTGAGGACATGGCATTCCAGAGGAACCAGCCACCATCTCCCACTGCCCTTCCTCTTCCCCACGATGGGAGGAGGACTGCCGAGTCCTCCACATTCCACCACAGCCATCCCATGCATGTGGCATCTGGGGGAATCACTCAGGGCCATAACCCACCACCTCACGCGGTGGGCAGTGAGACACACGGGGTCACCATGCAGTCCAGAGGGTTTGAGGGGGACCTTCAGGATGCTCCACAGCAGAAGGCAGTGGGATGCAGACCCTTCCCTGATCCACGCACACAGCCCTATTCCCAAACCAGCACAAGGAGGCACAGAGTTACACAGACACACCAGGCAGGAGACAACACCACAAGTGGACACCAAGGCCTTGAGTGTATCTCCAGCTCCTCACCTCTCCCTTCCCACCATCACCTCCCCACCACGCCCCAGCAGCCTCGTGCTCCCACTGCACAGGTGAGCATCCATGAGACGTGCAAAGGGGCACCTGTGGGCTCTGGAGCTGGAGGATGCGTCAGAACACACCTGAAACATGCCAGGCTCTTTGGAGGAGCAGGGAGGGGAGGGCAGTGGTACCAGGGACAGCCACCAGTGTTTTAATGGAAGAGGATGGAGGAGGGAAGGAGAAGGATGAGAGGATTGCAGTGCTATGAACATGCCTCAGTTTTAAGCTTGAGGGCATGTTGGTGGGTTGGTTGAAGAGGTTTGTTAACATTTAATTACAATTAATCCAAGTGATGCATTGTCAAAACACCTGAACATGGCACCCTGTAACCCAGTGTCCGCGGGTTTCCGTTATCACTTTGCTCATCCACAAATTCCTGTAATCTGCAGGCACGTGGCTCTTAATTGCTATTATTACCAATTAGCTTTTCTCTCCTGTAATTACACTGTGCTTGTCTAAAGCCTCCCACAGTTTCGGGGAGGTGGATGCCTTCTCCTCCCTCCCAAAGCTGCCGTGGGTGCAGCACTCCCCTCTGACAGCTGCCCGTGTGCCCCCTCTTTCTGGGGAAGCTGAACCATGAACTTCACAACAAAAACCCAACACAAACCCCCAGGGCCCTGCAATGCCATGGTGAGATCCATAATCCTTCACAAGGCAAACCCACAGCCTAAGTGCAAGGCTCGGATGGAGGGCTCGAGCCCAGGGGGGAGCAATAAATCACCCCACTAACGGCCAGTGCAACATTTGCCCTAATTTAAGCGTTGCTCCAAGAGCTTCCCAGAGCTGGCAAGGCCTGCATCCATGACAGTGTGTCAGACAAGTGCAGGATGAGGCTCTGCCTCAGCTTTCCCAGCGGGAAAGGGCTCTTCCTGCCAGTGCCCAGGCTACGGCACAACCTGCATCTCTTCAGCCCAGAGGAGAATTAATTGATTGTTGATTATGGGGGCTGGACAAGATTAATGATGTGCTTAACTATCCATTTCCTCACATTTAGGCAGCAGGGGTGTGTTTGTAAATGCTGAGGCACAGAACTCCTCCGTGCTGCTTGGCAGGGAGGATGCTCAGCACTGAACCCCCCCACAACCCAAAGCTGCCCACAGATCCATCATCCTACCTGGACACTGGGAATGCTGTGCATCCCAGAGTGAGCTTGCCAGCAGGACCCCTTTTCCAGGGATGACATGTAAGGGGGTGGGAGGGCACATCATTGAGGGGCTGGTGAAACTCAGGCTTCTTGCAGCGAGATGTCATCAGTGGAAGTTTGGGGGAAAAATAGCTGCAAGTTGCCCTCATGTCCAAGGGGTGATTGTAAGGATGTGGCCACAAGGCTGGATACAACTGGGGACTCCCAGCCAGAGTTGAATCTCTCCTACCCACCCCAAAGGCTCAGAGGAGGGATGTGCCACATCTCACGCAAGAGAGAAGTGGTGCCAGTGAAGGCACCACAAAGCTGTGTCCCCACTGCCGCCTCCCTCTGCAGCTCCCAGAATTACAGAATCTGGGAATCGCAGAACCACAGAACCTCAGAATCTGAGAATCACGGAATCACAGAACCACAGAACCTCAGAATCTGAGAATCACGGAATCACAGAACCACAGAACCTCAGAATCTGAGAATCACGGAACCACAGAACCTCAGAATCTGAGAATCACGGAATCACAGAACCACAGAATCACAGAACCTCAGAATCTGAGAATCACAGAACCACGGGATCACATAATCACAGAACCACAGAATCTGAGAATTCCAAAACCACTGAACCAAAGAACCACAAAATCTCCTGAGTCGGAAGTGACCCCCAAGGATCATCAATTCAGCTGCTGGCGCTGCACAGACACCCCAACAATCCCACCCTGGGCATCCCTGAGAGTGTTGCACAAACACTCCTGGAGCTCTGGCAGCCTCAGGGCCGTGCCCATTCCCTGGGGAGCCTGGGCAGTGCCCAGCAACAGGATGGATTATGGAAGCTCTCGTGGCACAGAGCAGCAATGCAAGGGCTTTTTTGTTGCTTAACACTCTCCTGTACCCTGCACAATTGCATTCCAGGTGCCAGAAGTCCTAGAAAGAGCCAGAGATAAAAGCAGGATCTCTCGGCTCATCCATCCCCGCTCCTGCCCAAGGCAAGCCAGCGTCACAGCCTCAGGGAAGGGTGCAAGCGTGGGGATGTTCAAGCATGGGGGCATCCAAGCGTTTCACTCTCAAACTAAATCCTCTCAGTTAGCACCTGGAACTTGCACTTTTTAATTACTCTCTCAGGGAAGCTTAGGTCAAAAGAGAAAAAAAAAAAAGAAGAAAGGAAGAAAGAAAGGAGACATTGCCCCTACATCAACTTGCTCTAAAGCTCCCTGGGGATGCAGAGTGGCATTTTTCCTTCTCGGATTTTAAAATAGGAGCTTCTCCAAGGAATTACAGATTCAGCAGTGATTCAGAGAGCTCTGACCTGCCCCAACCCTTGCTGGCACCCAGCAAACCAAGTTGGCAGTGCCTCACCTTTCCCATGCCCCTTTGTCCCTGCTGTGGCAGAGCTAAGCCCATTTTCCAGGTATCCCCAAATTCAGGCTTGTTTTGGGTTCCGTTTTGGGTCCAGCGCCTTTCCAGGGCAATCCCAGTGTCTTTATGCACACCTGTGGCACTCTGGCACAGCAGGTGATGAAAAGCCACGTTAGAAGCAGCAGAGCTGCACCAGATGATGCCCTCAAGCAAGCTGGAGGTGTGGAGAGCACTGTCAGGTGCAAAGGCACTACAGAGCCTGGATGATCCAGCCTTGCTGCAAAAAGATATGTGGAAGCACCTAGCAGCACCCCTGGGAGATGGGCAGCAGGGTTTGAGTACAGCACAGGGCAGGAAAAAAGGAGAAACTGTGGCTTATTGCTTTTGCAGCCTGCCAGAAAAAGATTCAAGACCCCCCTTCCTGCAAACAATAATTTATCCTTAAGAAAAAATACTGGCTCCTCAACCCAACACCTTCTGCACGTGGTTCACAATTTTTTGGTGAAACCCCCCCAAAAAAGAGAGGAGATGCTTGCTAGAAACCCCTTGTGCATTTTGTAGACACCATCGACACAGAATCTACCTTTAAATACATTAAAAAATGAAATAAGAAAAAAACCCATCAGTTTTTCAGCCTTCAAACTGGTGAGCCCCAGAGCTGGGTGTTTTAAAATGCTCTCCTTGCCATCCTGCTGTCACCCTGAGCAGCCGAGACGCTGGCTAGGACACCCTCCCAGACACTTTCAGCTGAGAGATGCCATCCAGGCAAATAAACACCCACACAAAACTGTGTGCTACAGAAAAGAGTCATTGGGAGGATGCTGTGACTACAGGGCCAGGCACTCGGCACAGCTCCCCAGGGCTCCCACTTGCCCTCCGGTGCAGTGCCTGGGCACTGGTGACACCGTGTTCCCCGGGGACACACACAGACCTCGGGCTGCCACCAGTCCGTGCTTTTGGGCTTCAATGCCTTTGATATGATGATGACAAAGGCTCCATGCCGGGGTGGGGGGGAAAGCACCAGAACTGGGCAGGCTGTCACCCACAGGCGGGGGCTGTCATCTCCCACCTTCAAAGGGTGACGAGGGTGCTGCCTTCCCACCCTGCTTTCATCTCCCTCCTCATCCTCCCTGCACACATCCAAGCAGGGAGCAGGCGCGTGGCACCAGGGGTTTAATTTTATCCCCACATGGTGCTCTCCTGTCATCCCTTCCCTCCTGCCTCTCTGTTGGGGAGGGTCTGGCAGGCTGTTTTGTGAGGATTTTGCCCCCATTCCTACTTTTTAACGATCTGATTCCCTTTTATGTTAAGCCAGGAATGCCAGGAACGCCTCAGCGTTTTTCCAGGAACGCCTCAGCCTGGCACGGGCACGGCAAGCCCAGCAGGCAGCCAGCAGTGCTGGGGGGTGCTCTGCCATGCCGCCCTCTGCCAGGCAGCCACAAATTAATGCAGAGACCTTTCCACACTAGGAGCAATGCCAGGCCAGGAGGGCTGGGAGGGTACCCACCACACACATCCCAGCTTCCTGACCATGCCAAGAAAGGAGACTCAGCCCTAAAACAGCCCATCAGCCACCACATCCCAGCATCCAGTCCTCAGTGTAGGGAGAGGAGCGCATTCTAGATGGAGGAGCAGGGAAGCCCAAGCATTCCAGCCCTAAAGTATCCCCCTGCTCCCAAGGAGGGAGCTCAGCATAGGACCCCAAGCCATGCCAGAAACCACAGCACATGGGGACAAGACATCCCAGCAGAGCCTCGTTCCCAGATCCTTGTCCCAAAACCTCTTTTTGGTGCAAACTTCATGATTTTGTAGCCGAATGCACCAATTTTGGATCACTTAGATATGCTTCTGCCTCGGGACCATCCAAATTACAAACAGCACCCGCCCCGTTGTGCTCCCTTCTTTCTGCACTGTATAGGCAGAAACTCCTGAGAGAAACTCATGAGATAAACATGAGCTTCCCAGCATCCGGGCTGGCATCCTGCGGGCACGGGCTCCGTCTTTCCCGCCGCACGGAGGAATGCGGGCCCGGCTCTGCATGACGCGGCCGCTTAATTAAACCAGCCTTCCACCTCGGGAGGAATGGGCTTAGATCTGCCTTGGGACACATGTAAATTAAAGTCAGAGCCGGCCTGCTATGGTTTATTCATGGAGGGAAGTAAAATTCAATGCAGTTTTACCTTTCTCAGAGGTTTTTTCTGCTTTTCTTCTCATGGATGAGAAATGAATTGGAGCAGGGCAGGATTTCAAAGGTGCTTGCGGGGTAGGGAGCTGTGCAAGGCATATTAGAGGCAATAGGATTGGATGCATCCCTGTTCACTTCTCCCAAAAATCCCACCCCTCGCCACAGGGGAGCAAGTCCCTGGCTGATGGAGCGAGGTGCTCACAGACTGAATTGCTCACCAGAGTAAGTCCCGCGTGCTTCACCAGAAGCAAAATGCAATCAATGCTCACCCAGAAGCGGTTTTCCTTCAGAAAGGCTTGCTTGGAAAAATTAATGGTCTCTGGATGCAAAAGAGCTTCAACACCAACTGTTTAGGTGACATCATGGCCCTAAACAAGGAGTTTAAGCCTCGAGCAGGGCATGGAAGCAGCTGGTTCAGGCTCCCACGTGTCTGGCTGCTCATTGCCTGCAGCTTCCCAACAGGTCTGTGCTCACCCATTTAATCACCACCCTGGGCTTCGCTCTCTCTGTTTTTCATGGTCAGGGGAATTTTGAAGGTCTGAAGAGAAAATCTGTCCCAGATGGATGCAAGGAGAAGAGCAGGCACGCCCCGGGCAGACGGTGCCGTGGGGCTGCCAGCTTGCCACGGAGCAGAGAACTCGCTTCGCTCTCCAGAACAGCCAGAGGGTGGAAAAAACCCAACGCTTGTCATGGTCACTTTTCCAAATCACTGTTCTCCCACTCAGCTTTTGCTCTGTTTTAGTTTCCATTAGGATCCAGGCTCACTGCCCAGTCCCACGCCACAGCTCCCTCACCACAGTTCCACTTCCTCGCCATAAACCAGCCACTTCGAGTGATCAGAGTAAATTGATCAAACTGCAGACAATGCATCCACAAACACAGCAAGGTTCACAGCAGAGTGAGCAGCAGACACGTGGCCATGGCTGTACCAGGCACAGGCTGCTCCTCACCATCCTCACTGCCCCAGCTCATTATTCTGAGTCAACAAATGAAAGTGGGATGAAGTTCTCATCAAGGATTTGATGCTATTTAACCTCCTTACAGTCTTCTTTAAAAACAGATTTAGCAGCTGCAGCTTGGCACAGGCTCTTCCCTCTGCCGGGGCCGCCATCCCTGCAAGCAGGAGCTTCCAGTGTCTAAAGGGGCTCCAAGGGCCTGGAGTGACAGGACAAGTAGAAGGGCTTCCCACTCACAGACAGGACATTTAGGTTGGATATTGGGAAGAAATTCTTGGGTGGGGAGGCCCTGGCACAGGTTTCCCACAGAAGATGTGGCTGCTCCATCCCTGGAAGTGTCCAAGGCCTCATCACCATCTGTCACCCACAATGAACCTTATGATGAGTTTGGAATAAAAAAACTGTGGGATTGAGATTTAGTCCAAGGCTTATGTCTCAAAAACACAATCCCCAGAGATGCTCTCTACCCCAACTCCAGGCATCAGGCTCCATGGAGAAATATTTTTTTCCCTCATGAACTGCAGCAACATGAAACTCCAGAGTCGATGGACACAGACTGGAAGAGCCAATACTTTCATGTGCCACCTGACCCAGCACATCATGTTCAGCCCTCAATGCCTGCGTGAGCTATCGAGCCACCCCATCAACAGGGAAATGAACCAGCACGAAAATTCCTGGCGGATCTCTGGGAGAAGCTCTTCCCCCAGGTATAGAGCTGCTGGCAGGGGCTGTAGTTAGAAGCCCCCTGAAGAAGATGCATCTTTCCTTTGCAACCAGGGATTTTGAGAACCACTGATGTCACTCCATAATTCCAGCCCCTCTTCTGACTGTGAAATTGGGGTAGCATTGCCACTGGGCTCCCCAAAGCACAGTCCCCTCCTGGCTGGGAAGCAAACATCTCCCATCCCTAATAGGAACTAATTAAGCACCTCTTCCTCCTTCTCCAGCTCATGCCATGCAGTGTCCCCTCGATCTAGAGAACATCAAGTGCTCATTAATTACATCTGAAGTGGTTCCTCATTAGTGCTGACACTGTGAAGGAAGAGTCACCCCAGGATGGGCTGGGGAGAGCTTCAGCCGCAGAGCCAGGCTGGCACTGCCGGCACGGGCAGGGACACGGGGACACACAGCTGCCCTGTGTCCCTGCCACAGCAGGACATCGTGCCTCGGGTCACACTGTGGTGCTGAGATGTCCCACCATGGAGCAGGACACTGCCATCGGGGTGGGGGTAAGCCCTGGGGGGCTGTGGTTTGGCTGACTGCTTAAAGACTATGCCCAGGAATGGATTTGCCATGGGAGGATAGATTTGACATGGGAGGATGTCCCAAACAAGGCACATTCCTCATCCACCCCAAGAGTGCCATGCATGGAATTAATTAGAAAAGCAATTAAGAGAGCTTCCCTATGAATATTTATAGCAGAACAAGCCATAATTACTATTCCTGGGAGGAAAGGCGCTTTCCTACCCAGCTGCAGAGAGGAGAGAGGACACACAGCACCGACGAGGGTGACACCTTTGAAAAGCCCTTCCGGCCAAACCATTCCATGCTTCCATGATTCCCAGACTGGCTCACTCCTGTGCCACAGTGGGGAGGGCAGGCAACCTGCTCTGGAGCTCCTGGACAGGAAAGGACCTCCTGCAAGCAGTGTGAAGACCGGCACTGTCCGTGCTAGTGCCACCACCGGGGACAGGACAGATGCCCAGAGCCGCAGGGTGGGAGAACACTCACTGACCCCACCTCTGAGCCCAGACAGCTTCTCCCTGCCTAAATTTCCACCTGTGTCTACGCCAGTGATAGCAACAAGCAGGCTCAAAGGAGTGGTCTCCTCCATCCTCAACATCTGCTACACATAAGTCAAAGCCACCTGAGATTGCAGAGATTTACTGTACATAAGCAGCTCTGGAAGCTTTTCTTAGCTGTGAAACATAATTTGCACCTTGGGTTCTCTAAGAATAAGTTGTCTTCAATAATAACACATGATTAAGAGCTCAGGAGCAGATCCAATGTGGAGCAGGAGATCTGTGATAACCCCAGGTCTCTCCTGTCACCCTCCTCCAGCACTGCCACCCTCGCTTGCCTGGTATGCTGAAACAGATGCCTATGGCAGAACCAGGAGATTTGGGTTTAGCCAGAGAATGACGGTCCCTGGAAACACCCAGACAGCCAGAGAACCTTTCTGCCATGCCCAGAACCATTTCAAATTCCCTGTTTTGCAACAGAGCAAAACCCATAAACATCAAAGTAATCCCTGCTCGTGAGGAGGGTGACCAGGTCCCTCTGCACCGCGGAGGGGACATATGCCAGTGAGCACCAACCCATACCAAAGCTATGTCCAGGGCAGATCTGTTGAGCCTGGATGCAATACGTACTACAATAAAGTACAAAATAAAAAATAAAAGTCTAAGTCAATATTGTGTCTCTCCTCAAGGGCAATTTCTTCTCTGGGCTGCAGACCTGGCAAAGCTGCTTGAGCCAGGATGGAAATTCAATTCGTAATTCCCCCTGTATATCATTTTCCAGGATGCCCCTGCTTTTACAGACAAGTTTCAGGCAGTGAAGTCCAGAGACCGGGCCTGAGGCTGGAGCTCTCCAGCTCCGGCTTGGCACACAGTCCTGTGCCCCAGGCTCCACAGCTCTCCTCCAGAACAGCAAGGAGATGGCAGAGCTCTGCCAGAGCATTGTCCCAGAGAGGCCCCAGGGAGGGATGGGACGGGACAAGACAAGGACAGCATTATCCCAAGAACTGCTCCCTGCTCACAGCGGTGCTGCTGGCCGGGAGCCCAGCCATGCTCGGGCAGGATGCAGCTACACTGAGAGCACCAAGGTGACCAGCTCCTACCCCAGCCCACAGCTCTCCTGCCTCAAATCCATTCCATACAATAAATGTGACACAAGCAGGTGAGTCCTGCGCTGAACACAAAAACTAAGTGATGTAGCTCCCTCCACGCCATTAATGACATTTTCTTGGCTGCTGCTGGAGCCTAGGGTGGGAGAACAGCAATTCCTCCCGGGGTGGGTGTAGAACTTAATTTGGGATGCCCATGACTGTAGTTTGATGCTCCCACAGCCAAGGCATGGATGGTTCCTTGGCCATGAGTGCTGCAGCGGCTGCAGACGGATGGGTTTTCCCATGGCTCCTCCAAAGGCCAGTTCGAGAGCGCGAGCGACACTTTGATTTAATCGCCCCGCTGCTCTCCCCACACACCCCCTGCAATCCGAGGCACCAGGCGTGACAAACGACCACTCGTAACACACTCGGAGCTGACACCCACGGCACTGCTCCATTTGTCACCATCCGAGCGCACGGCGCGGCTCGGAGAGGGGAGCAAATTAAAACCTCAGTATCTGCACTGATGACTTTTCCCTCATCCTAGCGGGCTCCATCCTTCCTCATCAGTGTCCCAGCTGGCACACCCAACCCACACAAAGCTCCTTAGACAGCCAGGGGAAAGCAGGGCAACTCGTTCCTCCTGGTCTGTGGCTTTCTCACCACTCTGAGTCTCTCAACTACTAAAACATCATCTGTGGAGGGCTGTTTGCCCAAGAAGGGGTTGCAGGAGACCTGCAAAGCCCAACTGCAGCCCAACTGAGCTTCCAAATGCTGTCTTGCACAGGGGAGTGGTGATGAGTTATCTCACGGCTTAAGGGGAAAAATCCATTTTATTATTATTATAGAATCACAGAATCATTAGGTTGGAAAAGCCCTCCAAGGCCATTGACTCCAAACATTAACCCAGCACTGCCAAGGCCACCACTAAACCATGTCCCCAAGTGCCACATCCGCACAGCTTTCAAACACTTCCAGGGATGGCGATTCCATCACTTCCCCAGGCAGCCTGTTTTAGGGCTTGGCAGCCCTTTTGGGGAAGAAGTTTTCCCTAATTTCCAACCTAAACCTCTTGAGGCTGTTTCCCCTTGTCCTGTCCCTGTTCCCTGGCAGCAGAGCCCGACCCCCCCCGGCTGCCCCCTCCTTTCAGGAAGTTGTGCAGAGCCACAAGGTCCCCCCTGAGTCTCCTTTTCTCCAGGCTGAGCACCTTTCCCAGCTCCCTCAGCCGCTCCTGGTGCTCCAGCCCCTGCCCCAGACAGGGTAAAAAACTCCAATTTTTTCTGTTTTAAATTATTACTGTTCTCCTACTGGGAGAGACACTGGCTCCTGGAGCATGCCATGGGCTGTAGGGTGCAGCACAGCCCCAAACACGGGTGAAATTCCCACCCCTCGGCAAGCAAACCACAGCAAGAAGAGCCATTTCCAAAGCAGATCTCTCGTGACTGCAAAAAAAACCAAAAAAAACCAAAAAAAAAACCAAAAAAA
>VZRR01005970.1:46911-84183 GCA_013398015.1 Oreocharis arfaki
AAAAAAAAAAAAGGAAAAAGTTCTAGAAAGGCTTTAAAAGTCCCTGACTGAGTCACTGGGTTTGCCAGGTGCTGGCTGTTTGCAAACAAGCGTGAAACAATGCGGGTGCCGGACGTGGGCCGGATCTGGCGCTTCCTTGCGGCTCTCCCATTGTCTGGGAGAACAATCCCTGCTCCTGCCGGACAGCTAAGGCAGCCGGCAGCGGGGTGAGAGCCAGGTCTCCCGCGCTAGGCGAGAGGGAAAGGTGGGGAAAGATGGGTGGGTTTCACGGCCCACTGCCGCAGGCATGCTCATGGATACACGCACGCTGAGCTCTGAAACCCAAAATTCCCCAAAAAATTAATTTCCCCAGGCTCTTCAGCTACCACAGGAAGTCTCCTAAATGGCTCATTAGCAGAACAAGGGTTTGGAAGCAGTTTTATGCCTCCGTTTGCAAACAGTCGCAAGGAAAGACCCTTGGGTGGGTGGGAAAATCAAAGGAGGATTTTTCTTCCTGTTTTAAGGCTGGAATCAATGTTATTGACACTCAGAAGTTCTTGTGGTAGGGAGGGGAAATACACACACGGCCCGTGGAACAACTTAAGGAGGAAAGAAATTGATAAGCAGGAAAATAAAGGCATCCATGGAAGCTTGCGGGCCATTCCCTAATCCCTCTGAGGTCACTGCTGCGACGGTCCAGCTCGGGAATCCCAACCCGGCAATGCTCACCCAGCCCCCACTCACACCTCGCCTGGGTATTTTCTGCATTTCTCCCTGTTTTCTCCTTCGTACGGGTCTGGATCACAGGGATGATCTGGAGACAGGGACAGGGAGTGGTGGCTGTGGTGCCACCCCGGCAGCAGCCAGGACTCATGGACCCTCCCCATCCCTGCACTGGGGGAAGGAAAGGGGCCTGAATCCACCAGAGGCACATTTGGGCTAATAATGTCTAATTAAGACTTTCATTAAAGCCCATCACTCTTTTCATTAGAAAAAAAGTTAACAAGGTTTTCCTGGACATTTTCCTTGCAAAATTATTACAGAGGTTAATGGATGCCTTCACTAAGGCATAATTTAGGAAAAATCACACTTTTTTTTTCTTTTTCTCTCTCTTTTTTTTTGTGATTCTACTGTTTCTCCTCCACGGAGTGGCCGCGGTAAAACTGGGCTGCCTGTTCCACCCAGTGGTGGAAGCCGGGAGATCGCTGCCAGGCAAAGGCAAAGCCCCTCCAACAAAAGGGAGCATCCCTCCCTCCCTGCCGCTGCCAGGATTCGGCAGGAGCTGGGAGAGCTGCCACTGCCCAGCACAGCCCGAGCACGGAGAGCGGCTTGGGCTGATGCAGGATGGGAGAGGGGCAGGAAACTTGATATTGTGCCAAAAAACAAAAACAAAAGGAAAAGAAAAAAAAAAGAGAGAAAAAGGCCCATTTTGAGCAGTTGGAGGTTTGCGGCTCAGCTAAGCCTGAAATAAAACACCCCCTGGACATCTTTGCTGCAGTTCAGGGTGGAAAGTGCCCCGGCTGCTCTGATTTGAGTCTAAAAGCAGCTTTTGGGATGGTTACTGGGGTAGTGTGTCACAGGTGCCCAAGCCCCAGGGAGCAGAGGCCCAGCACCGCACAGGGACGAGGAGATCCACAGCCCCAGCGTGCTGACACTGCCCAGCCGTGGGATGCCAGGCAGGAGGAAAGCTTGAAATCCCAATTCCAACCCGCAGGGAAACATTGTCCCTGGAAAAACACTTAAATCATCCCGAGCATCAGCCGCAGACGCTCCCTCCTACCCAACCGCCAGGCAGAGACCCCAGAGTGCATCAGCTGCTTGTCCACAGGTTTGGAAAGGTTTGGGAACAAACTGGTTGACCTCGACCTGGTCCCCAGAAAAGAGCTTGAGGAAGTGCTGATGGTTTGTAAGCACAAGTATTTATTTTTTGTGCCCAGTCCTTGTTCAACCTGGCCCACTCTGGGATGCTGCTGGCCCCGTTCCTTGCCCTGCTAAACCAAATCCAAGGGCAGGTGGAAGGAGAGAGGGGCAGGGCAAGCACTTTCTTTTTACCTCTTTGTTTTTCCCCTCCCATTTTAGAGAAAATCTTTTAAAAAAGATCACTTGTAGTCCAGGTAAGCTGGAATGAGATGCTGAAGTGGTGGGGAGGAGAGGGGTCAGCACAGAGGCTGAATGATTCCCAACCACAGGGAAGTGCACAGACCAGCAGATTAGAGAAAAAAAAAAAAAATTAAGCCATCCTTAAAAGCAAAAAAAAGGCTTCTCTGCCTCCCCTGCCAAAGCCTGGTGTGCTCACCCTGCGCCAGGCACCCAGGCAGCTGAGCATGGAGCTGCAGCACACTGGGATGGGATGGATACAGCCAAAGGCACAGGGAGCAGGGTCTTGTGTCCCCATGACCTCCCTCACTGCCACTCATCCATGGGACAAAACCAACATCTCCTTCATCACCCAAGAAAACCTCTCCTGGGTGCCCCAAAATGGTGCTGGACCATGGAGCAGGGAAAAGGCAGGCAAGGGCACAGCCAGAGACCAAAAAGTCCCAGGTCTCAACACAAGCAACAATGTCATTGGGAAAATTTGACAATTCCCTTGTTTTAAGCGATAGCAAATTGTTCTACTACTAATTGCAAAATGTTCGCAATTATTTTAAAAATCACTTTATAAATCACATTGTTTCCAATCTTCTGTGATGGATAAGTAGAGGAAATCAATAATTATCACCGGGGCTGCTCGGCAGGAGGGGAGGATAACAGGAGAACCAGCATGGAGCTGCTCACTCCCTGGCATTCAAGGTCGGACGTGCCCCGCCCGCTGCTCCTTTTCCCAATCCATTCCTCCACACAAAAGGCAGAAGGGAAGGACAAACACGGAAAGGAGACAGAGAAATCAAAGCGACGAAGGAGATCAGGATAAGCCCACACAGAGCTTTGGCAACGGCTGGGCAGAGCCCGGCACATCGGCCAGCAGGCGAGGAAGGATGGGGCGACCCAGCTGGAGACGGGATAGGGGCCGGCTGCTGTGTGGAAAGCCAGGGATGCCTCGAAGCAAGGCTGCCTGATGAGCAGCCTTTGCATTGCAGGCATCACAGCCCAGCTTTGCTCTGGTTTTGTGGGGTTTACTCTGATTGTTTCCCCCTGCCAGGTCAGATTTGCAGCTGCTGTAGCAGGCAGGCCGGCAGCGGCAGATCGGAGGCTCCCGAACGCGCCAGCACGGGAATTTGCCAGGAGGGGAAAACTGAAAGTGAGACAAGGCCGGGAAGCAGCAGGAGTGCTCTCTCACCCCTTCTTCCTGGGTTTATAAATACAACAGAGAAATTCAGCACAAAGCTGGTTCAGTCCCAGACTTTCCTTCTCCGTTCACCCGAGTTAGTGCCAGGCAGTGGGAAGGTCAGAGAGAAAGCCAGCGTGATTCCAGCAGACAGACATACAGAGCCCAGTCCTCAAAGTCAAAAGGGATGAAAGGCAAGAGACACAACTGCCAGCACTCCACTGAGGGGTTCTTTTGCCATCATCAGGTTTCAAACACCAGGAGAGAAAGGGTTTAGCAATCTTCCTCGAGGAGAAAAAGCAAAATCCACCCAGAGTGCTCATCCAAGGTTTCCCCCGCCTCCCGGTGATCCCCGCTGCCAGCTTCCCTCCCACCTCCTCCCCGGCACGATGATGCATTGCCCCTTGACCACACAAGGAAGCCATAAAGCAGGGCTGAGGGACGGAGCAGAGCAAGACAAATGGATTTAATATCAGCCCGAGCAGAGCGTGGGCTCTCTCGAGCACCAAATGAATTATTCATTTGGGATTCGGGCAGAGCCTCCATCTCACACTGACCCACCGCCCCCACGGGCACGGGGTGTCCAAGGGCATGGGCTGGGCAGTCCACTGGGCTTTGGGGTACAGCTGCGAGCTGTGCCAGGGCGTCTGTATGAGGACAAATAACGGGGCTGATTGTCTGATAAAGACAATTCCCCCCTCTCCCACGCCCATCCTGGCACGGTGGTGGGAGCAGCCTCCAGTCCCTCTGACCCCAAAACACGAGGATAATCTCCTCAGGGCTCCGAGCACCCCCAACAAAGATGACGTTGTGCCTGTGGCCCCCTCGAGCCGTAAGAGCCCCTAAAAGCCGGGATTAATGAATCTCTGAGTACCCCAAGCTCCGCTGTCAGCACAAACCCGCTCCGGTCTAATGGCCCCATGATAGGCACAGCCTCCTTCCCAGAGGAGCGCGGGATGAGACAGAACTGGGGGAGCTAAACATTCCAACCCTATCCTTTTCCCCACCACGCAGGAATTAAGCCTATTTTTTCAGCCTTCAAATACTGAGGGATTTTTTTGTTTGTTTTTTTTTCCCCTTGGTGACAATTCCCGCAGGCTTGTTAAGTGTCTCATCTCAGGCTGATGAAGGCTTGGAGCACATGTCAGGAGTGTGTGCTTCCCAGGAGCCAGGGTGCAATCCTGGCAGCTTCCCTGCCAAGCAAACCAGGCAGGGGAATTCAACCCCTTTGGAGAAAACAAAGTCAAATAGAAAACCAAGGAATTTGTATTTCTAAACTTTGCAATGTGCCACCTCCTGCTCACCAGCCTTCACATAAGTGGGCTTAAGTCTTCCCTTGCCAGCTCCAAGTTCCATGGGGATACAAGGAGGAGCTTCATGGCCAATGAACTGCCACGGAGCCAGAGTCCAACCCAAGGGTAGATTTTTATTCAAACGCAGTTAGTTTTCCAAAATTCCTGGTGTTAACCCTGGATCAGGCTTTTAGGAGGAGTTTTAGTGAACTTCCAGGGATAGGAACTGGATTTAGGTTCCTCAGAGGCATTGACCAGGGCCTTCAGACACACAGGTCTCGTGCAATCCCAGCCTTTTCTCTGCCCTCCTGACATGGGAGCTGGAAAATACTTGCACAGGACTGGGAAAGGGCAGCCATCAGAGCTCTCCTCCACAGACAGCACCTTATCTGCACCCATGGAATCACCAGACAGCACATTCCTGTCACCACAGACGTGTCTGGTGCCATTTACCACCCGCTTGCCCTGCACCCACAGTGTACTCTGGTGCCTTTCAGGATCCTACATGATGCCAGTCAATCTATAAAGGATATTTCTACTCTTGGAGCTGCCAGGATCCCTAATCTTCGCCTCAAGGAGTCTGAATACAAAGCATGCTCCCCATGCAAAGGCAAAATGCTCACCAGGAGCTCTGCAGTTTCTCCTTGGAGATCAGTGCTGAGGAGTGGGAGCACAGCTGGAGACAGGCACTAGGGCACAGAAAACCCAACAAATCCCCAATTTCCTGGGGTCTGCTGGGTGTAGCTTTGATGGCATGAACACTTCACAACCCTCGTGGAGTTTGCACAAGAAAAGGAAATAAGAAGTCCATGGAGATGGGTCTAACACCCACC
The DNA here is from genome assembly GCA_013398015.1 of Oreocharis arfaki. Taxonomy (NCBI): domain Eukaryota; kingdom Metazoa; phylum Chordata; class Aves; order Passeriformes; family Paramythiidae; genus Oreocharis; species Oreocharis arfaki. Next base: position 52,284 of record VZRR01005970.1, read on the forward strand.
CTCAGCAGGATTGCTCCCATGACTCTTGTCCTGCTGTTGTCAATCCTCTGCTCTTCCCCAAGCACTGAGAAGGTGCATCACGGTCCTCCCAGGGGTCAGGAGCACTCAAGACCCCACCTTCCTCCAGCTGGCAGAAAGGTCAACACCACCAAAACCCACGGTTTTTCATTATCACTGTTTTCCTCCATTTCTGGCAAAGTGACATTACTTCTCAATTCCAGTGTTTAGCTAAAATTAGTACTTGTTTTCCCATGATGAGAAATGTCATTTTGCCATATAACCATGTGTGCTTTCAGTGTGTTGGTTCAATAGCAGAAAAACGTCTCGCCAGAAACGCTCGGCTTGCAGAGAGCCCTCCCTCCGACAGAGCGCTTCGGCTCCTCACAGGAATCTCCTGGTGGGAACAAAACCACCCTAAGGGTCAACCACAAAACTCATAGGAATCCCCCAGCCGTGCTGTTTGAGAAAGGATTCTGGGGGTTTTCTGGTTGTTGGAGCCCTGGCACGGGAAGGTGTCACCATCCCCACCTTGGCCAGGTGGGAATGAGGCTCTGCGGGGTGAAAACCTACACAAGTTCCCAGGCTTAGAGCAAACCATCAAACAAGCTTCTTCACAGCCTGAATCCCAGCTTTGCCATCTTCACATATCCAGAGTTACAGGTGAAGAAACACCTTGGAGGACTCCCCAAGGAGCATCACAGCCAAGCCTGGTGGTACACACATTCCACCACCTGCACCAAAAGTGATCCAAGCTGGACCTCTTCCCATCACAACCCCCCAAACCAGCCCTTAAGCATTTTGACCTTCTCCTTCTTCCCAACTCTTCCTTATCCTGGTGGTGTTGACCTTCTAGAAGCTATTTGGAACTAATGAAACAGGGTGAGCAAAAAGCCCTCTCCTCTCCTCTCGTTCCAAGCAGCGCACAAAACCAACACCTTAATTTGGGTGGGGAGAAAGAAAGGGCGGCCAGTAGAAGAAAAAATAACTCTCCAAAGGTATTCGGGAAATATTCCCCACAAGGGCAAAAGGAGATGAAAAGCAGTGAGCGCTGTTTCCATATTTATAACCTCGCACTGCAGGACTCCAGCAGGCAGCAGCACGCTGGCGGCATGGCCAGGGAACCCAAAAACCAGCACAACAATTCCAATTAACGCCGAGAATCAGAGCAGCCCCACAGCAGCCGGGCCCGACGGCAGCTGCCTGGCCCTGCCAGGGAAATAACGAGGCAGATGAAAGAGCCTGGCCGGCAAGGACGGCACTTTGAAGGCACCACATCACAGAGGTGACTTCCAGCAGGGTGGCAGCGGCACCGGCACCTCCACCCGCGCCTTCACCACGCTGCTCACCAGCTCTGGCCACTGACCAGAGCACACCAGGAAACCACAGGCTGACCACTGCTCCCAAACTTCTTCCTGCTCTGTGGAGCAAAACCACATCGGGCAAGTACTGCCTACTGCACAAAACAGTTTGTTTGGGGACAAACATTTAGCCCTAAAACAAACACAAAGGGCTTGTTGCCCAAAGCCAACCTTACCTTTGCACGCCACGTTGTTCTCGGGCTCATAGCCAGCCTTGCAGGTGCAGCGGCCGATGGGCACCATCCACTCGCCATCACCGTTGCAGTACAGCTTGATGGGCACGTCCACCTCCTCAGCGTTGGGGATGCAGGTGCCGCGCGCCGTCACCAGAGAGGTGCTCTCTGCGCCCGTCATCGTCTCCGGGAAGATGGCAAAGTTCTGCACCACACTGGGGCACTTCTTGAAGAAGACCCTGACAGACAGCAGAGACATGCAAGCCCCATAGTCCTGGAAAGCCAGGTAAAAGCCATTGCGGGTCAGGGGCCCGAAACTTCTCACTTCCGTGTTCACCTTCATCAGCCGGCCCCCAAAGTCCACCTGGGAGAAGCTCTCGTCAGCAGCGATGGTGTCCACTTTGAGGTAGGGTGCCTCCGTCCAGAAGGCGGACTTCTTGGTGGCAATGACAGAGTCTGTCTCGTAGTAGTAGAGGTTGAAGGTCTCCTTGCAGGAGCCGGGGACATTGGGGAGGCTGCTGCAGTCCCGCACAGTGAAGCGCATCTCGGTGTAGATGCGGTGAGCCCCGCGCCGGTTGATGAAGGTGGTGAGGAGCCAGTTGTTCTGGTTGGGCTCGAAGACGTTGCACACCTGGTATGTACGGATGGTGTTGAGGTTCTCGTCGTAGCCACTGACTTCTTCCCACTGCAGAAAAGAGCAGGGAGAAGTGGTGAGAAGGAGGAAGAGGGGCCGGTGATGGCCACTCACCCTGCGCAGGGCAAGGCTGGGAGGACAATCCCAAAGCTCCAAAGGGGATGAGAAATGTGGTTATGGGCACACAATGTGATGCACATGCAGAAACACCAGCCAGGCCAGGACCAGAAGAAATCCCCACCCTCTTACCCCTCCATGTCTCTCGCCATTGCTCCCAATTGATGTTAAAACATTTTTTCCATGTGCGCAACTGCCTTATCTGCCCTGAGAGGATGTAAGAATGGGAAGAAAGATGGCCCAGGCACCTGGAGACAGGAGGGAAGGCAGCACACGGGGCTACAGCTTCATTAAAGCCCAAGCCACACGTGGGCTGGAGAGCGAGCCTGGCCCCAAGCTCCCGGCACAACGGGATCATTTCCCCCGGCAAAGAAAACCAACTAAATAAAACATTACTGCTGTGGAGAGAGGGAATATAGATTCGCAATTCGATTTATAAAAGGGCATTAATATAATCCAGGCTACAATTTCAATTAAGGGACAGCGGCAAACTGTGAATAGTCTATGATGGCATTAGAGTCCTACAGACAGATTTACAACCTCATAATCCATTCATTTTAACTAATCCATGTTTACAGTCTCCTCATAACAGCATTACTCATATGGCAATCTTTAAGCAGCTCCCTCAGTATCAGGGATAATTTCCAGGAGCGATGCTGCAGCAGCCCTCACGCCTGTGTTTACACAGGGCACAACGGGTGATGCCACCCTGCCCTGCCACACTGAGTCCTGATAAGCTGATGCACCACGACCAACCCTGAAACCTCACAGATTTTTTTCCCTCTTCCCTTTTCCATTGAACAACCACATTCTCGGCTCATCCCCGAGCTTTCGTCCTGCGAACCACAGCCTTGATGTAACAAAACACAGGTTTTTGTTTTGTTTCCAAAGCAGGGTCTTCCTCACGCTGCCAACAAGTGCAGCAGAACATTCACTCCCAGGCCCACCTACTCAGCTCTGCCACGCTTAAGCCAAGATCAGAGCTCAAGGTTGCACACTGTTGTTAAGCCATGGTTACCAAACCAGCAATAAAGCCTCCCTCATCCAGCCCAGTGTTCTTCTTTCTCATCCCATGCCAGGAAAGCACTGCAAAACCCCCTCTCCCCCGTGCACAAGGCGTGGGGATTCAGTGCCCCTTCATTAGCAGGCACCTTTTCAGAGCAGGAGCTGTACAATCCTCCCCAACCAAGGCAGCTGCCATTGTTTGCTGTTCCCACCTGGGCTTTGCATTACAGCCCTGCCTCCAATTAAGGCCAGACAGTGAGCTCTCCTCCAGCATTAACACCAGTCCCACAGCTCCGCTGCCTTCACTGCAGGAATCCTCCTCTTCATCCTCAAAATCCTCAGAGCCTCAGACCTCAGAGCCAAAACCTGCCAGGAAACTCTGCTGCACTTCAAGGTTTCCCCTTGGAACGCATGAAACGCCCCTTGGAAAATCCTCAATAGGGTCCAGGGCCAGATCCTGGCACTGCCTTGTGCATGCCTTGGGTTGAGCATTCCGAGCACCAGGCACTGGGAGCAGCAGGTCCCTGTGGCTGGAAGGACCCACAGCGCCAGCAGCTGCTGCCACCAACGCTCTAACAGCGACAAATGCATCATTTTGATGAGATGCTACTAAATAATTCACAGGGAGCTGGGGATTAAGTCAATGTTGTTCTCTGTCTCCACTAAGATTTAAAGCACGTCCATCAGGAAGAGCAGAAGGAGAGCCCTTATCCTGCCACAGCCCATCCTCGGGGACCAGAGCCCCTGCAGCCTGGCTGGCATCAGGCCCCAGCACGATCATCAACAGCCCCTGGAGCCTGGGCCAAATCTGTGAGCTGGGGTGGACAGCGCCTCTGGGAGCTCAGCATGCCATGGGGAGATGCCACCACCCAAAGGGACCCAAAAGGGACCCAAATCCTGCACGGAGCCCATGCTGATGCCAACCCCAGGGTCAGGACAGGTGGCTCATCAAATCCCTGTGCCTCCAGCCCCAAGAGAGATGAGAGCCACCTCAGAGAAGGAGCTGACACCCAGCAGCTGCCAGGAGACTCTCAGCCTGTCAGGAACAGTGTGACCAGCAGGACCAGGGCAGTGACCATCCCCTGTGCTGGACACTGCTGGGGCATCTCCAGTCCTGTATCCAGTTCTGGGCCCCTCATGACAAGAAGGACACTGAGGGGCTGGAGCGTGTCCAGGGAAGGGGACAGAGCTGGGGAAGGGGCTGGAGCCTCAGGAGAGGCTGAGGGAGCTGGGAAAGGGGCTCAGCCTGGAGAAAAGGAGGCTCAGGGGGGACCTTGTGGCTCTGCACAACTCCCTGAAAGGAGGGGGCAGCCACGGGTGGTCGGGCTCTGCTCCCAGGGAACAGGGACAGGATGAGAGGACACAGCTTCAAAGTGTGCCAGGGGAGGTTTAGATTGGATATTAGGGAAAATTCCTTCTCAGAAAGGGTTGTCCAGCTCTGTCACAGCTGCCCAGGGCAGTGGTGGAGTCCCCACCCCTGCAGGGATTCAAAAGCTCTCCATACAGCTTTTGTGGCACTTGGGGACAGGGGTCAGTGGTGGCCTTTGCAGTGCTAGGTTAATGGTTGGACTTGATGGTGTGAGAAGGTTTTCCCAACCTCAAGGATTCCGTGATTCTATGATTTTAGATAAAAGACTTGGCATTTAAAATACTTTGTGGAAGATTTAATACACACTCCTGTAAAGCAGAAGCTTCCCCAGGAACTCTCAGAGGAGCAAGAATTGGATGGCTGCAGGGATGCACAGAGGGATGGAGGGATGCGCACAGTGGGACATAGGGATGGGGCTGGGGAGGGGCTTTACTCTGCTGCTCTGCAGAGGGTGAGACCACCATGCCTTACAACACAAGCTCCCCGCCTGCCTCACACAGGCTTTCAGTGACAGCAGCTGCAAGCAGCTATTTATATCCCACCTCCATCACCTGCACGTGCCCCTCCTGCATTTTTCCAGCAATTTATCTGGGCCCAGAATTTTTCCAAAGCAATCCAGTACCAAAATATCCCAATTCAAGGGGCTCTGACATGTCTGGAGTGGATTTCATGCCTGCTGCAGGTATGGCCCAGCTTTGGTGATAGTGTGCAAAATAATTTCTTTTGAGGACTTGGCCAAGCCAGTGACACCCTAACAAAGATGCAGCCTGGCATCCCTTCCCCTCTGGTGCCACATCCTGGAGTCCCCAGGGACAGGCCTTGCTGCTGCACCCAGCCTGCCTGTCCCACCGTGGTGCCCATTCATCAGCTCACATCCCCTCCCACCCGCAGCTCCATCTCTCACTTTTCCTGCCAGGAGAATGTGAGTCAGGTTATTTTATGCTTCCATTCCTCAAAGGCTCATATTATATAAAAAAGATGTTTTAAGTGCCTCAGGGTGTTTGGTTCCTCATTACTTCATAAAAGTGACATTAATAGCCAAGGAAGAGCACTGCCGAGTGCAATTATGGATGATGTTCCAGGTATGAAAGCTGTTCGGAGCCTGCTAATGTTTCCTAATTACAACCCTTTTGGCACAGGGAGAGGGAAGGCACGAGCAGGGGGATGGAGAGAGGTTATGGGGCTGAGCCCTTCATGAGGAAGGAGGAGAGGAAGGGGAAGAGAGAGCATGGAGATGGAGACAAGCTCCATCTTCACCAAGGCCCCAGGACTGGCTCGGGGAAGGGATGCTCAGCCTGGCTCAGCCAGACAGCGATGCCCTGGCACCCCACATCAGACCTACGAGGCACCGCTGCTCCCACTGTGACTCCTCCAGCTTCCCATCAGCATTTTACCCCTATAAATAGTGGGGTTAAAGGCATGGACCCCCCCCTAGATCACATAAGGGTCAGCTGGGCAAGTGGAACTTACCCCTGAAGGTGGGTTGGCAGTCCAGCCCAGCTCGGCCGTCGCCGTCCGCGTATCCATCAAAGTTTCTGAGGAAACAAAAGAAAAGAAAGCAAACTAGTTATTCCCTAAGTTTTCCATTACATTATGACTACAGAGATGTGGAAAAACATTCAGTTGCTTTCCCAGAGCATGCACCTGACCCTTGGAGAGCTTGGGAATCAACAGCAGCTGCCCCTAATGGACTCAAGGCAGTTTTGCTCCAGAGCAAATGGTGCAGGACAAGACTCTCTGCAAGGAGTCACGGCCTGAACCCAGCTCACACTGCCAGCTCTGACTCTTCCCTGCCCAGGAAAGGAAAATACTATCAACAACACAAAAAAAAAATTTAAAATTAAAAGATGCTGTGTTTCCCAGAGTCACATCATTCCCTACTTTTAGACATAAAAAAAACCCCCAAAACAACAAAACAACACAAAAATAATAGCGAGAGCAATACCATAAAGAAACAGATGGGGAAAACCCTCCAGGTTTTATTTATTTGTTTGCAGCAAGCAGACATGCAGATTAATTGCCTCAATTCCTGTGTCCTGACCAAACAGGAGGAGGAGATGTGCCACTGGCAACTGGCAGAGCTGAACATCCCCCATCCCTCCCTTTTCCTGCGTGGTCCCAGGTATTCACAGCAGTGCCAGGAAAAGGGGCGCGACCAGAGAAATAAAGGTCAGGAAATAAAAATCAGCCCAGGAATCTGTGCTGCCGCCGGGCTGCTGCTTTTAATCTCTCCACGGCTGCTCCAGCAATCACAAGCGGGAAACAAGACTCCAGTTAATCTTCCAACCCCTCCCTTTGCCGGCCGCTCCGGGATGCAAAGCTGGAGAAGCATGTCCAGGAACTCCCCACCCTGACACGAGTGATAAACGCTCCCGAAACCCCTCCCAGGAGTGAGCGTGGCCCCAGGGCAGGGAGAGCAAGGCAGTCCTCCGGCATGGAGTGAAAAGGGAGTTGGCAAAGCTTCTGCCCCCAGAACAGGCCCTGGGATGCTGTGGTGGCACTGCCAGGGGGGTTCAAAGCCCACAGCCTCCCTGCTTTGCACGGTGCCAGGCCGTTCCTGCCCACAGTGCCCTCGGAGAGGAGACGTTCCGCTCCTGCTCCATATGGGAAACAGAAAAGCATGGTGACCTTCACACTATCACACGTCACTTCATAGTTTTGGTCATTTTCCATTTGGCAGAAGGCAGCTAAAAACGAGGTACCCCAGCTGCAATTCCTCTCCAGCCTTGAATCGTGGAAGCCAGGAATGGTTTGGGTTGGAAGGGACCTTAAAGCTCATCCAGTTCCAGCCCCTGCCATGGGCAGGGACACCTTCCAGTAAACCAGGCTGCTCTAAGCCCGGTACAACCTGACCTTGGACAATTCCAGGGATCCAGAGGCAGCCACAGCTTCCCTGGGCACCCTGTGTCAGGGCTTCATCACCCTCAGAGGGAAAGATTCCTTCCCAATATCCCATCTAACCCTGCCCTCTGGCAGTGGGAAGCCATTCCCCCTTGTCCTGGCACTTCTGGCCCTTGACAAAATGGGGCTGGGGGCTTGTGCTCCAGACCTCCAGCAAGGTTCTACTCTCACCACCCTTCACCTTCCCACCACCTCCACACCTTCCTTCCCTTCCAAACTGCCCAGCCCCTAACTGAACAGCCATTAATCCTTGCAACAGCCTGTCAAAGGAGCAGGAAGATGTGTACAGGCAAAAATGGATGTGGAGGTGGAAGCGACAGGCCATGCACACATCTCCCAGTGCCCCCTGCCAGTGGGCTGCACAGCGAGCAATGCTCTGAGAGCCCCTAAAACTCTTGGTGTTCTCTCCCAAAGCAAAACAGGGTGTCCTTGTGCCACACAGGGGAAACTGAGGCAGGGGAGAACAGGGAGACACGGGGACCATGGCCGGGCTGGGACCCGAGCTGGCTCATCCACCCTCTGTGACAAATAAGGACAGGCTCCGTTACAGGAAGGGCACTTCTTCCAAAGGTTTATTCAGAAAGGCTTTTCACTCCATCATCTCCTTTCCTGTTCCACACACTTACAGCTTCCTTCCCCGGGCTTTGACAGAGGAATGTACTTTTGATAAAGCACAGCCACCCGTGGGCCGGCAGCACGCGAGGACCAGCTCTGCTCCGAGGTGACACTCACCAGGACCCCTCTCAAAGTCTCGCCCCTTCCCTCCTCTTGAGTTGCTCCCCAAAGGCTTCCCACTCTGGAAGGAAAGCAGGAAGGCACAGCAGCAATGCTGAAGAAGGAGACCTCAGAATAACTAAGTAAATAGAGAAATTAATTAACAATAAATGAATGAATGGAAAGGAACCACAGAGAAGCTTTTACTTTGGATGTTTCTGGAGTCCCAAGGTGATTCTGTGGCCTGTGGCCAGAGAGGTCACACTCAAGAAGTTTCCACCACAGATGCAGAGCTTGTGTTGCAAAATGTGGAATATGGAACGTTTTCCTAAGAAAGGATGTTCATTAATGTTTGATCTTTGTAACTTTCAAGCCTAATCAACAAGAAAGGAGACTTAGCCCACGAAACAGCAGCTCACAAGCTCTAAGTCATGTCCAGGTGTTGGAAAGAAAAATTCCACGTTGGTAGAATTGCCTTGCTAAGGTTTAGGGTTCCACATGTTTCAATGGTCTCAGTTCTGGGGGAGAAGGTTGGCAGTGCTTGGGAAGAAGGATGTGCCACTGACAGTGGGCACACAGAATGTAGAACTTAGAGGCCACAAGGACATTTGGCAGAATCCTCAAAATAAGGAAGAAACTAATAAAGCCAACCCAGCAATCGTGCTGAAATCAGCCCTGACTGGGTAAAAGGCAGTTCTGGCAGGGGCAGATCATGATCACCCACTCTCAGACCACTGACCCAAGAAACCACCGACCCAAAAGAAGAGAAAGACTGAGCATGTGGACTAATTAGCATGAGAAATGAGAGAATCGTTAGCCAACAGAAGGTGGAATACTAATTAATAAGAGAACATTGTAGCCAATAACTGCTAATTCTTTTGCTTGCTAAAATGTATAAACAGTAAAAAGCTTTGATAGTTAGGGTGCTTGAACACCACCGAGCACCTAGACTTGGGCAACTCTGAAATAAATAATCAGTGTCTCTCTCAAGTGTGTATTATTGGCTTTCTGCACACTGTATCCCATTTTTGTGAACAACACTCGCACTTCCATGGCTCCATGTTTCCAAAGCAATTTGCAAAGCAAAGGAAAAAGAGGGCTGAGAGCCTGACCCCCTATAGACCATCTCCTGCTCAGATCCCGTCCTATGCCCCAAGGACACTGCCATAGACAAGAAGATCCATAAACTGGCAAAATGGTTAATTTGGGAGTTTTTTGTTAAATACAGTAAGATGGTTAATTCCCCCCTTCCAGTTCAAATTCCTGCTGAGTTCACCCAACCCCGTGACTGCAGAGGCACTGGCATCAGAAGGACATAGCTCAGCAACTTCCTATTGACCTCTCCTATTTCCTCTTGGAGGAAACCTTGGATTTTACTTCATTTTCTGGGATGAAAAAGTGACACTGTGACCTTGGTGGGGCATTTATGGCCAGGCTGCTCAGGGCTATGGCTTCTGAGCATCCTTCTTCAGCAGAAGAGGGTTTGCAGATCCCAAATCCTCGCAGAGAAATAGGGAACAAGACACAGATCCCAGCACCCACATCCGCAAAATATCCCTACGGGCTGGGGGAAAGAGGATCACCCCCCCACCTATCCATCACTTGGGATTGGGCAAGGAGGACAGGCAGGGAATGCTGCTAACAAGGGGATTAGTGCAGATCAGTGCCTGAGCAGCCCTAATGAGTAGAGAAGCCACATGGATACCTCGCACCTCCCCTCCCACCTGCCTGGCCCTTCCACGAGGACCAGTCCTCGTTAATTGGCACAGGGCACTAATGAAACCCCCAGGGGTACAGCCTTTCCCTGTCTCTAACATCCAGCACAGCATCGCTGCCCACGTCGAGTGAACCATGTCACCTGTCACCTGGATCAAGCGGTCCCACCCTGCCAGGCTCCGTGCCCAAGACACTGCCATCCCCTCACCTGCCCCAGGCACTGCTCTTCCAGCATTTCCCTCCACACCTGCCCACCTGCATGTGGGCACAGCGGGTACCCGGGGATGGTCTGTGGTCAGGAGGGAGCTCAACGTGCTCGCTGGGAGCAGTCTCCGGGATCACAGGCTCCGCTGGCCAGGCTGTGACGGCCCAAGCCCTCATGAGGGAGAGGAGCTCTGCTACCGAGAGCCGAGCTCTCTTGGAGTGAAGAATCTTCAGCTGTATACAGTAGATTTTCTTTAATGGACACATTACTTTAAACTAAGCCTCCGCCATCTGTTCCAGTCCCTAATTATCAATACAAAAACAAACGTCTACTCACAATTACACTCGTAACAAGTAAAGATGCCAGCAATTAGAATGCACCAGCTTCCCGTGCCGAGCAGCACATCCATCTGGGATGGCACTCGTGCAATCCAGGCAGGGAAGACTCGCTGCTGTCCCAGGCTCCCCACACCCTCCTGGGCAAACCTGGCCAGAGATGATGCCTGAGGCAGGGTAAGCTGAGCCTCAGAGGAGTGAAGGATGGGCTGGCATCCTTCCAACAACAAGGAAAAAATAAGTTATTTGGGCGAGAATAGCCTTCATCTCACACCAGCTGATGCTGTCTTGCCAACCACCCTTCCCCCAGGATTGAAACCTCTTCCAGAAAAACCTTTCTGAACTGTCCAAAATGAAGCAGAACTTATTTCCTGAAATTCCCAGCCTGAAACCTGTGTTTCAGACCTCCCAATGGCACGCTCTTGCCAATCATGCCATGAGAAGGTGCTACTTTTCCCTAGCAGGGAGCGGGGTCTGGCTGCAGGCAGAGACACTCAAAGGGAAGCGGCCAACCCAAACTAACTCAACCCAATTGCGTTCTGATGCTGTTATCTGGAAAGAAAGAGATACAACAACAAATTTTCTGCTCATGGAGGCCACAAAGACACTTCTACAAGTGCATCACTCCTCAGGAACTGCCTCGGGTCCCTCTCCCGAAGCAAGGAACAGCAGCTCTCCCTCCTGCAAGAAGATAATGGCAGGAACCAGCCTAAGGCACTCAAAAGCAAATGCTTGGGCATATGTAGAGAGACACAGGCTTGTCTAAGACAACCAAGTGGAAAAAGATAGAAATTAAGCAAAATAAGGAGAGAAGAGGCTTGATGACAACAGATGGGGAGAGGGAGATTTGGAAAGGATGCCAGCTGCTGGAAATAAGCCCCCCAAGATGTGTGGGGAGCAGAGAGGTGGGTGCTGATAGCTGAGCCTTTGGAGGGAGGGGAGGTGGGGGGGCAGAGGAGTGAGGGGTGGGGCAGGGCACACAGGGCTCAGGTCCAGGGGACAGAGAATGCTCCATAGGTGGGATCCTCAGAGATTCATCTCGATGTGCCTGAGCAAGGGTCAATGGGGTCAGCGCACAGGCCAGCCCCAGAGCAGGTCCCTGAGTAGCCCCAGCCCCACAGCGTGGTTTTCTGAAGGAGAACAATAGCAAGACTTCTTTTCCATAAGGAAAGCACTATATTTTCCCCTCTCTTTCACGCTCATAAATGCCAAGCTTGCTTCCTACCTCTTCCTTCTCTTCCGAGAGCTTCAGCAAAATCAGCCCAAGGCAAACACACAGCTTGGGAAGCTTCTGTCCAAGTTTGGTGACATTACCAGGGAAAGGGAATGACAGGGAAACACAGCCAAGACGCTTTATTCCCAAGCCTAGTGCTAAGTAACATTAACTGCTACGGCATCACGAGCTGCCTTCCCGGGGCTGCCATGGCTCCATGTCCACATGCAGGTGGCACCGTGGCTTCCATCGTCACCACTCTATTACACTCGTGGTGTGCATCACACCTCTCGATGCCAGTGGAAGGAAGGTCCCACAGGCACTGGTGGAATAATCTGAATTTAATTCTTACTGTTTCCATAGATTAATTTATCCTCCACTCCACTCTGGTGAGATCTCACCTGCAGCACTGAGTCCAGCTCTGGAAGGACATGGGGCTGTTGGAGGGAGTCCAGAAGAGGCCAAGAAGATATCTAGAGGGATGGAGCAGCTCTGCTATGAGGTAAGGTTGAGAGAATTGGGATTGTTCAGCCTGGAGAAGAGAAGGTTCCAGGGTGATCATAGATTGATGTTTCAGTACATGAAGGGGCTCCAAGAGAGCTGAAGAGGAACTGTGGAAAAGAGCATGGAGCTACAGGACAAGGGGGAATGGCTTCCCACTGCCAGAGAGTACATTTAGGCTGGATATTGGGAAGGAATTGTTCCCTGCGAGGGAGGTGAGGCCCTAGCACAGGGGGCCCAGAGAAGCTGTGGCTGCCCCATCCCTGGCAGTGCCCAAGGCCAGGCTGGACAGGGCTTGGAGCAGCCTGGGACAGTGGAAGGTGTCCCTGCCATGCCAGGGGGTGGAACAACAGGAGCTTTAAGGTCCTTCCAACCCAAAGCATTCTGGGATTCTGTGATTCCATTAAAGCATTCAAGCACACACCGGGAAGTTGCCTGAGTAATTCCAGGTTCCTCTCTATGACCACACTTCTAACCACAAGTCCAGATTTGCCTGTGCAAGTTTTTAATATATCCTGAAATTTAGACTAGGAAAAAATAGGAACACCAAATCCATAGAGCTCTGCCACAGGGATTACGGCAGTGACCTGCTGGAGACACACCCCACCCAAAATGCTGGAGGACTCCCCATTTGGTTCCTGCTTGGAACTGTGAGGGGAGCGCTGCCGTGCCGGAGCCAGCGGCTGCACAGCAGGAGCGCCGTGGCATCTCCCACACGGTTTAATTACAGCAATGGAGCAGCGGCAGAGGGACGAGCGGGATCAGCCTCTCCCCTCTGACAAGAGCTGCTGCTCTTCACAGCTTCCTGAGAGCACCGACTTCCCAAAGCCGCTTCCAGCATCTCTGCGCTTTCAATCAAACATATTACAGCAACAACTAATTACGTCCCATCATTCCCAGGGCTCTTTGCCTTTAATGGTGCATTTTGCTGCTACAGAACGGCGGTGGAACGGCTCTGGAAGTGCATAACGAGCTCTCCCTATCAATCTCCCGCGGGTTCGTTATGAAGGATTACCCAGCGAGTAACAAACCCAGACACGGAGGGGGAGGATACGCTAAACAACAACAAGTCAACACAAAATATTGCCTTCCTGTATCTTAAGGGTCTGTGCGAGCCTCTCAGGAGAGAGGAGCAGCCGAGCCTGCTCTGCAAAGACATCCCAGCCATTGCCAGCGTGAGGAGATCTGCAGTGGCCAAAAAACCCCTCACTTCCAGCTGGAAAGGGAAAGAATTTCTATATATCAGGCGAGGACAAGCGTGCTGTGTCAATTTGTGAAGGGATGCATTAAGCTGTGGCTGCACAGCACAGTCCCGGCCTCCTCCGGGATCCCCCGTCAATGCCATGGATTTCAGCGCGCAATGAAGATGCATCGCAGCGGGGCAGGCGATAACTTAATGAAGCTCAAATTTGGGGGTGTTTGCTCAGCAACTACAGAACAACTTTATCAATAAAGCGCTGCCTGCTGCGCCGCAGGATGAAACGTTCTAATTGCAAGTGGCAAAAAACTTCCCACATCAGGATACACTAAATTGAAATATGCTGGTTGATGTGCCTGAAAGCACCCAATCAAATACCTGCTTCCATTTTTGCAAGCGTCCATGCATTCACACACGTGCATGGCAAGAGAAAAACCCAAACAAAACCCTAGCCAAAAAAAGTTCAGGAGGTGATGCAAAGTCAGGACCATACGGACCAAGTCCTGTTTACAACTCCCACTCCACCTCCAGCCCCAGCATCTCCCTTCGGTTTCCAGGCTCCAAAGGGACTTGACCCAGCGTGGGTACGTGATGTTGGACAAGCTCAGATGAAGCCACACAATCCATTTATCATAATCCTACCAAGGAGAGAGACAGTAAATCAAAGAGACAACCCGCCTGCAAATAAATTACTGAGGGGGGGGGAGAGGGGGAGAGGGATAGAGAGGAAAAGAGAGAGAACTGCAGAGGGAGAGATAAGGGAAAGGGAAGGAAATGACAGAGAATTACCAAAAAATGCACACATCACAGGAAAAAAACAAACAAAGGGGACCAAATCAAATGGAAAGATAAGAGAGAAAAGATAGGGCTTTCAATACCTTTTGTTCTCCAAATTGCAAACCTATTTTAGAAAATTTGGAAACAAGTTTTCAAGTATCAGGAACTCATTTGCTCCTGTCATGACAGAATCAGTGGCTGATATCACACTTTTTATAATTGCACACAGGCCCTGGATACCCAAAAACCACGCACACCATACGCACAGATCACCATCCATACATCATCATTTACAGTCTGGCAACTCAAAGTCAAGCAGCACCGAGGGCTGAGAGAGCACTTTAATGAACACCCTGGCCCCGCAAGACAGACCTAGCCATGCCAAGGGTCCATCCGGGGCAGGTAGATGATGCAGTTGTCTGTCAGGAGAACATTTTCCAGGACAGTGTCACTATGCATTTAAATCCCCATCCCTGCCTTCTCGGGGCTGAGTTGCCAGCAAACCTCTCAGAACGCTGCAGCCTGCCCCAGAAATCACCATATGTCAGGCTTGGCATGTAACTCACTTCACCCTCCACAAGATGTGGAAGAGGAACTCAGCCAACCAGGGATGGGCAGAGGCTCTCCCAGAAACCTTACCCTCCAAAAAGCTTTGCGAGACTGCCTCAGAGAAGGCCCAGCTAAGTGGTGGAGAAGGTTTGGTTTGAAGGAAGGATCACTCGGGTTGGGCAGAGCACTCGTCTGCTCTTCAGCATCCACGAGATCACCCCTCAGGAGCACAGGGCAAAGCAGATGAAGGCTGAAGGTCGGGTGCCTGAGGATACTCTGTCCCTTGTCCATGCAGTCAGGTGGTTCCAGCACAGGCTGGGAACAGTGGCCTCCCATTACTGGACTCTTTGGGCGGAGACCAGCTGGCTTGGACACCCTTCTCACCAGCTGAGAGAACAAGGAGGATCCAGAACCCCAACCCATCAAACATCCTGGGGGAGTACAGAGTCTTGAGAATAATCCAAACATTTTTGGGTAATGATGCCAACAACTTCCTATTTTCCACTACTTTTCTGTAACTCACATCTTGGTCAACATCCAAGTGCCCTCACTGGCTGCACGTGGTGTGCTCCAGCCAGGTTCAATGAAAGCAAGTGAGCTCATCCATGAGGACATTCTGCCAGGAGCTCCTCTCTTGGGAAAAGGGAACTTCATCACACTATCAGAGAGCAAGGAATGCCAAAAAGATATAAAAACTAGTAAATAACAAGCGGCATGCGAGATTTTGCAGACAAGGGCCATTGAAGCCTAACGAGTTCCATGGAAGTGGGCTCCTTATCAGCTGGGATTCCCTTGGAAATGAGAGCCTCTAAATACAGAATTAGTCGTCTGAGAAGACAGAGCTGCCGTAAACATCAGTAGCATCTGCAATTACACGTGCTAGGATGAATTACAAGGATACATAGAGTTCATGCCTGGATCCACAGGACCCATGGGGTTGCAGGGGATCTCCCCAGCAGCGGGCTCACATTTGTCTTACAGGGGCACGTGCTTGGCTGCAAAGCCAACTTCCAGTGCTGGAGTAAAGTGGGTGCACTGAGCTTGGGTGAATTCATGTGCCAGACCCCTCCCCCCCTTTCCCCACAGCTCTCCTTCCCCGCTGGATTTATTTTGCCTTGCTCCAGGGTAGCACCGCCTGTGAGGAAAACTCTAAAAATCAAAACATTTATCCTGCATTTCCCTACACGCCATCACATCTTTAGATATTCAGGATGAGTCACTGTCTTGGACCACGTTCTCCAGAAAAGCTTCGCGTTCTCTGCAGAAACAGGCGTCTCGTGGAGCCCTAAATCTGAAATGCCAGCCCTGCTGTCAGAGAGCCCTCACGCCCAGAGCTGCACCTGGCACCACCCGGCTCCTATTTACTAGATCTTATTTTAAAATGTCAGAGGGATTCTGCGTGAGCCACAAACATGATAGACTGCTCAGACCAAGCACCACCAGGGGACTCAAGCTTAGCCCGGGCACAACTGCTCCCAGTGCAGCCGAGGGCTTGGCGTTCCCCCAGTCACCAACACCTGGGGGAAAAGCCTCACTTCTCACCCCAGCACAGACCAGCTGCAGCCACACTGATCCCCTGTTTTTTAATGCAGATTCTGACACATACTAAAGCCTTCTGGGGGGCCAGCCAAAAATTTCATGAGCAAGTAAGAACTAAAAAATAGCATTTCTGGTCCACCCGTGCACAGGGGATCTCAGAGGGAGAAGAGGGAAAGCAGCAGGGTGAGAGTGGAGTCACACAGAGCTGCTCCGGCTGAGCTGGAGATGACGAGCGATCCGCAGCTGCGGGAGCAGAGTCGTCAAGGGGAGGAGGTGGAAATATTGAACCTCAAACGGAGCAAGCTGCAAACGCGTCGGCTCCCGCACCGCCCCCTAGCCCGGCGCCGGCCGTGCCGAGCGTCGTCTCTGCGGCTTCTGCGCCATATGGAGTCAGCCCGCGAGTGCAAACGAGGCAAAGAGCGCAAGAGGCAAAGGGAAATAAATCTGTGCCACCACAGCAGCACACGGGGCTGCCGGCAGCACAGGGAACCCTCCATCAGGACACGGATGGGATGGGGGAAGGCTCTGCCTGCATCCCTGGGAATGCCTTGGCAGAGAAGCCCATCGCCCACCCCGTCGCCCCCACCATCAGAAAGGGATGTGGCAAGGCCAACAGGTCCACTGGAAAGGGCAGAGCACCCCATCAGCAGACCCTGCTGGGGTCTTTTCTCTGGCTCCACATCCAAATGCCACTTCCCTAAATGCCCTGGAAACTCATCCTGGGCTCTCTCAGCTTTGCCTTTTTTTTTCCGTCTCCACTTTTAGATTTGGACAAAACAAGCAGCGGCCAGGATCTGTAACTATCCTGCAACCTATCCAAAAAGCTTTCCTATCACTCTGAGCCACCTTTAGGTATGTACACACACAGCTGGTCTGGTGAGTGTTTGCCAAGACTTCCAAACACCCATTCACACAAGGTGCCAGCTCCAATGGGCCAGTGGGGCTGGGTTAAATTCTTGCCCAAATTCACCAACAACTACCACTGACTGTAATCACCTCGGAAGATACTCTGCATCAACAGGAGTTCAGGACCCTTTGTTGTAAGCTCGTGGTGCATCATCCAAATGGTACTGGAAGCAGCGGGCAAACAGCTGCCTGCCTTGCCCAGCTCGTGCCAGCACCAGGGATGCCTCCATGCCAGGAGCCTCTTCTGTGAGAAGGGAGGAAATACGAGCACTGCTCTAAGTCAACCTTAAACCACAAGATTTTGCTCAGGGCCATTCTTAGGCTGAGCTTTTTCTGCAAGCTGCAGTGCCCAGCTGAGCTGCTGCACAACTGCAGCTCCCACGGGCCCTGGGGGTGAGGAAGTGGAGGAGGAAGAGGAGGATGCTGGCAGGAGGTGCCGCTTGGCAGCCCGCCTGCCTGGCACACCCCTGCCTCCAGCCTCAGCGCCTGCGCAAGCTGGGGAAAGGCTCCAGCATGAGGACAGCCATCTGCATGCCGGGAGCCGCGCCAAGGCGGGTTCAGGGATTATTTCTCCCCCTCCTCCTTAGGACAGTCTCCTTCCCAAATGCTGACTTTACGCACAGGTGACACCTCGCCAAAAAACTTCTGCACGGCTGCAGGAAGGTAACCAAGGAGAAGTCCCCCAGTCAGCCAGCCCAGTCACTGACCAAAGCCCAGGAAGTGCCTGCGATCCACTGCAGGTGAGGGATGGTCCCGGCACAACCAGCACAGCTCCATTTCATGCAACACCAGCTCTGCTCATTTTTAAAGCATTGCTGGTTGATGATAAAGTTCCCCCGAAGCTCATCTCCATACCCACCTCTTCTCCTGATGACGGTGACCCATCCTCCCTGATTGTGGTTTCCTTGCTGAAATAAATCACTTTAAGTGCACATTGTGCTCTGGGTCTCATTACTGTTCATCATCTTCTGCGCAACGGAGCTGTCACATCCTCGCAAACTCTGTCACCTGGGCGACACAGGAGCCATTTGGGAGGGCAGGCGGGTGGGAAGAAAGCATCCAGGGCTTGACAGGGTACCAGGAGCTTCTCATTCCTCTCCTCAGCAGCGTTTGAATGGTGGGCTGGCATCCCTCATGGCACAAAAGCTCAGGAGAACAAAAGCAAGAAGGTGCAACACGTGTCCAAGATGAGATCGGTGCACCAGGGCCGGATGTCAGCAGGGGTGGTACATGCACCTTGATGGCCAAGAATGCCTTCCTTCAGCGAGTTATGTCCCTGCTAGAAAACCTCCTCCAGAAGAGGTGGAAGAAACCCTCCTCCCCCAAATTAGAGTAGAAACACCTAAAGAAGGGAAGGCGGAAGAGCCAGGCATGGAAGCAGCAAGATGGTCACCAATCCTTCTCCAGGTAGATCTTAGGTAGCACCACGCTGAACTCCTCACCACAGACAGGTGCTTCCAACTCCACGAGGTTGCTCCACATTAATCCAGAACAGAAGACTGAGTCATGCTGCACACAGTAAATTAAAAGCTCCATGCCAAAACCCCACAAAGACCCAGCAGGCAACAGCAACACAAAGGCACCGTTTGCCTGTCACATTACTTTTGAAAGGCAAACACTCAGAAAGAGAGAAAGGGAGTGATTAAGGCTGCTGCTAATCCTGGAGTGTCCACAAAGACGGGTCTGCTGGGTTTTTATCAAGGACAGAGTGTAAGTACCACCGGCCCCCAGATGGCCAGTGGTCCTGTGAGGGGCTGGGACCAGCCTGGAAGGAAAGGCCAACTCACACAGCCAGGAAGGAGCTGCTCACCTGGCCAACCTGCTCATGCAGCCAACACCCGCATCCCTGTGCATCAGCACAGCTCCCTGGGGAAAGAAGCTGTTTCCTGGCCTGATGTTTGGGAGGGTGCAAAGGTTTGGGTTTCCCACCAAGCACACAACACCTACAAAAATCCTGGAGCGTGGCTGTGGAGAAGACGCACTGCTCTCACACCTTCCACAAGGTCAACATTCGTGCTTGTCTGAAACACTCCATCTCACCCATCCCATCACAGCTTCACAGGAAAACACCTTTCACTGCTCTGGTGACCACGGCAGGAGAAGACCCCCCCAGAGATGTAAGTAGGAGAAAAACCCCATAGATGCAGGAGAAGACCCCCAGAAGTGTAAGCAGGAGAAAAACCCTACAGACGCAGAAGACCCCCAGACAGGTCATCCATCAGTGCCAGGAAGGATTCCCCATGTGGTCCCTAGGGCTTTGCTGGGCTCTGCCAGCATCCCACCCCGCCATCCCAAGCATCCTGCTGCAGCCTGGAGACCCCTGTGCCCCCTCCTCACCCAGGGCACTCTCACACATGTTCGCACACGCCGGCACAGAGCGGGAGGGGAAGCCAGGCTGCAGGAATAACACAGGCACACAAACAAAAGAGCACAAGCCATTAATCTGGGTGAACCAGAGGAAATGAAATCATTATGTCTGCAGCTACAACATCCCGAGGAACAAATTTCCTGCCTGGATAATAAATGGATTCTTTTGTTTCACATTGGCCCCAACCACATGACTCTCTTGGCCTATTCCTCATCCAAAACATCTTGCTGTATAAATACCCAGACGGGTTCGAATTTCAGCTTCTAAAAATATGTTTTAATTATAATAATATATAATAATAATAACAAAAAAAAGAAATCTCAATCTACAGGCTCCCCTTGCCTCCTAAACAACCTCTGAAGGCTTTCCAGCAGGCAGGCGAGCAAACAAAAAGACCCAAAGTTGCCAAAAACAGCTGAACAGCACAAATGCAGCCTTTAAAAAATGACTGAGGCACCTGAAAGCAGCTCCAGGTTAATGCTTGCAATAAATAACCCCTGCCAGAAAGAAAAATGATGGGTGCATGAAGATTTGAAGCACCAATGGCCCAGAAGTATCTCCTAAGTACCTCCCAGCAGCAGGACAGGACCAAAGCCACATAGCATATCAATGACAGCTCCAACCTTGGGGCTGTGCAGGTTTTCTTCTGAGCCAGGTTTTCTTCTGGTGGCTCACTAGGGCTTGGGATTTATCCGTTGGATGGATGGGGGGAATGCCAGATCTGGCCTCCTCTGGCTTGGCAAGATGCTCCTCAGCTGCAGGAGTCTCCAGGGATGCAGACCTTGAAGAGAGCTGTGTGAATGACTGGTTCCAACCGCTCCTTTAATCTCCAACTCCATCACATCACTCACTTAAAACCATTTTTGCATCTAATTGCATATTTTGCTTCGGCTTTCAGCTTCTTTTCACTTGCCTTCCCAGCTTCACCAACACATTGCAAAGCACTGCAACAAGTTTCAAAACAAGACATAGTTTTGAAGCCAACATCAAAGCGCCTTGGTGCACAAAGTCTACATTGTTTGGATGTTAGAGACCTCCATGCACAGAAACAAGCTCAAAAATTCCCTCCTGCTAGCAGGCAGCCAGGGGCAGAAGATTCAACCAAGCCCACCATGCTCAACCACAGCTCTTACTCAGGACTGGGCTCGTTCTGCATCACCCTAAACCCAGCACCCAATGACTTCTCTTCAATTACACACACACACACACACACACACACACAGAGGAAACTCCTGGTGCATCACACCAGCAGAACCTCAATTTCATTTTCCTTTAAGGGTCATCTTTAATTCCAATTATATTTTGGATGCTGGGGAAAGTGTCCAAGCACAGCTGCTGCCTCATTTCTGTCGCTTATCACCGCTGTTACTTCAAGGAAGGGGAGGGGGAAAAAAAAGGGAAAAAAAAAAACAGTCCTTGGAAACTAAATATTTACACACCCACATAGGCTAATCCCAGCAGATCCAAGGGTGGGAAGCCTATTTAAAAAACATCACTAATTACTTACCCATTTTAAAGGGAATAATCTGGCCATTAGCTTGAATGCTTTACTTAAGTAATCACTTATTTTTCAAGAGGAATAATCTGCTGGTGTGTGCACAGACAGGACAGGAGGCTGAGAAACCATTTTTATACCCTTTCCTCAGGTACAGCTGCTGACAGTCAAGTGGAACAGAGGGGTTGAAGGAAGAAAGAGGAGTCAGGAGGTCAACACAAGCCACCCTTGGGAGGCCACCCTGGAACATGGACAGAGCCAGCTCATGCTCTGACACCTTGCCGGTCCCTGGATTGCACCACAAGGAAACCTTGTTGGGAAAAGGGGGGGTTCTCAAGGAAACATGGGAAAGAAAAATGGGAACAGACACCTCGAAAGGCCATCAATCCCCCCACAACCATGCCCTGGCAAATGCCCCCATCCCTCCCAGCAGTGCCAGGAGCAGGGAAACACAGCGGGCTGATACTGGAAAACACTGATTTATCAAGAGCATCTTTCAGTTCCTTTTCGCTGATGTATTAACAAAACATTCGCTTATCAGTAATAAAGTGGTTTCTGCTGGAAAAAAAAGTCAGGAATCCAGACATGGCATTGTATAGAAAGATTCACAAAGTCCCCCCTGTAACAGCAAAGCCAAGAGCAGCAATTCGCTAATTGGCAACAGCCGCTGCGCTGCTCAAGGAGAGGGCTGGAACCTTGAGGATGGGCACAAGTTTGATTATAAGACACGCACGGTGGATCATTTAGAAAGATAAAACTGCGCTCGCTCTGCCACAGCCAGCTATTAAAAGTGGAGAATGTTATTTCAGGTAATAAAGAGCAAGACCTGAGGACCAGCCTGGGAATTCAAATTTACAACTTGTATCAAATTCATCTGCTGTAAAACTTCACCTAGTTTATAAGTTTCTCACCAACTTCATAAAACATGTTTTATTATTATTGTTTTCTGACTCTCCTGCCTTAATAAATTTCTTCTCCCAGCCTGTGTGGGTGTTGCATTATAAACATTTGCACTTTGATTCATTCAAGACTGCAGAAAGCTTTCAAGGTAACCTATTAGGAATACTTTAAATGGTTCAAAGACATCCCAGTTTCCCCTGAACACCGCAAAGCTTTAAAAAACAAAATAAAAACGTGCCTTGCTGCAAACCACCTCCAAAAATCTGCTGGGCTGGTGACTCAGGAGATGGGAGTGACCATGCAGGCCAGCCAGGAGGGGTCCAGAGTGGGAAAACACAGGAGTTATCAGGGCACAGGGTAAGGTGGGCACCCACCCATCACTCCTCAAGCCCCCTCACCAGGAACCTGGAGGGATTTATTAACAAAAGATTCTCTTGGGGATGATGTGAGCGTGTCCCACTGGTAGGAGGCAGCCAGACCATTTTTGGGGATGCTGCTGAGTGGTTCCCACTGGTGGGAGGCAGCTGGACCATTTTCAGGGTTGCTGCCAAAGCAGTTC
The DNA here is from genome assembly GCA_013398015.1 of Oreocharis arfaki. NCBI lineage: Eukaryota > Metazoa > Chordata > Aves > Passeriformes > Paramythiidae > Oreocharis > Oreocharis arfaki. The sequence continues at coordinate 74,816 of VZRR01005970.1, forward strand.
CCTCTAGTGGGAGGCAGCTGGACCATTTTTGGGGATGCTGCTGAGTGGTTCCCACTGGTGGGAGGCAGCCAGACCATCTTCCCACAAGTAATGGCCCCGACCATGCAAGAACAGGGATTTCCTCACCCCTGATCAGCCCCAGCGAGTGGAGCCCAGCGCCAGCACACAGAGCAGAGCTGGAGGGGGCTGGAAGCAGCGTCTCTCTCAAAGGAGCCCCTTTTCTCCTGCCTCAGCCACAGCCCACTGAAGTTAAGGAGTAGCGTTTCATGGCTTTGAGCAGGCTCTGGGGCCAGGCTCTGAGCAGCCTCCCTCTCGCGGGCGCGCAGCGGTGCCACCAGCGCAGCAATAACCCACGCATGGCACGAGAATAAAAGCTGAGTTTTAGAAGGATGCTGAATGAACACAATTAGCTCGTGCTATCAGAGCTCCCAGCAGCCAGCAGCCACCTCCTCTCCTCCGCCAAGTTGGCTCCAGCATCCAGGGGTCGAGGGGCACTGCCAGCCCATGGACAGAGCTCGGGAGAGCTCGACCTGGGCTGGGTCCAAAGAAAAAGGCATTGATGCCTTTAGTTCCTGCACAGCTGCTGCTTCTCTCCACTTGACTGAGCAAGAGGGAGATTACCTGGCACAATGCACACGGCTTGCCACACGTCCCTCCCCAGGAAACACAGCACAGAACTGATCCTCCTTTCTTTCATTAAACCAGGAATTACCACTTTGCAGTCCATCTCCGCTCACAATAACATCATTGTACGTGACTTCACAGTGCCTCTGTTGAGAGCCTGATGGGCTCAGACAACTTAGACCCCCATCAGCAATTTCAACTCCAGGAGGAAAGCTCAGGCAGCAAAGGCCACAGATCTCCAGGAGATTCATCCACTTGTGTGGAGCTTCTGGAGAGCTTCAGCCAGACTCCACAGACTGGGGAAGAGCTCTGTGCTCCGGGGTCACTTGCAGCCAGGTCATGCCCATTATTTCCAGGACTAAATAAAAACTGCTTTAGAAACAATCACAGTAGAAGAGCAGGGATGGAGTGGCCACATGGTGAGAGCAAACACACCTATGTTTGGATAACCTCTCCAGCTCCATGGGTACATCACGGGAGGGAAAGGTCGTGGACTAGTCAAAACTACTACCAGAAGCACTTTCGTCATTACAATTGTGACAGTTTTGTTACTTCCAAGCACATTTGTTTCAAATGAAAAGCAAAGCCAGCACCAAACGGAGCACTCCAAGAGCATCCCACTCGTGCTCTCTCCCTACATGTCCATCCTGTTCCTTGGGCATTTGGAAATCAGAAGCTACAGATTTTTGGTGAAAACACTAATGTCAGCCCCAGACCGCCTCCAGTAAATCAGGCTGTCTCCCTCCCAGTTCCCCCTGTCCAGAGGGCAGGGAATGCCCAGTGGGCCCAGAGCAGCCCCCCCACAGCTAGGCCCATTCTCCTCCTGCCCCCCGAGCACAGTGTTTCCCTTTCAACTCTTCTGCCAAGTTCCCGGTTTTCCCGGGGAAGACGTAATTCACACCCCTCTGCCTGTTCCGTGGTGATTTAATGTCTTTTGAGCAAAATGCAATTATCCCCGTATCAACGGGGCCCTAGCAAGGATGATAATGAGCCAGCTCCAACCCCGTGGCTACGGAAGCGGCTGAAGCAAGCGGAGGCCTCGAGTAATCAAAGGCCCGTCCCTGGCCTCTGATTGCTGAAAAAGAAATGAAAAACCTCCATAAAACTTCAAACACTGCCGTTCCCTGCTCCATCCCTCCACCCGTGGTGTGGGTTTTAGCACCAGGAGACAAGCGACCAACACCAGCTCCGGGTACCCCGATGCCTTAGGATTTTAGCTTTTATGTTTTTCATATATTTGTAATCCTGCAATTCTTTAGTATATAAGTCTAAACTCCATGTAGAGTGTTAGCTACTGTTCTCCCATTTTGATCAGACAAAACAACTCTCTAGGCTTGGGAATCAAGGACACCTCACTTTCTCAGGCTCTGAGAAATGTAAACAAAACAATTTGGGGGGAGCAAGCTTGGGGTGAATGACTTCATTACCTGAAGCTGTAATTGGAGGACTAACCCCCAACATGCAAATGGAGTAAACTTATAAAAGTATGAAAACCCATGACCCCGTCGTCCGTTTTGGGTGTAACCCCTGGGGGCTTTGACTGCCCTGATGTACCTGAAGGCCCTTCAATAAACATAACCACTTTAATTCTCTTCATTTTGTCTGGCCTCTGTTTTTAGCTAGCCCCAAAAGGCATCACCCCCAGCTTCATCACACCCAGCTGCATTTTGGGTGTCACTTGCCAGGTCACCCACAGCACCCCATAGCAGAGAGAGGGCACAGGGGCATCAACCTGCTGCTCAAAGCAGACACAGCAGCCCTGTTTGCCCAGGTTTTGGGGCTCAAGGAGAAGCAGCCCCCAGCCCGAGTTGAAGGTGACTTGCCCTGCCACAGGACATGCAAATAAAGGCATCCCCCTGCTCTGCCCTGCAAACAGGAAGAAAATGGAGAAAGGGAGGGAAAAACACGGACATGCAACAGCTCTTGGGCTTTGCAGGACTGCAGAGGCTTCCTGGGAGACAGCAGAGCCAGGAGCAGGGAGCATCCAGTGGGCTAAGCTGCCCATCCCCTCATAAAAATAATATACAGCCGGGCAAAGACACCAAAACCCAGCTGTGCTCAGTGCAATCCAAGGAAAATGCTGGTTGGGTTTGAATAATCCAAAGCTCGGTTCCCTGTTGCTGCTGGGATGTGGCACACTGGGTACCAGTGCATTGGAGAGGCAGGTGGGATGAGAGAAGGGCTTTTGAGGAGAGAGCATCATAAACCAATCCTTTGAAGTCGTGACGAAACCCCCATCAAGGATGGCAGGAAGCAGCCTGGAAGTGAGCATTTCCACAGCCTCTTACCTATTCCCACCCACCACTTCTACTCACTGTGTAACAAATTCAAGCTTCATCAGCACCAACCACCAGTAACCCTGACTGGATGCCTCCCCAGATAATAAACATTTCCTTCACTAACTAACGCGCACATACCTGAGGTTTTACTAATGCCTAATTATTTGGCCTGGATATTTCCAATTTTTAAATAAATGAATAAATAAAATCCTAGAATCACAGAATGGTTTGGACTGGGAGAGACCTTGAAGATCATCTCATTTCAACCCCTTGCCATGGGCAGGGACAACTTCCACTAGATCCTGGTAATACCCTAAATAACCTTAATACTGTTAAAAATCACCAAGATTAACTTAATACCATTTCTTTTTCTCCTCCTCCTCCCCCCCCCCACAATGTGGAAAGACCCTGAAGGGACTCCACCTGCTTATTAAGGGGAGTGACTTAGAAGAAAAAAAAAGCAAATTAACACTCATCAATTAATGAAAACCAATCTTAACCCTCACCTCTTCCAAACAACTGCTTGCCGTGACCTTCCATTGTGACATAAGCGCACAGTATGGAGATGCCAACCATGGGATGCTCTGGGACTCCCCTCCTCCCAAACCAAGAGCATCCCTGGTTTAAGTTGGAAGAAGTGAAGCTGAAGGACACTCATCTTCCTCATCCAGGGCTCAGCACAAGCCCCTTCCCCTTTGAACTGCTGCCTCTGTGATTTTTCACCACGGGGCTCCCAGCAGGAACTTGTTAAAGCCAGACCAAAGCACGTCTTGCTTTAATAGTAATTAGGTCACCCTGGGTTGTGGGCTTAGCAGGCAAAACTATAATTATTTAGAAACATCAAGTTTAAATGCCAAAGAATCTTAATGGAGCTGAGCTAATTAACCAATTTCAACTAAGTAACTGATTAGCCTAAAAAGAAAAAAAAGATAAATCAATGATCATAGACAACAACATTTTCTTTTAACAGCCTTTCTTGCAGCAATTCTCAATTGCACAAACTGAGCCCAACAACCCCTGCTAACCAAATATTATTGTAATTAAATATTCAACAGAAAGCCTCTTCAATTATTCAAAAGACTGATAACACTTGGTTATAATTGGGGTGGTGGGAGAGGTTTCCAGAAGCAGGGATAGCGTGCACCATCCAGCTCCAGTCGCTGACACAAACCCGCGGGTCGTGGCATCAGCACAGGGCACCCCTCCCGTGCCTGGAACCAACCTGGGGCAGACGGATGCTCTCCAGCCCAGACGTGAGAAAACAGACCAGATGGTGCACAGGCTTTCTGGATTCCTGTTATTAGACCAAAAATTTAGGGGACTAATGGCCAGTTTCCAGGTTTCACACCGTTTTCCAGGGGTAGCATTATTCCCCTGACAGAGGGCCGGGAGGAAAAGCAGGCCCCGGTGTATCATTATAATTCACTAAGAGGCATTACCGTAGGAAATCACAAATTAGCTTTTCAGCAAAGGATACAGACGTATTTAGATTAGCCATAGAGAAACTACAGAACCTTCCAGCCCATTCATCAGCGCTCTTGTAGCTCCAACTTTCAGGGAAATGAAACAATAATAAATATTGAGCAGGGAAAGTTAATCTCCCCTGAATGCACTTTAATAATTCAAAAGTTGTGAGAAATAAATAAAGCACAGATCCTTCCATGCCTACAAACACGTGTCCTGTTTTTGTCACTATTTTTCATGATGTGACTTGGTGGGAAAATGGATGGTGACCAAAATAAAAGAGCTCCAAAAATTCATCTGTGGCTGTGAGCAACATTTACAAGGAAGGAGGGAGCCCATCCACGCTTGCCACTTATCTGGAAAGCCATGGAGCTGATTTGGGCAAGAGTTTGCTGCCACTGTCCCTAAAGAAAGGGCTGTGTTGCCTCTGCTGCCTGCATCTGCTCCGTGCCTGTTCCCTTCCCTGCATGCTCCCAGGCAGCCTCTCAAGCTGCTCATTTTTGGAAAGACTGTGGGTTTACCCTCAAAAACTGGACAATGCAATAACCAGCTCAGGGCCCAGGGGCCACACAAGGTCCCAGCTCTCTCCTGACACTACTCTGCCATCACTCCATCCCTTTCCGCACCTTTCTGCTCCCACACCAACCTGGGACCTCTGCAAGCAACAGTCACTCCAACCTCCCACCATTCCAACTGAGGAGACGCCTTCCCAAACTGCCACCCAGCCAACATCCAACCTTAACATTTGCCTTGCCCAAGCATTGATGCATGCAGCCCTTGAGAGCTCTGTTTGCAGCAGAACAAGGTCAAATTGAAATGTGCTTTCAAATCTTAATGAATATTTGGGGAAAGCATTTCCTCCCACAACCCCAGCTATTCACCTGGCCTTGCTGTGCTGTTAAATGACTCCTCACACCAGGGCTGTCTGTTTAGAGGGAATGAAGCACCGCAGCGCCCTTTGGGCAGCATCACACAGGTTTGGGGCTCCTGCAGGAAGCCCTTTCCATGTGCGCTGAGCTCAGGGTACCCATGGCTGGGAGAGGCAGAAAAGCCCCCTGGAGCTGGCTGGCCTCAGCCAGCGCAGTGCACACACACCACAAGAGCCTCAGCCTTGCTCTGAGCATCACCTCCGTCAGCCTCACCACACAGCACTCCCGCTGCACCAGAACTGGGGTCTCCGAGACTTTGCTGACCTGATTAGCATCAAATAACCCATTGTCCAACGTACCATTTCCCCCTTTTCATCAAATCTGAGCATTTCTTTAGCTTACAGAACTGATCTCTGCTAGAAACATCTATTATTCAGCACCATAGCCTGGATCCAGATCCAGATGAACAAATTTGGTCTCCTTCATCATCAAACATCTGTATTTTCTTCCAATTTCTAAGGCCAATGGAAGGGTTTTACTCTGCTCTGTTGTGTCAGGAGCTGCACCCAGGATGGGTAAGAGGACACCTTGCAAACCCTCTGGCAGCTCATGCCACAGCAGTCAGGGCCACTTAACACACAAGAGACCATGCAGTACTCCAATATTCAAAAGAACAGGAAACATAGTCCCCACCTCCTCCATGTGCAGAGAATACCAGGAATTAGTAAAAAAAAAAGGCAACATAACCACCTGCAGTATCAGGCCCCTTTTCAATGATTTGAGAAAACACTTTCCCTTCAGGCTGACAAGATCTGGGCTCACTCATCACGCCAAGAATAAGGGTTTTCTCCTCAGGGCTTTCTTTTTTCCCCCCAGTTAGTTTGAGCAAAGAAAGCAGGAGTAAAGGGATGGCTGAATAGTAGCACTTGCAAATTCCCTCCTGAAGACTTATTCCTAGCTTCTCCTTGAGAAGGGCTCTGCTCGGGGTGGAGCAGCTGGACCAGAGGTGGGAGCGCACAGGGTGCTGGTGCTGAGGGAAGGGCGGAGCGGCGAACGCCGGCTCTCAGCCTGCTCGGCACCAGCACCGCTCCGGCCCCTGGCGGAAGCGCAGGAAGCCCGAAGGATGCCTGCAACAGATGTGAGCATCCCGAGCCAAGAGGGAGGAGAACGGGCACCCGGGGCAGGCAGCACGCACGGAGCAGGAGCCAGGGACGTCGCTCTCCAGGCAAACCCGCCCCTGCTCCTCTCCCAGGCGGCAGTTCCAAAGCCGGCAGACAAGCAGGGAAAGAAAAACTAAGCCAGATCCTCCAGCCCCAAGCAGGGCTTTCCACCTCCCTCCTGCGCTCTGCTTACCGTGATGCTGCAAGCACAGACAGAAAATCCTGGATTTTAAAAGAGCAGGCGCAAGGCAGGGAGATGGTGGAGAGGTGAGCAGGCCAGGCAGGTGAAACAGAGTACGTGGAGGAGCTGCACCGAAATGGTCATCAGCCCCATCTGACCTACCAGCAGCTCCAACCCGAGTTAAAACGTGTAATGTCAGTCCATTACCACCCTCTCTATATGCTAAATGGATTATATTTGGTTCAGCTAACACAAGAGAGAGCACGCGAGCGGCTCCTGAGTGATTGCAGGGTGTGGGAGAGACAGAGTATTCGGTGCTGTCATCTGCTCGCATCGTCCATCCTCTTCACAAGCCACAAAAAAAAATTTAAAAATTACTGTAGAAGTCCAGCTGTCCAGCAGGAAAGGGTCAGCTAAGCCACAGAATTTGGTAAAAAATCAAGGAACCATTAAAAAAAGTCAGATAAGTGACTCTATTACAACCAGCTTCGCATGCCGCAGGCAATGAGTTAGCAAGGTTTTATGGAGAATAACAAGAGAGGTTTGGAGGCAGCCGGAGCCCTGACCCCAGCTGCATCCTCTTCCCCCTCCAGCCGTGTCCAGACCCCCAGACGCCTCCCCCACCATCACAGAAAAAAAGACTTTTTGTCTCGTTGGCTGATTTGGGATGCAGGGAGCCATCCCTGGCTCAGCTGCTCCTGCAGCCCAGGGCAGAGCAGGGCGCCAGCCATGGCTTTGCCGTGCTGTCAGAGCGGGCTGCCGGCAAATCCAGCCTCGCTGATGCTCCAGGGGCAAAGACCCCAGGGCAGGGCAGGTCCTAGGAGATGCTCCAGATTCATTAGAGAAAACCATGTTTCAATCCAGCAAATTCAACCTCTGCATCAAGAGATTCAGTAAGATTTAAACAAACTCCATAAAAAAGCATTTTCTTTATACGACCACATCATTAGACTCTCACCCTAACTCCAAATCAGATTCGATTGCTCTACTTCAGAAATTCTCCATCCAAATTTTTCCCTGAAATCTGAGATCTCTCCTAAAATACTACTTTACTATCCAAGCAACTTCCTCAGCAGAGTAGAAATATCACCAGTCCTCAACAGGTTCAGTCCTGGGCAGGAACACCGACTCTGCCAGTGCCGCTGGGGAGAGCTCGGGCAAGCTGGAGAACACCCTGGGTGACACCCAGGAGTGCCCTCAGACCAGGAGGGAGCCAAGGTCTCCCATCCAGCCGCAACTCCAGCAGTGCCTCAAGCTGCTGACGCTCAAACGCCGGTGAGCGAAGCGCTGCTAACAGGTCTTGCCTCTTCACGCGCGGCTTTGCCACCGAGCAAACGCGCGCTCCTTGCATCACGCTTCGGCATAGCACCAGCACTCCCACCTCCAGGTATTCCTACAGAGATGTGATGAGGCAGCCCCAGAAATACGAAAAGCAAATACCTATGTCAGCCAAAAGCCAGCGGGAAGCGGATGCTGAAGCAAGTGGGCCTGCCCTCCACGATCCAGCAGCCGTGCTTGAGAGCGGAGAACACCCGCGCCCAAAGCCCACCGGAGCAGCATTCCAGCTCCCGAACCAGCTCCTAGCTGCCCGGAGCTGAGCCAGAGTATCCTGCCTCTCTGACAGCTTGCAGTTGAGCCACAAGCACACTCACGTTAAATTCCCCCCGAGGAGGGCCCAGCCCCACGCCGGCCGGCAGTGGTTTGAGACCCTGAGCATCATCTTCCCGCAGCCGCGCGCCTCTCGCTGCCCACGACCGAGGGGCTGCACCACGTTTCCTGCTCGCAGCCACGGCTCCAGCTCTGCTGGGCAACCCCTGCCACGAGCCGGTGCTGTACCAGCAAGAAAGGTGGCAGCGGCAAAATAAAGAGAAAAAATAATACAAGCTATAATTCAAGAGCCATGCCGGGCACGGAGCAGCGATGCAGCAGCAAGGCTCGGGTGGGCTGGCTGTCCCACCAGGCCCACAGCCCGGAGCCCGGGTCTTGGCGGCAGGCACCTTCCTGCTGCCCAGCAAATACCACGACCAAGCGGGAGATGAGGAAAAGATCCCAGCCCACCGGCACGGACCATGCTGAGAGGACGGGCACGCACCTGCTCTGTGGCTCCATGGCCGGGCCAAGCGTGCCCCGGCTCAGTTCATCCCCAGAAACAGAGACCACCTGCCCACGGCTCCCGGCACATCCATCCTCCGCCGGGGCTGGGTGGAGGAGGGTTGGCAGAGGCGGCTCCGCGCACCGCCACGGGCCCCGGAGGCGGCCGCACCGCGGCCCCGGTGACCAGAGGGGACCCAGACGGGACTCCGGAGACGGCCCCACCGCGGCCCCGGGGACCAGAAGGAACCCCGGAGGCGACCCCACCGCGGCCCCGGGCATTGCTCCGCGGGGAAGGGGAGCCGAGCCGGAGCGACAGCTCGCCCCATGCGGATGCGGGCGGGTTCCCTCCTCCATCCCCGGCCCCCTCCCGAGGGCACGGGCTGCCAACACCGCCCGCGGGCCGGGTACCCTGGGCTGGCACAAGAAGCCGGGGCCACGGGGCCGGGATCCGGCCCCGTGCCGGTGCTTTACGGCGAGGGAGTCGCTCCCCGCCTGCTCCCCAGCTGCAGACGCCGCGGGCGGCGCAAGGACCCCCGGCACAGCACTCCACCCGCTCCTGGTAGTCCCGGTCGCCGCTCACCTTCCACGGCGGCCGCGGCGGCGGCCAGGCAGAGCAGCACCACCAGATCCGCAGCCATCGCCTCCTCGGGCCCCGCAGGCGTCAGCCGCTACCGGCGGGCGGCCGTGAGCGGGCATG
>VZRR01005972.1:0-203838 GCA_013398015.1 Oreocharis arfaki
TTTTGTTTTTCTTTTTTTTTAGTTCCAGAAACTAGCATTGGGATTTCTGGCAAACACTCCTGCTTTTGGGTTGCTGGGCTGCTTCTCTGCCTTTCATCCAACTGTGTGTGCTCTTTCCACAGCAGGCTCTGCTCAACCTGATGTAGTCAGCAGTGTGACCCAAGAAGGGCTGGTGTTGCCAACATCTCTGCAGCGAGGTGTCCCTTTGCTCAATCAAAAAATGTCCCTCCAGTGTCCCTGGGCAGGAAATACACCAGGTCCTTGCAGAGCCTGGGGAGCCAGACCCTTCAAAGGGTGGTAGGCCAGGGCCTTGCACTGCTTAGCAGGGCTGGGGAATCTGGTTACCAGTAGCTGTGTATCCTCTCCTTTCTGAGCTACACCAGAAAGCACCTCTTTGCAGGGTTACACCGTAGGGCATGAGCTACCATAAAATTGTTTACAGTAGCAGCTCTGGTGCTTCAAGCAACATTCACCTCCTGACAAAGATTTCCCTTTGTGAGCAGAAGCCAAAGGATTTCGGATGTTGTGTCATGTTGCACATGGCAAAAATACTCAGTGTTAAGCACTGACCCTATTGCACAGGATCTTAGCCTCAGTAGGCATCCACCAGAATACACCACATACCAGATGAACAATCAATACCACTGAAAAGAGGTGTACCTTGAGTGGCTTTTGAGGCAGAGCTTGAAAGTGCCAAACTTACACGGAAGAAAAGCAAAGGCTGGCCTTCATGTACAGATAGCCTAGGCATGTAGTTTCAAAGCATTCCTGCACTGGTAAGTCTAATGCCTGCTTCCATGAAAATCACCCAGCTTAGCTAAACATCCAGGTCTAAATACATCACTTCTCAAAAATGAAAGGCATTAAAGGAATTAATTAGAGATTAAAAGGATATATATAGTATTGAATGCTAAGCAAACAGGCTATATTTTTTATTTATTTAAAATAGCAAGATCCTGTGTTCCTGAGAGTGGTAATATTTTACCACACACACTTCAGGTAAAATTGAAATAACCTAACTGAAAGTCACTGAGGACATTTTTATTGAAAATTCCCTTTCCAAGAGGCAGTGGCTTTTCATGGTGTCAGAATGCAATTTCGTAATTCTATAATCCCAACAGTTACCTATTAACAAAAACCTGTCCTGCAGACAGTCACCACCAAAATCTTAATATTCTATACATCTGTGTTGGGGAAGAGGTACCTCAGCAATTACAGGCATTTGCAGATGTGTGTGTTGTAAGGGTTTTTTCCCTGAACATCCTTTTGCTCTGCAGCATGTGTCAACCAAACTGAATGAATTTCTCAGTGTTTTACTGGGCTCAGCCATTGAGAGCAAAGGCTCTTCCTCTGTCTTCACTGATGCTTGTGCATTGAGCATTGTTGCATTTCTGTCGTTCACAGATGGATTGCTAGGAAATGTGTGAAACTGCCTTGGGCACCAAGAAAGCAGGGGCATCAAGCCAGGACGTTAAAAGACTATTTCCAACAACTGCAGCTGCAGTGTGCCTTACTCCACACTGAGCTCCACTCTCCCACCCTGGCTGGTTGGCTTCCTCTTTATGTAAGAAAGAGGGCATGTTTCAAGCATAAGCAAGTTGGGGAATTACAGTAAAAATGAAAAGACAATCTCCTTTAAAGCATGTGTAAATTCTTTCTTTGATGCTCTAAATCTACACATTCCCACACATGAGATGAGCTATGAAAGTACTTAGAACAGAGCATTTTTCATCAGATCTCTCCCTGTTTGTGCAAAAGTGCAGAGAATGCAAAGAGTAGCACATAAACACCAAAAATTAATCAGGGATGTGATTTAAATTTTTTATTTTAAACCCTATTTTTCACTTTTTATTCCTCATCATTTGACTAGTGTGATGGTCCCCAACACGATTTGAGAGGAGGAATTGGGAGCAGGAGGGCAGATGAGCCAGCTCAGCATCAAGCTGTAAGGAAAAGATAGGAATTACCATGCCATCTCAGTGCCCAGCAGACCTGAGGCACATCACAAGCAGAAGAAAGCAGTTTAAATTTGCCAGTAATTTAGAAGTGTGGGAGACTGCAAAATCAGCTAGTAACAGGCTCTGAGAGGTGTATCTGTCTCTGGAGAAAAACAGAACTCAGGAACAAAAGAAAACTTGCAAAATTCTGGCTAAGTGACAAAATTGCAGATACTACTTGAGCTTTTAAGGACTGTCTAAGAAAATGAAATGAGAAAAAAAGGATGTATTCGATACCAATAAAAAAGGCATAAATGTAATCTACATCAGTATAAATTACACTGTAACAAGTCCAGGGAATCATTTGTCTGTCTCACAATATCATCATAACTGTATTCTCTGCATATTGCAGTTCATTTCATCATTCTGCATCTGGAATGCAAAAAACCCAAGGATACCAAACTGGAAACAGCTGGCATTCCCTCCACCTAGATTAATATTTACATTTGTAGACACTTAATCGCAAAGAAACAGCAGAAATGGAAGGGACATGGGGAAGTTAAAAACATGAGAAAAGTACAAGGAAAACTGCCCCGGTGAGAGAGCTGGACTGTAGAGGAAGGAAAAAAAAAAAAGGAAAATAAACTGGTAAATCCTGTTTCATATTACAAGGACAAGAGAGGGAGCCAATGGAACTGGAAATCAGTAATCAGAAAACTAATTAAATCACCACTCTTTGTCTTTACACAATGCATAATTAATCTATGTCACAGATGTTCTAGAGTCAAGAGAGATTAAATGATTGTATACATAATATGAACATCTGCAGCCATGTAATATAGGATGGAAGCCCTCGTGTTGTACAGTATCACCCAGGTACTCACTGATGGAGTTTTGGATCAAACTTCCCTTACTAACAGGTTATTTTCTATCTCCTCTGCACTGGGCTTGCATTAAATTTAAAGCAACGGGCAAGAGAGCTGTCACACTGAGTTCCTGATGTGTTAAACTATTTGGCCTGTTCTGACCTGTGTCATTTATTTCACTTTGAATTAAAGACAAATGTGTATATATCTGTGTATGTATATCAACCTCACATAATTAAAATCTCTCCTGAAAAAAAAATAAATATGACTTATTTCTTCATGTGGCTTAAATCAAAGATTGCATCTTAGACACTTTGATTTAAAAATATATATTAATTCTGCATCTATTATACAGAATTAATCATATGGATGCAGATCTCTTCCATCAGAAGTCTGGCTGCCTTTAAGCAGCTTTTCCCTTTGAAAGCCCTGAACTCTGGATGTGACAAAATCATTAGTATTTTAAAAGAATTACAATGAATGCTAAAGAGAGACTCCCACTTCCCCCATACAAACTTTCTAGCAATAAAGAGCCTTTTCAGACTGTATAATCCTATTTACTGTTCTTAATTGGAGAACTGTGTTTGTCAAAAAGTACAGAAGTCTTCAGTTGTTTGGAAGTGAGTCTGGCTCATCAGCTCCTAAGGGAAGAAAAGAACTATTTATTTTCACTGTTAAGCCTAAATGCAAACTGCACAATAAATCTGTCTATCCAAATACTGACCTATTTCATGTAATGTCAGGATGAGGCTGGCCTTGCTCTATAAGGCTATTGTTGCACGTAAAAAAAGAGCAAACCCTATTATGGAGGCCTGCAACCAGCTTCTAGAAGGTGCCAGGGTGAATGACTGCCAACCTCACCGCCTCCCTCAGCTCCTCCATAAGCCACTGCCTGCCGGGAGGCTGGAAATGAACCTCAATTACCCAGCTCCATCTAGTGTTTGGGAAACAGATTACTCCCTGAAACCCACCCTGTCCTGTAAATGTCACTGGTTTTCTATTTCCTCGAGAAGAAAGTGTTTTGCAGAGCAGGCAGCGAATGGCAGTGCTATGATGGATATGGGTGCTCACATACAGATGAGCATGGCCAGAACCACCGTGTTTCTGTGCCAAGGAGCTTATTCTGTAGTAGCAGTGGGTCTTGCTCAGATCTGTGAACTGCTGGATGTTGGTAAAATAATTCCAAAATGAGCAGGCAAAGGAAGACCCTGTAGCGGGTATGCGTGACTTGTTAAGGGATCTGAATTTCCCCTTGAAGATTTACCAGGATCAGCACCAGAAACCCACCGCTCCACATCCAAAAGTGGTGGTCAGGAGTCTATGGTTTTGCAGCTCCTCAGAAATGCACCAAGGTGTGGCATCCAAAATGAAAATGCCTCTGGATTTCTAGACAGAAGCAAAAGCATCCAAGCCTATCTTACATCCCCTTAACTGCCCTAACAAAGGCAAGCCTGTAAAAAGCAGAACACGAAGAAATTACAAGAGAAAAGGTTGTCTTTGGGCCCTTCTCCTTTCTGAAACTGCTGACAGTTGCCCTCTGCTCACTTTCTCTGGCTCACAGGTGACTTGTCTTTGGCAGCCAGTAACAGAGCTCCTAGAAAACGTGCAACAGCTCAGCTGCCAGTCACATTTCTCAAGTCTGACATGTTTCAACTATATTTCCTTAAGAAGGAAATAAATTTACAGCTCTGGAAAAAGGAAGCCATGGCACTTTGCTTCCAGTACTTCAGTCTGAGCATTTTGAATAGTGTTGAGGTAGAGCAGTTTAAATAAACAACATGACAATGTTTTCAAGAATGAACTCACCATAAGGACTTTCCACGAAGTACTTGTAAAATTTCATTAAAAATCTCCATTTAAAGCCCACTGGTTTTCTTCCTGGTCAGCTCAGAAACAAAGTTTCTTGCTTTTTTCTCGCCTTAATAATTTTATTGGCAATGCACTCTAGCCAAATTGCCTGGGTGATTCACAGTTTGGTCCAGCAGAAGTGGGACTATTCCTGTTCAGGCTTTGCAGATCATAAAGGTATCAAGTTGATTCTTCTGAACAGGCTGAATTATATACTTCAATCAAACCTTTCCCTCACACTGCAATGGAGTTGCTTCACTGGATGCAGAGAAGGCTCTTTTCCTGGGTTGTAACAGTAGTTGTAACTCCACAACAGCAGCCGTGTACTCTTCGCTTCAGGGTATCTGATTTGCATAATAACTAGAGAGACAGTAATTGTGGAAAAACATGGGCCATATGCAAATTCTTATGCTGTGGGAGGATGGCAGCCTCGGGAACCAGTTACAGAGAAGAGATTTGAGTAACTCCTCCACACCTGTTTTCTAGGAGTAAGTTGCCTGTGAGTTATTTTAAGGTGGTGCAGCTACAGGCCACCAATTCTGCAGCCTTCTGCTGCCTTCACAGGCTGCCTTGCTGGCCCCAGCCCTCACACTGATTAGGGAACACCAAGGAATCTCAGATTGCTCCCCAAGGCACAGTTGGCACATGCACTAGGTGAGCCTGGGTGTCCCCTTGCCTCATGGAAGAGCATCTCAGCTGCAATTCCCAAATGCAAGCAGTGCCAAGTGCCTCAGCCCCACCTCCAGGTTTCCACACAATATTACAGGATTATTAATGCACAAGCCTTTTGCCACAGCAATGTGTTGCTCAGCTCTCCTGCAGCATGACTGGATCTGCAGCACCTCCTCCTCTACCCCACACTAACCCCTGTAGCCTCCTTCTCTATAGCCTCCTTTAATCAGCCTGAAGTTAATCCCATCCATGCCTAAATAAATGAAAGGTAGTATAAGCCTCTTAGATTTACTTAATGGCCCATACCTCCTCCTCCCAGCTTCCTTCAAACTCTCTGAGCTAAAATATAATTCTCTTCACGGTAATCCATAAAACAAAGCACACTTTTAGTTCTTGAGCAGTCCATTTTGCAGATTTCCAGAGTTAACACTTCGCCTCTAAAAAGCGACAATCAAAAGGGAACACACTTTAAAAACATAATTTTGCACTCCTTTTCTGCTTCTCTCTAGGACTAAAGTAGCAGACAATATTTGGTCTGGTGAGAAAGCAGTGTGGGACATTTTAGAAAGGATTTTGGGGGGGGGCAGAGAACACAGAACAACTTGCAGATATTGGTAACTTGACTTGGATTTAGCTTTAAACTGACCTGCAATGAGCTTAAGCAATGCAGAACTGAAGGACAGTCAGCATTGCTAAGCTTTTCTACTATTATATCTTTCTGCAGAGATAAGCATCCGTATATTGCTTTATCTAGTGAGCTACTGTAGGTATCATGAGACCTATTGACTCATGATTACTAGTAAAGTCATAAACCCACAGTTACATTTATCTACAGTAAAACATTTTGCCATGTATGCTATCAAAATAGAGCAGAAGTCAAAAGAAAATATGTAAGTCTTTATCAGCATCTAAAATGTTTTGGAGTAATTACAGCTCAGTGAAATCCACATTGGAAAACAGCTCACACATCCTTACATTGTTGGGATTTAACTTGCTTACACAGAAGATGACAAGGTATCATTTTAACATGGGATCTGATAATTTTTGAGGACAAGTTTTCTTGAGGACAAGTTTCTGCAAATTTGTAAATCATAGCCAAAAAAAACCTAAATGAAGGAATAAATCTGAACCTCTGATGAGAACATACCCAGAATTTCACCTTTCACTGTCCCCACAACTGCAATTTTCTCATTTCTACACTTCTTGGGAAGAGAAGTGGTTTTTAGGTATTTTGCTCAGAACAGACCATAAAGTATCAGAATGCTAGATAAAAAAAAAAAAGTCTGAATATAAGAGATTTCCAGACAGATTTCTCAAGCTCAAAGTTTCAGCTCAGTGTGCCTAACCTTAAGATAAGTATTTCAGCTTGTCTTAAAAGTTCCCTACACGTACCCTGTAAAATTTAATGGAGTGTTTTGGTGGTTTGGATTGGGCTCTGGACTGGAGAATAACAACTGGAAAAATCTCTTTGTTGTATAAATAATAATGAAAGGGACATTTGTTATTGTTATACAAATGTTTCCTAAGATGTCTCCTTTTGCATAGAAGAATGTTGAAAAAATTCAATTAGTTTCAAATGAAATGTTTAAACAGAACATAATATTCTCCTGTTAATGAGAAGAATGAGATAATATTGTGGCTGCTCAGGTATCAGCTGGTCTCCTGGGGGGCTGCTGGCTCTCCCACCTGTCCCTGACAGCCCCCAAGGCAGAGGCACAGCATCACTGTGGGTGCAGGGGCAACCACCCCAGCCCCAGACTACCCAACACCCCAAGCAGAGATCTCAAAGCATAGCAGCATTTGCAACATTTAAAAGAAAACTGAGGTGTTTCTAGACACCCTGAGGCGCTTAGTCGCACTCCCAGAATCCTCCAGGCAAATCCTTCCAATTCTGGCATATGGCACCATTTCCCAGGTTATGTCTTTAAGCAGAGAGGAGGGGAGTGTTCTGCTCTTCTTTTCTCCTTGGCAGGATGGGTCATAGCTAGAGATGAGGAAAAGCATCTCCAAACCATGGGAAACATCTGCAGAGTTACAAAGAGCCTATAAAGGAAAGAGCAATTGAAATCATGCAAGAAGTAGGAGCAACCACTGGATGACATTTCACTTCTGACAGCTAAAATCTCTGGCTGCAGGTCTCATGACTGATATTCCCTGGGTAGGTACTAGAAGAACCTGATGGGGTGAAGTTTTGTGCCATGCCAGTGAGAAGGATCAGGAGCTGATGCCGAAAGGCAGGAAGAGACACTACCAGATTCCCGGAGTGCTCAGCCCCTGACTTTGTGGTGTTGTACCCCCCTTCTCCCAGCATGCTGTTCTCCTGGCTACTCGAGGAAATTACTGAAACAGCATGTGGTGGGGGACTCACCAATGAATGCTGTGCTGGCATCATGCAGTAGCAAAAGCACTGGAGTTTCAGCTACCACCACTCCTAAGCTCTGTCAGAACAAAACCCTTCAGTGGAAATCGTGGGTAGTCTCTGAATTTCCACATTGCCAGCAAGTCTAGGAAATACTACTTGGCACAGTCCAGACTTTCCAACGCAAGACTGAATTCCATTAGACAGGCTGAATTGCACCGGCCGTGAGAGGGTGTTTGTCTGTCAACAATTCTTTCACCCTTTACAGGGCTCCTGTAATTTCTCCTCTTATGCAGATGGCAAAGGGCCAAAATAAACCCCTGTGCACTTGAGGATCAACAGAAGTTATCCATTGTAGTATTGGATCATGTTCATTTCGTCCTGGTTCTTCATACCCACACTGAGATGCCTACTCCATGAAATACTTGAGAACATTCAGAGTGGCAGCAGAATATGACTTTGAGAAGCTACAAGGAAATTGGAGGTGTCTGCTCCATGACTAATGTGCTGATTATAATATCTGCCTGCTGAATTTTGCATAATACATGGGAGAGAACTACAGAAAAGGAAGTCAATAGACTTGGATCACTTTGCATGCAAACATCTCAGCGATCTGCTGCTGAACTCACACAGAATTGGTCAAGATGAGGGAGTCAATCTAAGCTCCTCTACATGTGTTTTCAGATCAGTGCTGGGAAACTGGAAATAGATGAGTGAAATTAAGGTTATATTTGGTTTAAATGTAATTATATGTTACTGGCTTGATCTGTGCTTTACAAATGTGCGTTTATGAATTTTTTTCTCATGATTAGCAATTTCTATTTGAAAGGGTGAGGAAGTGCTTGGAAGAGTGAATTACTGCTCACCGCTGCTGCCAAGTCTCATGTTTTAATTTCAAGTTTCATGATTTTTGATGCATTTCTTAAAACTTAAAATTCTTGGAATAAAGATTCTGTAACATTTCCAGCTTTTTTAAAATGTAAAACTTGAAGAGATTTTACCTAGAAGATCAGATCTAAAAGGCAAATAGAAAGAATCCAAAATGTGTTACTTTAAGCATGCTTCATGATGTTAGGCTAGTCTGGTGGGACCTGGGAGGCCTGATTCCTGAGGGTTTAAGGAAATTCTATGCTTTACTTGTATGAAAAATAATATGTCAATTATACAATTTTTTTTTTTCAAAATCAGTTGCAATAGCCAAATGAAGATAAACATTTGCAATGACAAGTCCAATGGAGATGTTGTTTGTTTTGCATTTTCATACAGTCCATTTCATTTAGCTCTCAATTTCCCTCCTCTTTTATATGGTAACTATCAGAAGTAAAAGGACATGAGATTATCAGAGAACAGCAGCTCAAGTAAAGTTCTCTACTTGGGCAGGTGACATAAGACCTGTTGGGGAGAGAAGTTTTATTTTTCACTTAAAATACCTTTGGTATTCTGGAATTTTTGATTCTGGAAGCTTTTCTCAGCTGGCTCCCTCTATTCCATCTCAAGGTCTGTGCGCTTGCAAAAGTGGCTTATTCAGAGAAATACCTTTGATCTGAGCTCAGGTTCATCCTGTCAATGCATAAACAGAAATCAGGCTTTTATATTCCTGGGATTTGAGATTTCTATTCTCCTTCTGCCACAGATCCAATTTGCCTACTCCAACCAACTCTATTTGTCAGTGATTACTACAATGCATCAGCTGTTACCATGTAACTGAAGAAATTGATGCAGATTAAAGAGTACATTGCCATAGGAATATTCCATTCAGTCCTAGAAAGACTAAAAGAGTGTAATTGAAACAGCATCTTCAGGCCAGTCCCAGTTTTTTGCAGCTTTCTTTCCCATTTCATTAAAACTAGAAGCTCATTTAATGTGGAATATGCAAGAGTGCTGGAGAGGTTTGCAAAAAACAAGATGAAAGGAATGAATTAAAAGGAAGAAATAAGATGGGGAAGACTGCTCTTATCTGCGCTGATTGTGTGAACACAGCATGGTGTGTTATAAGAGTCAAATGACTGTAAGTGTTGCAAATTTCTCCATGGCATGTCAGATCGAGGTCAAATCCTCGGTTTCTAACAGACAGTTTACTCTTGATCAGCATTGATTCTTCGTGCAAACAAGCTCAGATTTTTTCATATTCATAAAGGTCAAACATAGATTCTGTAAGCTTTGCTTCCCTTTGTCCTTAGCATAAAAAGAGGCTCTTCTGAACTTCTCCCCTGCCATATCTGTTTCAGTGATCTTTTCCCCTAACTTCGCAACATTTTTTTCCATAGCAATACTGTGCTAGCCCTCAGCTGGATGCAGCACAAGCATATGATCTAACAAGATCTTGTTCCCAAGAGCTTACAGTGTAGGTAAAGCAGAATTATGATACAAGAAATACACTTCGAGAGCAGTTACAAAAAAACAAAATTCAAGTGCTCCTTCAGTGAGGTATGACTGAAGTAAAAAGAACAGATCTATGTGGACAGATTTGGCCCCTGAAATACATCTGTCCCTTTTTTGCTGTCTCTCTTCTCAGAAGATGGGTCACTCACTGTTAACCAGGCTGTATTTTGTCATGTGTTTGGGCATGTCTTGGAGGCTACAGGTTTAAAGCTTTTCTTATGAAACTTAACTCTGATCTTCGAAATTTAGGGCCTGGAAGAAAGGAGATATGGGTGCAATAAGGAAATTCTGGTGAAATAATGTAAATACTTGGATTAGGACACATCAAGGTCCTAAGGTCATAAGGTTCAAGATCACACAAGAAGAAAGATGATTGCGCCTGAACTTGGTGCAGTGGTTTCTGCTCTTTTTACAGGGAGTCACCAGATCAGGGCTCTTATCTTGGAAAAAAATGTGCTCAAGTCTACTGTTATTTAAAGATCTGTGTCATGAAAGCAGGAGGGAGATTAAAACAAACAGATTTTAAGCTTGTTAGCTTCTCACCTCCTTTTGAACCCCTCTGTTACGAGGCTCTATATTTTCCTTTCTTTAAAGTCTCTTTTCAGCTGCCTTTTCTGTTGTGTGAAAGACCCACACAGAGCAACTGGGGAAAACACACCAGATAAGGGATATACAAATAACACTATCTGATGCACAGACATAAAAATTATCTTTCGTATCATTTCTCAGAATAACCTAAGCTTCATGCAGCAGAATGAGGCTTCTTAGAGGTCACAGGAGGTGCTCTGAAGGCAGCCAGAGGAGCAGAACTAGTTGTCTTCTTGTGCTCTTGCCATCAGAGTAGGAAAGAGGATGTTTGAGTTCCCAAGTCCTTCCCCTGATTTCTGAGCTCCAGCAGCAACAGTACAATGACAGGCAAAGGAAAGGGCTGTAATGTGGTTTGATGGTCTTAATAGACAGCTTTTACAGCCAGTGTGAAAACATATCACAGAGCAAAGGAGTAAAAAGAAATTAAAGCTTCACACCTGTCTCTTTGAACACTATATTCTGTGACCTTGGATTGCTGCTTTTTTCATTCCCAGCAAAACTTTCCAGACTATAACTTACCCTGTTAGGTGTATAATTACTACAGTGACCACAAATAAAAGTTTTTGATGCAAGTGATCTGGAACTGAGCACCGTTTCCTTTTTCAGCTTTGGTGCCTATGTGTGCTGGGGTATGCATTGAGCTTTAGAGACAGGGAAGGGGAGATCACAATTCCTACATGGTAGGATTGTCCGTCATGTTTACACTGATATTCTTGTCTGCAGTTTGCTTTATATCGGGGTGCAATAGCAACAGTTAAAAGTCACTCTGAAAAAAAAAATACAACAGAAAAAATCAACCTTACCTGAGAATCCTGTGGTGTAAATGCATAGGGCAACCAGACTAGGGAGGAAGAAAGCATCCTTGTTACTCACAGCATTTATGAATATTTCTGAAGAATACATTTTTAAATCAGGGAAATGCCAGACTATTTCCTTGTTCTAGGATATATTTGACCCATATATTGCAAAGTGGTTGAAAATGTGGGGTGTTTCTCCTCTCAGTCTCTGTTGATCCTGTGGAATATCAATGCAGTGACACATTGAGTAAAACTGGTTTTCACAAGGTAGCAATGATCAGAGTGGCTTGAATAGATCTCCAGGTGAGTATGCGGAATAGCTCAGCCTGTCCCACCAGCATTTTGATGTCTACCAGCACTGAATGTAGTTCTCCCATGCCTGATGATACTTACAGTATTAAAACTTTACTGGGCTGGGCAAAGTTCACCTTGTTTGGTCTAAACTGCACTTGCAAGCTGATGTCAGTAATGTGAAAAAAATCCTATCCTAACTTAGGAATAGTTCTGGAAACTCTACTATAGATTAAAACAATTCTTTTGCTAGTACAGTTTATTTTAATTGGCAAAATAATATGACCCGGACTGATAGAAAGAGGTTTTTTTGGAACATAAGCTGACCTACAGCAAGGAAGATGTTCTGCTCTTACAAAACAAAATTAAACATTTTCTAATATAAACAGGGTTTAGAGGTCAAATGTGTAAAGATGTCTAGGTACTCAGCTCCATTGAAATTAGGCAGGGAAATTGTTTAGCTTAGTTTCTATCTGCAAAGAAGCTGAAAAAGGCATGCCAAAGGTTATTTCTCCAACCAGAAAACACTGGTAAAATAAAGATTGCAGAACCTATACAAGTTTTAGGATATTCATTAGGAGACCTTAAATCTTCTAACAACATCTGTTTTTTGAACTTGCAATATTTTTGCAAGATCCATGTATGTTTCTTTGCACCCTGTTGAAGCATCACAGACTGAATCTGCCTGATGGGAATAATATTGTGAGTATCTGTGTAACCTTACCATAGTCCTGTTGTTTCCTCTGCCTGTTCCCGTTCCTGCCCTAAGACTGCAGAAGCATTTTCCCTTCTCTGTAACTGCAAGTCATGCCTCCTTCAGGGATGAGTTTCATGCAAAAACCCCACCCCCAAACCAGCATAAACCAGCAAACAGGGTAAGAGGAGGAAGCGCTTGCACGCTTTTAACTTTAAGTCCAGCTACACGAGGATTAGTGGGCTGAGTGGAAATGCCACGTCTGCTGATTTCTGAATGCAGACAAGCATTTCCTCAGACTGGGCTCCTGCAGCCGCATCTGATTTGTCAGCCATTTCACTAAAATTGCCTGGACACCTCAAGAGACAATAAACTCTAAACTAAGCAGGAAGGACTGGAACAGAGAAATGAGAGTAATCACGCACTGTGGCTAGGAAATCCTGGCTGAAGTTAGATCTGAGTTTATCTAATGACTCTCTGTTTTCAGTGTTCAAATGTAATTTAAATAGGGAAATGCAGGTACCTAAACATAATGCTTTTGGAGATGGCGGCAGTTGCTGGAGTCATATAATGTGTTGGCAGCTTTGACACAGGATTTATGGCAGGATTCGTGCCCTGCTGGAGCAGCAGCTGCAAGCCAGACGGGCTTCTTGGAGCATCTAAAATGACATTAGACAGCTCTTCTTATATTTAGGCACCTGAAACTCTCTAAATGTTCCTTTCTTGGAAGTAAGCGTTTTAGAATCCATTCAATGCTACCTCTAAATTACAGGAATGGTACAGTTGTGTAATCAAATACAGAACAGAAAATTACTGAAAGAAGGGGCCTCAGGCAGTCTCAACATGTCTGCTTGTAAGTACACATCTTGACACAGTCCATAGGATATTGGATAATTTTTTCTGTAAAACCCACATGGCATTTAGTTTTTGGGAGGTCTCTACTTATGCAAAACTTTCCACCTTTTAATTACTGTGTACCTTTCAGACTCTGAAGTGAATATGAAATTACTAATTTCCTCATGGCAAACTATTAATGAATACTAACGAATACAACTTTACAGTGCCTTTCCCTGAAGAAAAAATTACCTCAATTCCCAGTTTACTGTGGTAGATATGATGTCGAAATCTTTAAAGTGAGAAAGGGAACAGACAGTGCAGGCAAAATGCCTTGATGCTCCACTTGTGTTGTGTCCACACAGGTCTTGCTCAGAATACACTGGGGTTTAGATTA
Source organism: Oreocharis arfaki (assembly GCA_013398015.1). Classification (NCBI taxonomy): domain Eukaryota; kingdom Metazoa; phylum Chordata; class Aves; order Passeriformes; family Paramythiidae; genus Oreocharis; species Oreocharis arfaki. Next base: position 13,666 of record VZRR01005972.1, read on the forward strand.
ATAGAAGGCTTGTTCAATTAATATGGTTCACAATTGTATGCCATTCACTATTACAGCTTAATAATGGTTTCAAAAGCTGTGTTACGTCACCTTATCCTAGACAGGGGTATGGGTTAAAGCGGATAATAAAGTCCAAGTCATTATGTTTACACTTGCAGTGTAAGCAAAGTAGGAGTAGGAAGACAAAATAATGTGATATAAGAGTAAGGAGGAGGATAAATGATTCAGATGAGAGGAGGTGGGTAGGGAAAGGGGAGGACATGAGATGAATTGCTGTGGGAATGCTTACTGCCCATCTCCTCAGCCTGGACACACTGGAGGACTTTGTGGTGACACACACTGAAATGGTACAGGGAGAATGTTTTTAAGTGTAGAACAGTGCTCTGTTTAACCTCTGATTGGAATCTCTGTTTCCAATATTAAAATGATTAGCCCTAAAAGCCTAGACTTATGTCCAAAATGTGTCTTTTACTTAATAGGCAGGATGAGCCTCAGGGAAACTGGAGATGGTAGGATGCGATCTCACAGCAGCAGCAATGAATCAGCAGAGAGGGAACCTGAAGTGCCCACTCCTGGCAAAACAGGACATCCTGCCTAGGAGGGATGTTCCTGTATTGTCCTTGCTGCCTCCAGCATGAGGCCTGGAGTTGCTCTGCAAGGCCCTGAGTGAACCCCGAGATGCCCCAAACACAGGGTCCAAGGACAACAGACAAGCTTAGTACACACAAGTCTTAAATCCTTTGTAGACTCAGTCCCAGTCCTCTAGGGCAACATTCAAGTGCCTCAACTATAAGCCTGTCCTATTTGTCTGTAAACCACTGTCTCATTCACTGGATATGTCTTTCCAATATCTTTAGTGAATGAGTCTTTCCAGTATCTTTAGTGAATGAAATGGGCCCCAAGAGATTAAAAGAAAGTGTTGAAGAGACCAAGTGATAAAGTAAAGGGAATCAAATGAAGGCTGCACAGGAACAATTAATTTTCCCATTTCCTAATTTCTTCACTTTTTTCATAATGTGGTATTTGAAATAAAAAAATCCATCTCCTACTGTCACTCAAAAACAAATCCAGACAAACCACAGCAAAAAAAACCTATGATGTGACTCAGGCTTTACTCTTACCAGTGGGGTTGGGACTTTTTAAGTCCATAGCAAGTCCTCTTTCTGTTTTTAAATTAAGGTGAAGGGTTTTGTCTGCCATCTGCACACCTCAGAGGCAGGAAAAGATTCAACTTCATGCCCTGGAAGCAATGTGTTCTAATGGCCAGAGGAAATCTGCATCTTCCCCATCTCCTCCATCTCTCCTGCAGTCTCTGCAGGTGCCTGTCTCCTCCCTTGCTGTTCCTGGTTAAATGGATCAAATAATTTTTGTTGCATGTATGAGGAAAAGATTTTATGCCACATGTTGAAAAAAGACTGTTAGGTTTCTGTTTTGTTTACAATGTTATGCTGTTGACAATGTGAAAGGCACACACCACATTTGCTCCAGGAGCACATTTCTTGTAGTAAATTTAATATTAAATTAAAAGAGGGCTAAATCCATACAGAGACTGAAGCTTCCCAATGCTCAGTGTTGTAATGACTGACGTAACCCCACGCTTTCCCCAATACATATAACCAGGGTCCAAACTGTTTCCACAGCCCATCATACTCTGAGATTGTGATGGCAGCCCTGGAGTGGTCCTCCAGACCCTTGCAATGAAGGGCTGTCTCTTCTCCCTGACATTAGTCCACTGGGACACAAAAGGGCTGGAGGCTTTGCAAGGTGTCAGGGCCATTTACACCAGCTGTAACCGTGCATTAGCAAGAGACAGAGAGACACATCACAGATTGGTCCTGGAAATGTTCATGCTGCTTCCTGCTTTTAAAAAAGGACATTGCTGGAGATGTATTTCCTGATGGCTTTTATCAGACTCCTCTTCAGAAGCTTAAAGAGCAACCAAATTCTTTAAAGCTGCTGTGCATAGTGTTTGGTACCTGCCTTAGCAATTTTTTACTTGGCCATGTACTTCAGTGATTGCTGAGGACCTCCAGAGCTACTGCCAAGAGGATCTAGAAACTAAACCACCTCCCAGTGCTTGCCTCAGCATCACAATATATATAAAATGATAGCTGCAGCTGCAAGGCTTGGCACATACAGCCCTGAGCAGTTGTGGGAACCCTTGATGTTAGGACTTGAGCCAGCTTCCTCACCAGAGGCTGTACCCTCACCATGAGGCTGCACATCCCTCTGCATCAAATTACAGCCCTTTTGATGGAGGAGGCTGAGCAAAGCCTGCTCCCACCACCCTCTGCTCATGGTTAGTGTGGAGAGGTGGATGTACATTTCCCACCCGAAGCAGGGTGGGGGTTCGAAGATAGAGACTCACTGGCCCCGTGGTGCAAATAAAGTTCCATTCCTTGCTATCAATTATAGATCAATTAAATCTAAAAGACAAGGTAGGAGAGGCTCTGTAGAAACTTTTTGGGCCTTTCCTGTGAACTAGGGCTGGTTACAGGAAAATTCTGGCAATTTATCCATGACCACTGGGAAAATTGGCACTGGCAAAAGCTGAATGAGGCTATCAACATTTAAGTTAGTAGATAAATAGGTAATAAAATCCAGTGGAAGGAAATTGGTGGTCTATTCGGTAAATCTTGAAATGTGGAAATTTTTAAAGGTGGAAGTGATTAATCACTAGAAAACCTTATCAGAGGGTTGGTGAAACCAAGCAATCTCTGAAGGGGATTCTCTAGTCCAAACTGAAAATTACTTGAAAACATCTGGTAGTTTGCTCTGGTAGGTTCCACAAGACACTAAGTCAGGTGATCACAACTGATCCTTGTTACCCTATGATTATTTGAGAAATGTACCCTGGATACTTTAATATCCCTGGTGGGTTACAGACTAGCTCTTCTTTGCACCTTAAATGTTGCTGTGTGAACTGAGAGAGTGATTTGAATATAGGTATGCAAAATTGTGCAAAATTCCTGGAAATTCTTTAGCACTTCCTTTTGAATGTCCTTCCCTTAAGGCAAAAGGCTGTCAGCTGCCACCAATTACATGTGATTGAACCATTCAGTTCTTGATAGTCAAATTCCATCTCAATTAATGACAAAAGATGAGAATTTCTTCCTCTAAAAGACAGTCACAAAAACTAATACTGGAGAGCTCATGACCTTCAGTAAAAAATGAGGAGACAGATTTCTTAATCTGATATGTTCCCCAACTTTGTATTTCTTCCTTAGATTGCAAAACTGAAATATTTCTGTGAGCAAAGGTGAATGTGTAATAGCTAAATTTGCTACAGATCAACCGATCAGACATCCATGTGTCATCATGTGAACCCATGAGGAATTTCCTGAGTATGAAAGATACCATATCAACCCACATTTATTATTTTGGTGAAATATAAGTGTGATATATTTAGATACCTTTTCTTGCAGTAATGCAGTCCTGAAGTTTATTATATGAAATTTCATTTTTATTTGCAAGTGAAGAGATAGATTTTTATTTTCCTTTTCCCTTTCCTTTTCTCCTTCATTTTAAGTAATGGGTTATTGCACATACACAATCTCTCTTACTTAGCAAAATTGTACTGTCTAATATTCATAGTTCCATCTGTAGAATTAAAGCAAAACCCCATAACTTTGTGAGACATTTTTCATGAACAGCTGAACCATACCTGTTAATCTGTTAAATTCCCCAGACCACACCTTCTCTCACATTAAAAACTGTCCTACTTATTTTCACTCAGCCAGGTCTTCTTATCTACACCCAGTACAGTTCCAGGCCACGTGATAATTTCCACAGAGGTCTATGCAACATCTCTTTTTCATAGGACTGCTATTTACTTGAACCAAATGGTTAAAAACCAAATTGTAGCACATGTTAAAGCACGGTTTAGGAAGTAGACTATACCCACTGACCTCTGGCTAGTAAGTGGCCGTCACGGCTTATCGAAAGAAAGTGCAAACCCCCAGCAGGCAGTGCTGGCACAACCAGCTGATCACACTGGTTCTATTTGGTGTTGGTGTACACCCCAACGCAGGACACACAACAGAAAGGAAATGTCTGAACCATTTGATTAGTTTTCTTGCAATCATGAAATTGCATTCAGAAATGTACAAAATTCCATCTTAAAACCACTTTCCTCTTTCACATCAAGTCAGTTGCTGTTGGAGAACCTGTCTCTGCCAATGATCAGCTTTTCTCACTTCTTTTAGCATCTCCACTGGCCATGTTTGCCTTAGTGGGTTGATCTGAAGCAGTAGTACAATTTGATGGGAATACTCTGATTGTTCCCATTTACTTTGGCTCACTTTGGTTCCCCCAGGTCAGCAACACAGCATCGGTGAGACGCACAGCAGACGCTAGCGGGATGTCTCTGCTGTGCTCAGNTCAAAGGAACCGAAAGCGTGAGGAGGAAGTGATGCGCGAGAAGGAACTTAAGTGACAAACTCTGTTACAAAAGTATTATAACACTTGTGCATCGCTGGTCCAAGGTGCAAACATCAACATACAGCATCATGACATCCTCTAGGAGGTAAGTCCTTGCAAGTTCCTGTGACAGCTGTTAGCACACAGGCCAAGAGCAACAGGTAGTTTACTTGCTGCTGACTACCAGACATCAGCTCTTTACTGTAATTGGGCTCTCTCTGTCACATTCCAATAAGAGAATACCTAGTCTGCACCATGCCATATTGCTGTGTGGGGTAAAATGGCACGTAGGCATCTTTTAAATCAACAGATTCTTGTTGGCTGTCCAGTAATGGGGCAGGCTGCTGTGTAGAGTGAGATGTTGTTACCAATCCCAGCCCCCAGGCCAGCAACACAGCATGGGTGAGACGCACAGCAGACGCTTGCGGGATGTCTCTGCTGTGCTCAGAGACTCCATCCACTGCACTGCAGCATTAGAAGCAACAGGATATTCTTGACTTCTTCATCAGTGCAAAAGAAAAGGATCAAATCAAGGAGGCATCTCTCTGTCCTCCCTATGTAGACCCAGATCTCCCCTTTCCTTCCTTCCTTGGACAATCCTGGACAACCCTTCCTTCCACATCCTACCCTAACTTCCCTGCCAAGCAGAAGAGGTTTCAGAAGACAGTTTTGTCATCATGGTATATAGAAAGAATATACCAGTTCCTAGAGAATTTCCCTCTTCACAGTTGGACTTTACCCCCACTCTTGACAAAAAATGTGTTTTCCCAGTAATTCTACAGAAAACTCTGTCCTTGACCATACACTGGGGGTGGCCACTGGCAAGGGCATCATACAGGGGCAGGACTGCTGAGTTTGTCTGTCTCTCCTCTACGATGAAGAGCAGGCTGCAAAAACTCTTCTGCCCCTTTACCCCTCCCATACTGCAGTAGGCGTGGTGCAGGTACATCTAGAAGTCCATTCTGGAGGGAGCACTGCTGGAGTGAGAGGTGTTTCAGAGGAGAAGAAGCCGGAGGAGAGACTCTAGGGAAACTGATGTAGAAAAGGAACCTGTTTCTGTAGGGCTGACAGCAGCTCCTGCCTGCCTGGGGACAGACCAGCAAAAGCCTGGAGAGGAGGTTCAAGGTGCAGCTCTACCCCTCTTTCCCAGTTTATAGCCTATGTTGCCCTCTCAAATTGTCTCCCTGACCTCAGGAGCTATGGACTACAGTGGTGCCTAGGATACTGAGTTTTTCAATTTAAGCATTAATGAATGTCATGAAAATTGGATGAGAAGACCACTCTTACTTCTCAACTGTCTTCTGTTTTTGCATGTGGGATGGGTGCGCAGATTGTGTTCTAGCCAGTTTTGGGAAGCTAGTTCTTGATTTTTACTATTACAGTTTTCTTCCATACATGTTTCTCTTTCTTTCATGCAGCTGGAACATCTTTTGCTGTGTCTTTTAATATCCTTTGCAAGCCTGACTCAGCTTGACTTTTGGCAATACTCCTTTTATTGAACACAGATTTCTTTGCTGATCAAATGCTTTTGCAATACTTCTGAGCTCTTTGCTACTCTAATGTGACTTCTGAGATGCTGACTCAGTTTGCTTAGTCTGGAGACCTTTCTGAGAGATTTTCTGTTTCTACTTGGGACATAAGTTGAAGATACTATGGCACTTTTGGCTTTAATGCATTTCTTTCCATTTATGTCTTCTGTTTCTTCAGCTGTTAGAATTAATTTCATTACACAAAATTACCCTTTAGAAATGGAAAAACTTTAAAGTCTTCCACTGAATTTAAGCAGAATCAGGTTGTAATAACAAACAATTCCATAACCAGAGAATATAGAGGATACTCTACTCTTTTTCTGAGAGCTTCTGTATTATATAAGCACCTTTCCTGAGCAAAATACTCCAGAGTCCCTTCCCTCCCTTCCTTGTTCCATTGCAAGTGGTGCAGGCTCCCTGGTGTTTCATTCCCCAAGGGTGTCCTGTGATACTTCTTTGCTTTCCACAGAAAATCCTGCCCATACACCTGGCCACAAATCCTGATAAAAAACCAGCTGTCCTTCCCCCAGGTGTAAACTGTGAGATCTCTCATCTGTATGTAGGATGTCTCTTCATAACACCTTTCCCAGCTGCAAGGGCCAGCTGCATTCCATATTTGCCTGCAGACCTGAGCCCCTTGGTCTTGGAGCACTGAGCTACAGAAACCGTCTTGTTCCTCTCTGCAGGTCTCCAACCCAAACATACCCTTACCCTGGCTTTTTCTGCTTGTTTACTGCAGTCCAGTCCAGTATGGCCAGGCACAGCTCTGAGGCAGGACTGGACCCAGGGCTGGGAAGCATTGAGGACAAGCACTCCAGCTGTAAGACAATGCTGAGGGCTCAGGACATATTTATCTTATTTCCTGATGCATTTACTAAGTCCTGACGGAAGATTGTGATTCTGAGGATGATGTCTCATCATTAGCAAATTAGATGCTGTAATCTGCTTCTAAATGAATCTTCTTAGGGGGTATTACTCAGGGTCAGATTAAAATTAAGTGAGAGAAAGACTGATTAAAATGTAAGGCGAGCTTCCGTTTTCTGCTTCTGGCGGGTGCAGCATGAAACCCTTGAAAGGGCAGAGGTATTTTTAAACCACTTTTTTTTTGTGGCCTGCCCCAGAACTCTCTAAATCCCGATGGCTCGCAGATCTCATGGTGATGTGCATCTCCTTGTCTCTTCTGGGTGCCAATGTGCGTCAGACCTCGGGTCTGTAGGAGACCAGGTCTTCACTGTTGCACGGGTACTTTAAGAGCTGCAGTAAACACTTGTCCTGGGGCTGCAATCGGCAGGAGGAGTCCTTCCCATACTTGTCTAGCCACTCTAGCATGCAGGGTTGTGGGAACTTGGGCTAACAAAGGAGTGTGGCTACACTAGCAGTGTTTCCTTCGAAATACAGGATCCCGAGTTATATGATGTATTGCTAAGGGAGGAACAGCTCCAAATGTCTTTTTGGCCTAGTTGCTACTTTATTCAGTCCTGCTCTGATTTCTGAGAGGAGAATAACCAAAACCAGCAAACAAGAGTCTGTGAGAGACCAGTTGCACTTTACCGGGGACCCAGATTATCTGGTGGTGTTTCATGGCCATTTTTTGTGCTCCGTGGTTACATCAACCTTTATTTACCTTTTGTTATCTCAGATTAATTCTGTCCAGATTCAGGTGTCACACTAATGCCATTAGGGTAATATGGAGATCTGCAAATGGGCCAATATAATGTTTTTGGTTTTAATTTTTACTGAAATAGATGACTTAGTGAGCCACTATATATCAAAGCTCTGCTATGGCAGATCAAAACTGTCCTGTTAATTAGCTGCCATATTAATTAATTGGACATGTGTGAGCTGATGTTAGGTGCAGTCAAATAGCAGCGTATTTATTTTTCTCACGGTGTATAAATGGCATCAGCATTTCTAGTTTGTTGTCTCAGAGCTGCTGCCTAATTTCATGACTGAACATGAAGGCTGTTTACGATGAATAGTGCTTTAAACTTTTCTGACATGCTCTCCTTTCTTCCTATTTTCCATTCAGTGGCACCAGGTGCATGGGCTGCTTCTGCTCCATGCCTACTGCTTGCTCATGTGGCCCCGGTGCCGCTGGATGGTCTCACTGAGTGTCCCAAAGGAAAGCATCTCCAAATGCCTGAATACAGCCTCCTTTGCCCAAGGCTCTGACTCCCACCTCAATGCTAAACTTTGCACTAAACAGTTTCATGTCTTCAGCTGCTAAAGCTCCTTGTAGTCTTGGTAACTGCAGGGGACATTGCCTTTCCCCACTGCCGACTGGTTTGCACCCGGCTCTCCCAGCTGGTTACCACTGTCTTATTCAAAGCCCTCCTAATCTAATTAGGTGTCTCTTGTGAACATACTAACAACAAAGGCCACACATCCAGAACTACTATTTGATGCACAGAACTAAGTCCATTTGGTAATTTTTTTGTCAAGGCTTCTAATAGCCAAGCTCCATGTTTGCTGTGTAATATGTTTTATGTTTTCATTCATGAGCCAATTCCTACTGGAGTCCATAAAAAGGCCCCTGCTGACATTTGGCTGGGGCTCAAGACCTACATCTTTATCAGAAGGCTTTGCTGTCTGCCAGCATTTTTGAGCCTAATGCACAAATACAGCCAAAAGCAGGGACAGCTGTGAGAACCATGCTAGTGAAACCAGACAGGTACATCCATAACCCAGGTACATCCATAACCCAGCTTCAGTTTTTCACCTGTGAGAAAAGACGCAACAGATTTTAGCCTTTTCTTTGAAATCTCTGAAAAGCAGATTTAAAATCTGGCTAATTTTCTAGTATCGTGACAAAATCATCATTTATTTTCAGGCCAGAGAATAATGTTGTTGCACTTAAGAAAAGACAATTTCTTAAAGAATTTGTGTGTTGTCACTTGGTCTGAAGTGAGGTTTTAGAAAACAAAAGCAAGATCTTGCCAAGAAATGTTGATAGCTATTGAGGATGCAGTGTTTTCTTCTTGGTTTGGTGGAAGCATTTATCTCCGCTGGGAAGTGCCCAACAGCTTCTGACATTTCTGTCGCCTTTATTTTTGAATCATATTAAAAGTTTACTGTATCATAATCATGCACATATGTACATAAAGTACCCACAAGATGGGATCAAACATGAAACCAGTAGATGTAAGGGGTGTGTGTGTAAGGATGTGTGTGTTGTGTGTTGGACATAAGTCTCTCTATGGCTCATTTTGAAGTATGAAGAAACACACCACAGGAATATCAACTGTCAGGATAGGATGAGGATGGTTTCAGACAAGTGTGTGCTCATGAAAGTGGAGAATAAATGGGAAAGTACAGAGAGGCTGAACACAAAAAGGAGAAAAGTAGTACTTGTTAATAATTTTAAACACATGAAGACCGCTAAAAGCATAGCCACATAGGTCCCATCTACTATTAAAAGATAGATAAAGAGAAAAGATAAAAACTATTAGGCAGACACATTCAAAATCTTAAGAGACAGTAGAAAATAAAGACTTTTGAAGGACACACTTTAGTACAGCTGCAAATGAAGTCCAGAGTGGGCAGTTATGCCCTACCAGCTCTATGCAAAATGAATGTAGCTTTGAAAAAAAAGCTTGTTCCAGGTATTTTTTTAATCCTAAGTTTTTGTGAGTATATTGAAGAAGGCATTTGGTGAAAATGTGCATGAAGCTTTCATGATCAGGTAATAAATGGTCCAGGATGAATTGATTCTGGTAAATGACTGGAAGGAGTGATGGATTGGTTCATCTCTGATTTCCACTGCTATGAAGTAAGAATTACTGCACAAATGTCAGTGAGATACATTAGTGAGAATGAGAGAATTAACACCTCAAGAATGTTTTTCAGTTTCAATATCCTACTACATTTCAGCAGTGCTTTGGGACCCAGTGAGATAAAATGTGCTGTACAAATGTAGATGTGTCTTCTTATTAAGTGTCTGCTAATTTTATTCAGGGAAATAACCCTTGCTGCTCTGAGTTCAGCAGAGATTTGCATAATCTCAGGTAAGTGAATCAAAATTGTCTTTTAAAAAGGAAGCTCAACCCTAAAGAATTTAAAACTAGAAAGGACATTAAACTATTCAAAATCATCTGAATTTCTAGGTGATTTTCTTTATATTCCATCTTTCCAGAGGCATCTAAATCCAGCTGCATGAAAGAAATGGAGGAGAGGGGAAGGTAAAAGACATAAACAAAACCTGAGCAGAACATTTGAAGGAGAAGTGGCATAAATGAAGATTGAAGAACTACAAAGTAAAAAAAACACCTGTGAGAAAAAGCATTGCTCACTGAGTGTTTTAGTCTGTCACAGGGAAATTACAGTGTCACAGATAGATGGAGAATTTTTTTTAGAGGCTAAAAATACAATCTTAGAGCTCCATTCTAATGCCACTATTTTTGCTTTGGAATGTTTTACATTTTTTAGAGCATAAATATGCCTTGACCGTCCTTCCATGTTCTGCCTCTTTCTCTGAGATGTGTTGATTAACAGCAAGCATGAATGCATAAAAGTCAGAACACTGGAAAAAAAGCCTGAAATCAAGGATGGTACTCACCTTGGCTTCACTGAAGCCAAGATTTCATCCAGAGAGTAAGATTATTGAACACAGCACAATCCTTCATGTACCCTGGGTGTTTCTGCCATCAACTAATTGCTTTGGATTGGTTTCTGCAAATTTTACAAATGACAAATACTAGCCATGAGAACCCAGAAAAGAACTGTCTGGCTTCAAATTTTTCTTCAATGGTCTTTGAGCCAACAAACCCTCCAGAATCTGGGGTTTAGCTGAAGGAAGGTGTCCCTGTCTTGAGGCTCTAAATATGCAAGGCTGCTCTTTTGGGTTAGTCATTCCACCACTGACAAGGACCTTCTTGTCAATAAAACGTTGAGCTTTCCTTTTTCCCTGTATTATTGTAAAAGGCAAATGCAGGATACTGGGAAGCTGACTACTGTCACTTAGTCACAACAAGCTCATTTTAAAAACCTTAGCCAACTTGCTTCCCTTCTCCAATCAGAAATATGTTCTAGGGCATTGGAGGATAAGAACTTGCTTTTTAATTCCCATTCCAAATTATTCATTGTCACTTTTCTCTCATTTGTCCCTGTGCCAGTGTTGTCATCTTACTTAAATAACTTTTAATTCTTTAATGACTACCTGGTGATTACCCATTTAACAGATATATACAGAGCAATTGTAACTCTGTATTCTAGTCTAAACCACCCACGCTTTTCTTTTCTGTTCTTGTGAAATGAGTGCTCCACTTCTCCTTTCTTTTTAATGACCCTTTTTTGCCCTTCTTGCACCTGGAATCCACATTTTTGAGTATGAGCTTGTACAGAGTAGGTGGGATTCTAACAGTGCCTTGTACAATGGCGTGGGTACACCTCCCAGCTACAAGAAACACTGAGCTGATGTACCTCACAATTATGTCTTTATTTTCCTGACTGCATTGTATTGATTGATTGATTGATTGATTTCATCCTGTGATTGCCTAAATACCCAGGAATTTTTTTTTCTCAGTCTCTTTACCCTGAAAGTTTTGTTTTTCCATGCCCAGCCATTTAATCAGGAATGACATGAGGTGTAAGCACACAATGTACAATCATTGAGTTAGATCCTTTCACACATGTCACCTGCCAGTAATCCGAGTCTTGAGAGCTGAACCCAGCCCCAGGAGAAGCTCACCGTGGAACATGGTGTTTCCTTATTGTGGCTTCACCTCTCACGAAGATCAAACACAGTTCCTATTTCCTGGAGCTGTACATGGAGGAATCAAGAACAGAACACAACAGAAGAAAGTTTCTGTGGTGGCTACTCCAGTCCTTCTTCCAGCCAGTGCAGTGGTGTCTCCCAATGGTTTTTTTGGGATTGCAAAGCAAGTGTTGTCTGGGAGGCTTCTTTGTAAGTGTTCCTTGATTATTTTGGCTCCTACTGTACTAGACATGTAGCTCCACCAGAAGAACATCCATCTCCTGTCCTTGCAAGCATCCTTCCCCAGCAAAAACCTCTTGTTGTCTAGCTCTGAGTAGTCTTGTCCCTCACCTGTGTTTGTGGCTTTGGGTCCTAATGTGTTAGGACTCCAAGAGGAGTTTGTTTTTATGACTGAAAAGTATCTGTTGCAGGTAACTGTAGAGGTCAACCAGGTTTCACTTAACTTTCACAAGGGGAATTGCAAAATCATGGGAAGAAACAGAATCCTATCAAGCCACATGTACCTAGCCAGGTTTCGACACAAGACCATGAAGAAGTCAACATGATGTAGTATCAGGTCTGCTGGTCATTTTAGAAGTTGTGCTGACACTCAACCTGCCATCGTGGAAGTCTTTGTGGGACTTTGGAGACGAATTCTGTCCGTAAGAAATAGGAGGAGGTTCTTGACTGTAAGACACTAGCAATGAGGATGCTGTTCGTGTGGCTATCTCTAAGTCCTGCTGCCTGTTCACAGAGGCTGACCAAGTGCCTCATTTACTTTGGGAGTGCTCACATTGTTGAAAAGCCTGATGCATGCAGTACCTGCATGTTATGCCTGTTAAAATCTCATGGCAGTGCCCCTGGGGCTGCAAGTGATAGATACTCAGTAGCTCAAATATGTTTGAGAAGATTTCCTGTTATCATCCTCCCTTGCTTCTGCTGTTTTGCTACCATGTTCTTAACACACAAGAGATTTCAGTTCTTAAAAATTAAGGAAACCGTTATTAAACTTTGGAAAATGTCCAGCATCGCTTCTATGAATGTTATTTAGAGCAAGCCTCAGGAATCCAGTCCAATCCTAGTGTAAGTCAAGGGAAAGTCAGATCTAGCTAATGTACCAATGTTAAAACAAGACGGTAACTTGTAGTTAACAGCACACATGGGGAAGGTTGCAAAATATTGATGAAAAAGATGAGCTTGAGTTTCTTCAGCATAAATCTCAGTAAATGACAACCTAAGCAGCCACAGCCACAGCCCAAAGTGCAATAGCTGCTGTTTTTTATAATATCTTTTATTTATCCGGCCGGTATGTGGACAGTAATGACAAAACAGAAATGATAATACCTTCCACCTGAAGCAATGCCAAGCATGAGTTAATTATAATGAATTTGATGGGAAGGCCATTTTCAAAGGAGCTTATGGATGGAAAGGCCCATCTGTGGCATCTGAAGTACGTTCCAGATCAGAAATGAGTCCACTGGTGGGGATTTTATGTGATCAGACGTAGACAGCTGCAATGAAAACTCATATGGCTGGACTGGTTATTGGAAGAAAAGGCACACTTTGGGTATATGATTTTTTTAATATTTAAGCAGATGTATACAATGCTTCTGGTTAATCACTCCTAAAAATCCCTGGTTTTCCCAGTCAGCTCTGAGGAGTTCCTAGACTGGTGGCCAAAGGGAACACATCTGTACTGTAGCTATAAAGACACTTGAGATGAGCTCACTGTGGTGCCTGCAGCTCAAACTATAACAACCTATAATAGTTACTGCTGTTCTGCAGGTAATCTGCACTGTCTGCTTAGTGAATAGTACGACCGCAGGACCTGTGCAATCTCCTTCCACTGTTTCTGCTTCTCTTGCAAAAGGACTGACAAGTCATCAGATACCGTGACCTAACTTACTAGTGCATTGCATCCAACACATTTTCCCATCATTCATTAAGACACTAATGTAAATTTTGCATAGGGGCAAAAGGAACAGACAATATGGGAGAGGCAAAAAGGAGTTTATGCTGCTTGAAATCAAACCTGATCAACAGTATTTTGCATTTAAGATGTGCATTTTTTCAAAGGATCTCATGTTTTTTTGAAACAGCATATTAAGTGTAACTCAATTTAAGGAAACAGGTTAAAGATGGGATTCCACAGTATGTCAGGTGCATGGAGAGGAAGTGCTGCACTGGGGTCAGAGAAGCATGTTCCTGGGTTGTGGTGTCAGTGCAAATCTACCATAAAACTTGCAGAGAAAGACCAAGTTACTCTGCCACAGCAGAAATCACAGAAATAGTGATGCACTTCAGCAGGCCACAGTCAACTGTGGCATTGAAGTCCAAAAACACATGTATCACAGGTGTTGCAACTGCTTGGGATTTGTAGTGCATCTCTCCACAAAGTAGCAGAGGAAGAACACACATCTCCTGCCAAAAGTAATGTCATTAAGTCCTAATGGGAACGGCAACGCACCATAAGTGAAATCCATCGTGAAAAATACTGACTGCAGCTGGAGAAGGGTCCAAATGGTACAGACACATACATGCTTTGGGCACAGGGTGAAGTAATCTACTATACTGTGAATAAACCTAAGAGAAAACAAAATGTTTTTTTTTGTTTCTCCTTTGTTACAGATGCAGCAGGTAATGAAAGAAACTTGTCTTTGAGCATGTCATTTCCTTTTCTTCCCTCCTCATTTTCCTTTTCCCCTGGATTTCCACCACATTCCAGGGTATATTTCTTCAAAACACAGCGATATTGGAGAAGTGCCCCTTGAAACTTTAAGTGTAGAAAGAGAAAGGGGATTTTTTGTACAGGTGGGATGGCACCCCCCAAAAGTCAGATCACCAGTTAGAAAAAGAGATGCTGCCCTTGCAAGAACAAAATTGTGATGGAGTCTTGGCAAAACTCACTTCAGATGGTGAACAAACAGGTCTCCTATCAGCCGAACACCACTTACTTGTCAGGAATGGACCAGCAGCAGAAGCAGGTGCTTGCAAACAGTGAGTATGGTGCCAAATCTTACCATAAAAAAAAAAAAAAATCCATATACTGAGAGAAAAACAGTTGCGAAAAAGAAAAAGAAAAAGAAAAAGAAAAAGAAAAAGAAAAAGAAAAAGAAAAAGAAAAGAAAAAGAAAAAGAAAAAGAAAAAAAGAAAAAGAAAAAAAGAAAAAGAGAAAAAGAAAAAGAAAAAGAGGTGTTGAGAGGATGCTATCTTTGAGTCCCCAGTACCAGCAAAGCAATGACATGTCTTTTCTAATGGTGTGCTAGGTTACACAGGACAAATATTACCTATTCCCAAGTGCTATGGAGACACGAGGACCAAACTGACTCCAGCAGCCTTAGCCCCAGAAGGAGGGGTGCATTTACATGTCCACAGGCAGGACTGAGGCCCCACCAATTGTTGATGGAACCAATTGTTCCATCAACCCAAGAAGGTGAGAATGGCCTCATTTTCTGTGCCGTTTGTGCTGAGGAAGCAACCCCAAAACTGAGGGACTGCAAATAATCAGCTAAGCAAGCACTGATCTACCAGAAGATATAAAACTAGGGTTCCTGTTTGTTATCCTCTTCTTTTCTACTCTTTGAGGATTACTGTATATGCAGAGCCCATATCCGACCTTTTATCTACAGCCATTAGGGCTGGAACTTTTCTTTTGTAATGAATGCTGAGATTCTCACATAATGACAAGAGCTGTGGAAAGCATCAAATATCATGAGACATGTGAAAAACATCTTAAGTTGGCAGTACTGCAAATAAAAAGAAACAGCTCTGTCTTACAGAGCTACAGTCCAAACATGAGACAAGAAGCAGTAGAAAGTAGCACTACCACAATTTTACAGATACAGCAAGATAAAGGAAAAACTTGTCAAAGGGGAAACTGAGGAAAAATCTGGCACGACTGTTTTTAGAGTGCTAGTTTTAGGAATACATTTCTTCTTCAATATGCAGCCTTAATTATCACAGGGAAAATAAAATATATTGCATGCTGCCAGAGGATTATGTTTTCCTTCCTAAAACAAGGAAATTAGGCTACTGCTGCCTAAAACAGGCAAATTAGGCTAATCATACTAACGTATTGCTTCAGCAGGCCATAAGCTTTGCAAATAGAAATTGTTGTGCTATGGCATATTTGTATTTTTCGATGAAACGAATGAAAACAATGTTATGACACCCAGAGAAAGCAATTTTGAAATATACTCAGTGAGGATTTCTTGGATTATTTGTGCAAGTGCATGTATGTGTGCAAAAGCAAACAAAATCACATCCCCTGCAATTCCTCAAAACATCAGGAAAATGACAGACTGTGACACTTCTCCTTGCATCGCTCCGCAGAATATTATCACAGCACTGACCACGGAATTTCATACAGTAAACAAATTTTACCTATCAAAGTGACAGCACCAGTTTCACCACAGGGTTAATTTGCTTCTGTTTGACAGATTATTTTAATCAGAAACCTAGCCAGTTCTCAGCTGTAGCTTATTTTGACAGTCAATGCCAACAGAGTGTTCCTTCAAGTTGTGGGCACATTGATTATGGTGGTTATGAGATGAGCTAAAGCTATGTGCACTTGTTCTCTATTATTTAATGAGTCATTGAAATTAATAACTGTCATCTTATCTTGCATTACAGTTGAGAAACACACTGGTTGTAGCCAACAATAAGTTGAAAAGCTGGTTGTTTTGCTAATGGATCTGCTGCACTTATGCACTGTATAGTTGCCACTCAGTCCCCAGAATTCTACCATCTTTGTGTTCTTTAAAGATTTCCCAGTGTCCAGAGGCTATTTCATAAATACTAGATCATACCTTGTTTCAAGTTAATGGAAGTGTATGTATCTCCGCTAGTATTAACATAATTCAATTAATCAAATTTAAATCTATTTGCTGGTATTTGCATGAAATAATGAATTGATTAACATGGCAGCATATGCTTTATTCACAAATTATTGACTTAAAAAATGAAACCAATACTGAAGTGAGACTTTGAAGCTTTAATTCATTAAAAATACCTGAGCATTTTATTGAACAACGATCTTACAGTAAAACTATTGAATTAAATACAACTTAGCACTAATTATACTGTAGCCCTTCATGGCCCTTGTCAGTCTGGCTTTTGTTGCATTCTGACCCTCTTCCACTCCAGCTTTTATTTTAAACATCAAATGATGAGTGTGTGAACTAAAACTACATTGTAATTACTTTGTGCTGCTTATGTTGTTCACATTGAAAAATTGCCTCTTAGAGCATGGGGTGACTGTGTCAGAGCCCATGCTGTTGATGCCTTAAGTTTTAACTTCTATAATTTAAAATCCTGTACTGTCTAGAGTATAACTCTGAAGTTTCTTGTAGTCTCTTAGCTGCTGCTCTCTTAGGCCAGACAGCCATAACAAGCCCTCTCCAGGCCTGCCCTCCAAGGACACCCAGCCTGTCCTAAGCCCAAAATGTAAACCAACATCTTGGGAAGGGGGGGTGAGCTTGGGGAAAATTACATCATTAACTGAAGCTTTAACTGGAGAATTAAACTTGATATGCAAGTTGACCAAACTCATAAAAGTGTGAAGAACTCGTGACCTGGAGTCCATCTTGGGGTCCATCTTGCCAGTAGCCAAGGCTCCTCAGGGTGTACCTTTGAAGGCCCTTCAAATAAATACCTACCTTTATTTTCCTACTCTTGTCTAGTCTCAGTTTTTTAGGGAGCCTGTTAAGGCATCACTGTGGTGTATGAAAGGCAGAGGATCTCCACTCCACCAGAAGCTTGGCCTGGGTGACACTAAGTCTGCTTTGGTGGCTTCGTTCAGGGGAATTTGATACTCTGAAACAGTCCATTGCCATATCTTTCCCTCATGCACTATCCTGCATGAGCAGGACTAGTGGCTCCACTCTAGAGTCTCAGATAAGAGCATACAAAGACTCGTAAAAATGATGGAGGCACTTTTAAGTCCTTACTGAGGCTGGCTTTGTCTTTCTTTTTACATTTACTGGCTAAGTACTTCTGAAAATTGTCTCTTCAGTTTCCATAGAGAAGTACCATAAAAATGCCCCACAGGTAAAGGATATGTTCATACCAGGGTTCGCTTGGCCTCCCGATCTGTGCAGCCCATAGCTATTCCCTTCTCCCTGTCCCCTGTACACAGAGCAATACTCTGGTCAGCCAGGAAATCTCATTGCTACAAGTAGGCCAAAGAACTCACTTCCCTCAAGACATCAATCTGATCGATTTTCCTTTCAGTGTCAGCTGATTACAAACCTTAGAGAACATTGCTATTGTCATAGGTGCCCCAATAAGCGAAGATGTAAGGGAGATGTAACAACAGCCTTCAGATATGTAAGAAGTAGGTGGAAAGAGGACAGAGCAAACTCTTCCTCTCCTCCCACGTGGACAGAGCAAGAGATTTAGGGCTTAAACAGAAACAAGAATGATTTATGTTAGGCAATAGGAAAAGTGTTCTCAGTGATGAAGCATTAGGATACACTGCTGAAGGAGGCAAGAGATCCCTAGAAAAGCACCTGGACAAACTCCCCTGGGAAATTGCTTAGGGAAAGCTAAAAGTGTCTTTGCACAGAAGACTGGTGTAAATGACCTTTCAGCTTTTTTCCAAGCCCTGGTGTCCAGTGGGAGACAGATTTCATCCTTAGACTCTCCTGAGGTTCCACTACAAGTTAATGTCTAAACGGACATGACTCCCTTCCATCACCTGCAATCAAATTAATTTTGCTGAGGTGTCACTACTGATGGCTACAGCAAGCAGAAACACTGGTGGCAGTCAGACATTGCCTGCAAGAATTTTTACAAGCCCCCCCCAGCTTCTCCTTTCTTGTGGACAACCTGTTCCTCCCACAGCACCTGTGCACTGTGTGTCCCACCTCCCGCACACCCAAGTGCAGGATCATGACCACTGCCCTTGCTCTAGACCTTCAATGCAGCCACCCTGCTTCCCATTTCGGTGAGCACTCTGGCACTTTGTCACTGACTTCTACAGACACTGGCCAAGGAATCTAGTGGAAGTCATTACCTCTGTAGTCTGAAAGACAGAGAAATGTTGCCTTCTGCGCTGGACCATCCCAGCCCTCTGAGGCAGCATGTATGGCACCAGAACTCACTCTGAATTTTTCACTCCACTTTACAGCTGGTCATGTTACAGAGACCTAAGCACTTCTGTGGCTGATGGCATTGATGCAGCCTCATGGACACCATCAGCTGGCAGCTAGGCACCTACTCCTTTCCTGACTGAGTGCAGTGCTTTCCTACACCTGCACCATCTATGCTAACATTTTTCCATGTTAGACTGCAGGTTGGATGTTTTCAGCTTCCTTCAAGGTGTCCTAGTTCTGGCAGTGAAAGTAGCTTAGACTGGGCTGGCGAAGTGGCTGTTGTCAGATGTCTCAACGCTGTGTGCTGAAATGACATCTCGTCATCACAAGCAGACAGGAAGCAGCAAGCAGGTGAGAAGGAAAATAAAACAAAAAGTATTTCTCTGTCTGCCAAAGAACAGTCCATGTACAAAATCCTGGCTGCTAAAAACGTAGACAGTAGTGCCAGTAAATGATTACTTTGGATTTTTAGTGCCATCTTCTTATCTGAATTTTTATTGCATATCTATTAACTAATAACATGTAGTTGAATGCAAATGTCATGTGAATATTTCCATAGGTTTCCACCAGTTTGTTTTTTTCTAAACAGTATAATATTTTTACTTCTATTTATGCATCTAGGTTTTAGTTACCTCTATCACATTGGAAGTACATAATAGCTTTCCTCTGTTTTTCAACAGATATATTTTTTAAAAACTAGGTACGTTAGAAATCACTCCTTTTTTACTTTACAAGTGAAATAAAAATTCTCCTCCATTTATGGTTCACCCCTGGATCTAAATTCACACATCCCTCTTCTGCTCTTAAAAAAAAAAAATCCATAAATTTATTTTGTGGCAGTTGTAGTAAACTGTAGCACTTTAGAGAAGACCTTCTGTGTTTTCTTTTAACATGGATCCTGTTCCCAGTAAGATTTATGCAGAGGCTAAAAAGAAAATCATGCTAGTTTTTTGGTTAAAATTTCCCTCAGATTTTAAGCACTAAAGTGTTTATAGCCTTGAAACTTCTGTAAAGTGAAAATCTCATGAGTTTTATCCAATTTACAGCCTTCCAAAAAATGTTGGCATTTTTTTGAAGCAGCCACTTTTGAACAAAAAAAACCCTATGTAAAACTCCATTTTCCTGATGAAAAAGACTTGGAAGTTATGCTTTCACATGCTTATCCAGCTCCTCAAACACATTAGAAAATTATTCCCTTTAGAGAGAAACACTGAGAGTTTGGGACAGGAATAAGGAATCCCTTAGCAGAACACATTCAGTATGCTGGGGCTCAAGACTTTTCTCTGAGGAATGCTTTGCAGGGTTCTGTTGCTGTCTTCTCTATTTCTACTCTGTATCTCCCTTATTTTATTTCAAGATTTATTTGAAGAGGATGTTTTAGTCCCAAATAGATTTTTTTTTTGGTAGCGTGGACATGCAGCTCTTTCAGTTCCAGCTGGAAGACAGAAAATGCCATTTTGTTTAACACAGAGACATTCAGCCATGATGAACACCCGAAGCTGGTGTTTGGCCAGGGAATATATCTGCAGCAGCAGCCGTGCAGCACAGCAAGAGTGAACTGCAAAGCAAATCAGTTCTGGTGCAGAGGACCTGATGTTTGTGATACACAAGTTTTTGAAGGTTTTTCTTCAGACTAACTGTAGTAGTACCATCCCTTTTGTGGATGGAACAGCACTCCTGATCTGCAGTTTAGGTTTAGGTTAATCCCGGAAGAACCCAGCTTGTGCTTTCCAACAGTGCTTCACAAGGCACGCAGAACTGGGACATGCAGTTGAAAAGCACACTCCCAACCCAAACAGAAACACTCGTGCAGATGCATCCTGAGCTGCCCTGGGTTATACCTCAATGCAGAATTACTGGGATCACCAGAGGAGTCTGGTGGCTAGAATAGGTCATTTTATTCATTTAAGTGATCCCGGAAAAAAGCATTCTCTCTTTCAAATTAAGCTGTGTCTCTATTCCTATAGCTCATTAGTACACATGTCCTGGATGTATAGCTCTGATAGTGGCCACTGTCTTATGACTGTAAGAAAAGATCCTCAGCAAACAGTGGTTTGTCTCCATCACCAATCTCCAGGGATATCCATGGGAAGCTGATATGAGATAGGTGCCCAGGTACCTTTGTAGATCTCAGACGTGCACCCTGTGGCTGGTGTTAGGTGGTGGCAGACAGTGGTTAGAGATGGAACCACCCTAAACCTGGCCTTTTCAGACCCATGGAAAGTAAAATAAACTCCACATCTTTCACCTTCATGGTGGCTACTCTCAGTCAAGGAGCAGCACCTTTTTAGACCATGATTACTTGATCCTTTGTGTCTGTTTGACTGTGGTTATACTTTGTGAGGTCATCCACAACAGGAAACCAAGGTATCAACTGGTGAAAAATCTCAGGTGAGACTGAGGGGTGATTGCTACACCCACCAGTGAACTAAATACAAATGCAATAAGACCAACTGCATTCCACATGGGAAAATCTACACAGGATGAACTAAAATTAATTCACTTTTCTTAATGTACAGGTCTGGTGAGTTCGGATCAATGCAAACCCAACATCTCTATGAATGCACTCACACAGGCTTTCTCCCATCCTCTTCAGCGAGAGTGTGTTCATACTAATTTCCTCTGCTTTCTCTGGCAGTGGGGAAATGCAGCCATTCTGCCACAAATTAAATGAATCCTTCACAGATAAGATAGTCATTGCAGCTTCCTGCATAGAACACAAAATTTTCATCCGGTTTAATAATCAGACACTGTAAAATGGCATTTTAAATGTATTCACAGCTTTTAAACATCTGGTGCATAGTGCTGGTGTGCAGCAGATGACCAACTTGTATTTATTTTGGAGGATAATGCCATGGACTGACTATTTAAGAGAGAATATATGAGGAAGAACATCCCAAAGAAAGGCTTATTGGTGAACTTACCTGCCACTGCCCTTTACTCATTTGTTGGAACAGTATTTCTATATTTGCATAACTTGAGCTGCTCAGCAGCTATCAAAGCCATCACTATCCTGCTATCATTAGTTTTTGCATCATTTATGCAAATACCCATTTTCATGGGTGAGCAATATGGGTCCTACCTTTCCCTGTGTTTCAAAATTAATAGCAGAGGAGAGAAGGTTTTGTCAGAAGTGTTTAGGCTTTTTGGAACCCTTTCCATAGGTTTTGGCTAAGCAATTTGAATATTTACTTAAATTTTACAGCCTCAATGTAAACATGAAATCTCTGATGATGTAGAGTTTCTGCAAAAGTAGTAGTACCATGTCATCTCCCTTTATCTTAATAACTTATCTCCAGCAATGGTCAGTCTCATTACAAAAATATATTCTAGTTTGACAAGCTTTGTTTTCCATAAACCAATTTTGATTTGAAACAGCTTTCTTTCTATCCTTAAAATCAAGTCCTAAACTCACAATTCAACATTTTATTTTGCTTCCAAATAGTTCTGATATGCTTGTAATATCCAGGCTTCCTGCTACAGGTTTTTAAAATACTGACTTGCCATTGACTTTCTTCCAGTCTTCTGGAAACTGCTGGAAGTTTTCCGGTATGCTGAAAATCACCATTTTTGCTCCTTGGTTCTCCTCAGTTAGTTGTCTTAAAAGTCACAGGTGCAGGTTTTCCAGACCTGCTGATTTTAAATGTTTAATCTTTGTAGCTGCTGTTTAACATCATCTAGATCCATGCTTGGAATGACAGTCCTCAGATGGAGCTGTGATAAAATCAGATTTAAAGTAGAACAAAATTTGCACACACACTGGCCCAAAAGGCTTCACCAGAGGCAGCCCGGTTTCAAGATAGAAGGTGTGGTGGTGTTTCTGAGAGCTTAGACTGGGCTGGTACACTGACCTACAGTGTATATGTATACACATCTCAAAATCTAGCCAGTCTTTCATTTTTATAAATAAGTAAGGCTTTTGCTGTGAGAGCTGGAAAAAAATCTTGTGAACACGAAATGTGCCTGAAGCTAAAGGAAGCCTTGGACAACTCCTTGGAGAAGCCAGAGGTATTTTTCAGTCATAAAATGTGAACTATGATGGTGAGGGACACTAATCCTTATCTCAGCACGTATAATGAACTTGCCCTGGAAGAGGAAAGCCTACTTGACTTCTGTCACAGTATTATAAAAAACTTTCTTGGCAAGACTTTCCATGAAGATAAGCCGTGTAAAAGTTATGTCCCCAAAGTACCTGACACAAAGCTCTGTCTCCCTTGGCACAATCTCCAGCTGCCTACCAGCAAAGCAGTGACTTTGAGCAGACAGAGCTGAATAGCTTCAAATGTCTTGACCTGGAGAGGGTACCTCGTTGTCATAAACTATTTTTGATGGTGGTGTGTTCTCACCTTCTCTTCCTGCTTGCCTTGGCAGGTTGCCCTGGTTCTGGCCAGGACAGTGCTAATTTTTGCAGTAGGCAGGAAGGGGCATAGGTAGGATTCGGAGGTTGTTCTACACCACCTCACCCATTTTCTGGGGACAGGGTAGCCTGGTGGAAGGAGCAGTCAGTTATTGTTGGGGGTGAGAACTCACGTGTGAATCGTTCGTTTTTGCTGCACGCTTTCATTAGTATTGTTGCCGTTACTCTTTGTTTTCTTAGTTTGTTGCTGTTTCAGGTAAATTTTTCTTATCTCAACCCAAGATCTTTAGCTTTTGTGCCTGCAATTCCCCTTTTCATCCTGCCAAAGGAGGAGGAGGAGGAGGAGAAGGGAGCGAGTGAGCAGTGCATGATTTGGAGTGTGTGAGTGGGAACACCAAACTGGGGAGTGCCGTTCCTAAACCAGGAACATAAAGGATAAAACATCTTGTATTTTCCTACAAGAGATGGTAGAACATTGCACATGGCTGTCTTTGCCTCTCCTCTCTCTATCTGCAACATAACATGGCACTCAGCACATGTCCAGAACAAGAACCATGTCCAGGTTTCTAGATGGAGATAAACACACCAGCAACCCAGCATGCCAACAGCTAACACACCACCTCCACCACACACACAGAGCTTTATTTGCAAGCAAATACATGAGTTTAGTACGTGTATGGGTTTAAACACAGTCAGCACTTTGATGACACCACAGATTATGATAAGAAAAAAAAAAGATAGCTCTGGGTCACAGTTCAGGCAGTGCTAAATCTTACATACTGTTGATGCTTTTCTAGTTTAATGTGGTTTACCTCAAATACTTAACACTGGACATTATGTGTTGTGTACAACCCCCCTCCCTCCAAAAATGACTCCTTTTAATATTCGAGCCAAGACATCTGACTTAGAAATTTCCCAGCATGCAAGTCTTCGACACAGTGTTTGCCTTTGAAGTGAAAGAAAACTGCAGCTGACAGGGAATGCTTTGATGAAACAGTTTCTCGTGAGAAAATGTGGATTCATAAACATGGAAAATTTTCATGGAAACACAGGAGGCAAGAAGATAGCTTAGAGTGAGGATACATTCTGGGATACAGGGAGACTCCCACAATGGTTGAAATGTTGGCTGGAATGGAGGGATGAGTGTCTTTCCGGTGGTATCCTTAAGTGTATCTCAGGCAGTAAAATATGCTCAGGCAGAGTCGGTGCAGCCAAGTGTTCATTCAGTGCTTGAAAATGGCAGTTAAAGTATCAGATGGAAAGTTTTTCAGCAGAATTGGCTGTAGGTGTTGCTGATCAGCAGTGGGTAAATATGTGGGTCTGCAGCTGAAGTCCGGTGACAGCATTATTGAGCATTTCCTGTTAATAAGTTGTTTTCCCCACGCTGTCTAGGGAAATTTGCCATGTCAAGCAATGTTTGTCACCTGCAACAAAGCAGCAATGCATTCCTTGTCCATGTTTGCAAGTCATTCAATCACACATCATATCAAAGAGGCTGCCTATTAAGGAGCTAAAGACCATCAACAAGAATCAGTGGAGCATGATTGAAGGTGTTCATGGAAAGACCTACAAATTAGCACCACCAAAGATCTTGTGGAAAGCAAGGTAGGAAAAAATGTCTTTGGATTTTGTCTTTCTCATCAAAACAAACTTCTCCTCCAGCCAGGCTCCTACCACACATGCTGATTCAGCCCATGAGCTGCTCACTTGTAGCCATAGAGGTGGCTGAGCCCCAGAGGCACAGCCAGGACTGCACCAGAGCAAATGAGACTATTTAAAAGTCTAGCACATGGCTGAATGACCTCTGTAGCTGAGTTTGGTTCTGTCCTGCCAGCCCTGGGTGCAGACACAGCTAGTGTGTGACTGCCCTCAGCAAGCTGGCAAGCCCACAGGCATCTGTGTAATGAGATCCTCCTGGTAAATGCTAGAGCCATGGAAAAGTCCATCTGCAAAGCTCTCCTCCAAGCCTTGTATCAACGATAACCAAAATAGGGAGCACCCAAGGCTGCACATTCGTGGAATCTCGATTAGAACAAGTCTCAGACTTCATAAAAACAGGCACAAAGCAAATTGGTAACTTTTCTACGGCTGGCTTTTATTCCCATGAAATCTCACTGCTGAACAAACTTCAAACAGGGGTACTAATAAATGTCTGTCCACATGTGGAAATTCATTGGTCACAGTAAACTCTCATTTCCTGAGACATGTCTATTCCCTGAGATGTTCCTGAGCAACATCCCTAATCTAAGCAACCTGAGTATGCTCACAGTGAGGTTTCCAAGTGGGCAGAGGGGGTGAATACAGCTTCATATCCAGTCCCACCAAACTTGTCCTGTATCTTAACGACGGGCTCTCAGATAAGCCTAAAAAACTGAGCTGCTTCTGGAGGTCAAAAAGTCAGTCCCCAGACTCAGGAAGAGCTGACCCTTTGGGTCTCTGGGCTTTACAATATAAGGGCAAAAGTATTGTCCTCCTGACAGCTCCCCTTCCTCTCTTTTTTTCTAAGAGGATGCTTGTTTCAGAACACAGTTTGTTTTCTCACCTCTCAAGACAAAGCAGTTATCCTTCTCTAGGTGAAGCCTCTTTAATTGGAAGCAGTTAATGCCAATCATTGTAACGCTGTTAGAAGCCACCTTGCCTTTACCTGGCATTGGGAATGTCTGTCCTGTTACACCCTGTGCCAGACTGGAGTGCTGACAATCCATATAACCTCTTGCCTTACTTATTTACATTCCAGAAGGGAGCGAATAATTCTGAAAACATTTCAAAGATGAGGAATATCTCTTCTATTTGCTTGAGTCGTGGCTACTGTGCTGCAATGTATCACTGTCGAAAACAATGACACCTGAAAATACTTACCTAATTTGATATATGATCATAATAAAGTGTATTTAACTACAAAGATATATGTGTATGATGGTATACTTCCTGCTGGAAGAACATTTGAGCCTTATTGCCACGGGTTCTGGAAATGCAGAAAATGCTCAACGGTCCAGTGACAATATTGATTAATAATACCTGCATTTCTAAAGTACCTTTAACATACTTCAAAAGCGGGTGCTGCAATAGGTCTTCCTTTGAAAATTAGGGCTCCTCTTCCATCATGCAGACTGGAATAGAGGGGAACAACACTCAGCACCCTGTGCATAAAACATTTATTTATACTAATCATAAATGTTACCAAAAATAATTCTATTAAATTAAAGCAGTATCAAGTAAAGGAATCCAATGTAGTGGATTCTGAAGAAGCAAGGAAAATGAATGAAAATAAGCTGTGTGTCTGTCAGAGAACTGAAGACACTCCAAGTAACAGAATCCTGGCAAGCCTAGAGTTCCCAAGGGGTCAGGCAATATTGATCTGGCCGAATTTCATCATATAGGAAACGATACCGTGCTTGTATGTCTTGAACAGCTACAGAGCCTGTAAAATTTTCTAAGAAGACCTGAGGTCTTATGTCTGGACCACAGTTCCATGAACAACGATTTACTGTGTTTTGGAAAGTTTCTCCCATGGAGGACGAAAGGCTTTTTGATTGTGAAACGATTATAGATGTCCAGTTTGGTAAGTGTCACATTTTTCAAATTGCATAGCAATTTTTATGGCCAAGCTATTATAAATTAATTTTAAGAGCAAGACTTTGCAAGCCTCTGTATCAAATTTTGTTGCTGTTTTTAATTTAAATTACCCCTACCATGCTTTTTTCAGTTGCTAATTTATCAAAAGAATTAAGAGCCAACAAAGAAAAGCTATCAGGTTTCTTAAACGAGATTTGATCTTTATGAGAAAATGCATGCATAAGTTTCATTCTTATTAAACACTCGTGAGCATCCAAAGATAATGAAAATTAGGCTATGTCTTCCTGATTTCAAATGTGTAACTCAGAGGCGAAAGGCGCTTTGAGGATGTATCACACAGACACTAGATCTGTGAGCTTGACATTAATCGTATTTTTCATGTCATGCTTCACGCCTGCTGTATTGCTACACTATTTGAATTACGCAGTAAGCCTCAGTCATAAACAGATCGATCTGAAAATCTGTATTGTGAAGGTTCAAGGACTGCTTGAAGACTGCAACACTTAGGTACATTGAAAACTGCTGGTAACTGCAGGAAACATTTTGAACTTTTTGGTAATTTCACTTTCCCCCACCTTTTCCTTGATAATCCCTTCTCTTTGATTGAAATTCTTAATATTTTAGAGATGCCTGCAAAAAGCATTCTGCAAAACCATACTATAAAGTTTTCCTACAAAACTAGGTTTGCTGGAGACATACAACATATGGGAAAGTTAAATTACAAGATATCCGAATCCAAATACAACAGATAGTGCCTGAAGAAGCTCTGAATGCCAGCAGGATCTCCCCCAGCATGTTATGATGCTGGACATGTTTGAATCAGAAGTTTTGTGCCTTCTCCAGACAAGTGGAGGAGAAAGGTAACTTCAAGTTTCATTAGGAAAATTTCCGGAGGAATTAGATGCTGCATAATCAAGCTGCCCCACATGTATGACATCTTAATTGGTGGGAAAATACAGGAATTTGGAACCTAACCAAGCTTTTCTCAGGTCCTGTGTTATTCTGGACTTGGGGTTTGCTGCCTTTCTGACAAGAGACAGAGGTCAGCCTTGAATGGCATCACATGTATCTACTAGAGCTGAAGCTCCAAGAAGGGCTTTTGGAAAGAGTCTCTCCTCATTTTTTTCTACCTAGGAATTATGAAAAGTCTTTCAAAACAGCCTTTTTTTGGTGCAGGAGTTATTAGAAAAATGAGGGAAGATCCTACATGGTTCACATGTACAAAGCATGGCCACGTTCCCATGTATGCATCTCTGTCACTGGCAGCAGCCACTGGCCCATCTCGTTAAAAAGACAATGTAAAATTTAAATCAATTTGAGCAACTGAGATATAAGCAATGTGCCTGCCCATGGGCTCTACTATCACATCTGGAGAAGAAGATGCAATCATTAGCTTCCTTTATTCCAACCTTTCACCAGGGGTATCAAAGGCCAGGACAAATGATCAGCAAGCCATTTACAGGACAGTGCTGCTTCCCAAGCTCGAGTGAGCTTGCAGCAGCACTTTGCAGGGTCACCAAACCTGGCAGAAACTCAGCTGTTTATGCTAATATTTGGGGTTGCAGCAGGATTCCCATGGGGAAGCTCCCTCAACTCTGTCATACGATAGCAGCAATGAAACCAAAAGCTGCTGTAGTGCATCGGCAAGGATAGCAGCTGCTAGAATAGCGATTTCTATAATCTGACATCAGTTTTAGTAAACTTTGTCTGTCTAATGTGCCCAGTGGGATTTTAGAGAGGTTAAACCCTTCTCACACAAAACTGCGGCCTTGGGTTTTGCTTGCAATTAAAAAAAGTGGGACTAATGTAATATTTCCCTAATTAACAGCCTGCTAAACATGTGAGCAGAAATTGCACCAGATACAGGTCTGTATTAGTATGATCGTTATTTATATTACATTACTAAATTGGTTTCAGTTCTTTTCCTCTGATTTCTGTGTTGCCACTTTAAAATGTGTGTTATTAGTATGCAACTTAATCTTTAGCAAATTATCCCTAAGATTTAAACACAATGCATGCTCTCTTAAGTTTGGTTATATTTTCTGTGACATTTATATTTACTCTCCCTTTTTCCTATGCTGATAACTTAAAGATGCCCTCAAGCATTTTCAGTTTATATCTGTATTTATTTCCATGGAATTACAGATTTCATGTCTCACAGAAATATG
Organism: Oreocharis arfaki; assembly: GCA_013398015.1. NCBI lineage: Eukaryota > Metazoa > Chordata > Aves > Passeriformes > Paramythiidae > Oreocharis > Oreocharis arfaki. The sequence goes on from VZRR01005972.1 coordinate 42,502, forward strand.
CTTATCTGGAGACTTCATTGCTAGGTTTTTGTTTCTTTTTATCTTGCAGATATCAATAAAATCAAATCTCTCTGTTTCTCTTCTAGGTTAAAAAAAAAAAAAAAGCAATTATCTTCCTGTTAACGAACATTATCATGATGTTTTCAGTTTCCCAATTTAATAGTCACCTCCTGTTGACAACTCTTTTTTTCTTCACAGAACAAGGGCAGAAGGCATCTCATATAGGGAGGGCCTATGACAGATTGCCCCTTCGCTAATGGGGGCTCCAGATATATTACTGAAACATTTACATCAGAAATGGATTGCCTAGACCTAAATTTTCCCACTTCAAAGCCTGAGGGTGACCAGATCAATTCACAAATACATCTTTCTTCTTTCATTTCCTTACTGTGTCATCATCATGTGAAACTCTTAAAGGGTTAGATTAATTAGGAAATTTTTATTTATAATGGAGTATAGAAGCCAAAGGGGGAAAAAAAGAAAAGAAAAGATGAAAGAGACCAAAAGGAAACTGAGGGAAGTCCCAGTAAGTCTGCTTAATAGATAGGAAACAGGTCAAACAAAGAAGGCAATTCATATGTGTCTGGGAGAGATTTCCTAGGGTTAGCAGAGATGCAGACTTCCTAGGCATATTAGAAAAAGTGGGATTTACTTTCTCCTACTTGGATGTTCACAGTCTGGATGAGAAAGAGTATCTCACATTCAGCTCAGTGTAGCATCCCATCCTGAACACCTGCAGATATATTCCTAATTATCAAAAGATGAAATAACTCCTCACCACTTTTAGCTTTCAAAAGTCATTCTTGTCAGTGAGGCAGTGTGACAGGAGAAGGGGCTGGAGAGGTGGATGGGAGGCTAGGAATTAAAAAGGATAGGTTAGAAATAAAAAAAAAAAATCACAGTAACATGAGGCAGCGGGTGGAGGAGAGGAATTGATAGGTCCTAACCACCAGTGACATGCCCCACCATGGAGCATGGCTCTCCAAGACAGACGTAGGAAAAGACATCTTCCTGCAGTAGATGTGGAGACCCAGTGCAATGCAAGACAGAGACGGATGACCTTGTGAGTCTCCCCATGAGTCATGGATAGTATTAAAGGTAGAGATCTAAGACTGTAATTTTAGGAATTGAATATTTGATGCTTTCTACAGCTAACCAAGCGCACTCATTTGCCTCTCATTTAGCTCAAAGCTAGTCTTTAATCAACACTGACATCAAAGTTCCAGATACTACAGCCTTCCCCTGGGTCACAGGTAGTGCTCCAGTTCTTTATTACCCTCTTGGAGAGGAATTTTACACTTAGTCTTCTTGGATGCTGAGGACTGAGCATCTTTCTGAAGGCAATACATCTACAGGGGCTGAAATTCTGTCCTGAGCCACCGGTGGCTAAGAAATCTGCACAATTTCTTGAAGACTTTAGTTAAATGCAGTTTAACCTTTCTGTGCCAGCTTGGTGTAAAAACTGCAGTGCTGGTTGCAGCAAGACACACTGGTCATACACTATTCTTATGTCTAGAAAATTCAAAAAACAAGTTACTTACGAAAACTTCATATTTTGCCATGGGCTTTATTCTCAGAGAACAAAGATATGTTTGAAGAAATGGCAAAGGTATATATAATATATATATATATTATTTATATACAATATACACAGTAATGTGTAGTGCATGTCTCTTTAAAGGCATACTGCAATGGGCCCAGCATGTAGCTGGAGCACTGGTCTATTTACAAACTTAATATTCTATAAGGAAAAAATACCTGTTGCATATTTTCTCCATACTATCTCCATGTGTAAAACTGAATGTCACTTCTGTGCCAGATCTCTTGGTCTGTGCTCCTAATCACAGCATGGGTCCAAAATTTTTTGCTGAAATAATGATGTCAAGGAGGAGTTGATAATACACAGAAACTCTCAGAAACATAGTCATGCTTGCAAATGCTGCTGGGATGGCAAAATTGTTTTTGGTATTGCTGCTTCTGTTCAGAAAACTGGAACAAGTTCTAGCGGGAAATCACTTTGTTTTGGTGCAAGCGATGATTCTTCATGAGGGTTTGCTAGGATTTCTTTAGAAATAAAAGTCCTCTTCTAGTGTAGACAAAGACTTTGCAGTTGATTTTTTTTTTCTTTTTTGGCAGAGATGTCTTACAATTCCTCGTTGTATTTGCATGTCTTGACTTTAATGACATTCTAGTTAAAAGTAAAAACATTTCTTGTTGCCTGGTTTGATTTAGCGCAGAAATTAGATACAGTTTGTTTAAAAAAGAAGTTTTAATTGTAGCTCAAAATAGAGTGAAATGGCATAAAAACTGATGTCACGGTCCAAAAATACTACTCTATTTTGAACATCTAAACGATGTCTGGTCTTATAAATGTTCAGATTATCATAAAAGTAAAAGAGAATCAGGAGAACACTGAAAGTGCTCTTTTATGGGTGAAATCCATAATTTGCGTAACAAAAAGATGCCCTCTGAAGATATGCTTGCTGTTAAAACTGAGATACTGTTGCATACTTGTCTAAAAAGGAGTTAGCAAACATTTTCCTTTTGATCCAGCTGCAGTCAATCAAACAGTCCAAGAAGGCTATGAATTAATATGAATTAAAGTTGTTTGTGGGAAATGTAAGTTGAGCATTTTCAGAAACATTATACCTGAGAATGTATCCAGGTCTACCAGCAATTTGTGCACAAATACTTTGTTCCCATGGTCCTTTCAACACAGGTATACCTCTGCCAATGCTGTTTAATGTAGTGACATCAGTGATGTAACATTTATGTCAAAAAGTGGAGGTATCAGCTTTCTGGTAGTACCCCTCGCAAAGGGGATCACGTGGACAAGGCACAAGTAGCCCTAACCCTCTGTTCCCAGCCTGCCAGTGAGCTGATACAGGTGAGAGAGCTTTGGGCATAAGCTGGAGTGTACTCAAGAGCTAGCGCCAGGAGGAAATTCCTTTTTGAAATGTAATAGCGCAGAGCTTCCTGAGTTCAGACCCTTGCTGTGGCTGCAGGAAAGGTAATCCCATACTATCTCTGACTGTTTGGGGAGCCATCTCCACCCCCTCACCTTCTCCTGCCCCAAAGTACATACTGCTTGACAATGCTCCACTACTGTGCAGTAGATTCAGTGTAGGTGAACAGAGAAGAGCATTCCCTGTGTCTCCTTTAGTTTGTCTGTGAAAAAGGAGATGCAATTTATCTCAAATATCTTCTGTAGAAGGAAATTAAATCTATGTGAAACTACAGCCTAGCTAAAGGAACTGAGAACAGAGGCAATGGCCAGAATTTGCCAGTGCTAGAAAACAACAAAGACCTAGAAAACAACTCCTGGGGCTGCAGTCCACAATGCTCCTCACTGACAGTGGTGTAAATTTAATCAACCGTGTTCTCTACCTCCCTTTTTGTATTACAGTAATACTGCAGCTCAGCTAGTTCCCTGCTTAGATCCACAATGTGGCCCCACAGAGCTCTGCCTAGCACAATGGAGGGGGAAGACCCAAGTAAGTCACAGACAAGGTTGCAGCTTACTGACACCCAGCTGCACAGTCTCACTGGGCTACAAGCACTCCTAGAGAATTAAGTGCGACAGTGTGCACAGTGGAGGAATTTACCTACAAATATAAGTTGCTGCTTGCTGCCTCCATCGGGACACTCTCCTCAATCCACATCACTGTCAATGGAAGGATGACTGTTCAGGCAGGACACTTTGGGAAGTACACCAGGATGTTTCAGTGGGAAACTGAGTGACAGGGCATCTGCAACCCGCAGTCTTTGTGCTGTGTTGGCTTTGATGCAAAGAGAGCAGAGGAGCTTCAAGGAGGAGCATATATCACCCAGCTGAGGAGGCCCTCTGGAAGTGCCATGAGGCATACTGGAAATGAGTGTAGCACACACTGGAGATGCTCACAAGCTGTTTTGGAAGGCTAATACCTAGCTCTACATTGCTAGCCACAGAATACAAAGAAGGTCAGTACACCTTATAGCTGGACATACCGTGGCGCAGAGAAACTTCACCAAATTTCTCCAGTGGGGCAGTGCAAGTGGGGTCCAAAATCCCACTGCCATATGGCAATTGCAGGTTCCTTTTTTTCCCACTGAGCAGGGAGACTTGCAGACCTGTTTAAGACTGTGCCGGTCACAGCTGAAAGCAGCAAAGGGATATGAAATGTAGCTGGTAGTGATAAAGATCTGGACAGATCTGTGCTTATAACTGAGTCTCCATGTCCAAATGTTTGGTTAGTTTTGCTTTGGACTTATTTACAGAGAAAACTCATTGATTGTATTTGTCCACCTTACTATTTTTTAGACATTTAAAGGAAATGCCTGTTAACCTTCGACACTAAACAGCATATGCAACTTTCACATTTCAGCCACCTAAAGGACAGATATCTGCCTAAACCAGTTGTCTACATTCCCTTTGAGGAGGATGAAGACACCTCCAGAGGACTGTTTATCCTACCTGCAACAGGTTGGGTGACTGTCACTCCGGAAGTGCCTACATTTCTGCACTAGTTATAGACAGCAACAAGTTGTCTAGCTTGGACACAGGTGAATCTTAGCTGGCTCATTTCAATGGAGATCCTGTCTTCATTAAGTAACTAAGAGAAGCAAAACTCAATGAGCTTTCAATCAATAACATTTTATCCACGGTAGCTGACCACACAGCAATATGACATGAATACAAAATGAATGTGATGCCGAATTGATTTTTGCCTTTTCTCTTTTATCTGTTTTCTATATTCCTTACACATATATTTGTACCTCTGTAGCCTATATAGTATTCATAGCTAGTCTATTAGACAGAAAGACAAATTCCCCAGCAGCTCCAAGCTGGGGGTCCAAGGTTAGATTCTCAGGGAAGCCAAGGTTGAAACTAGCTCTCCGAGACACATTTTCGTAAACAAAGTTTAGATCCTATCTAAAAGAGAGGGAATTCAAAGAGGGCTGAACCAGGGGAGAATTGCCTCACCACTTACGTCTCTAATTGGGGATTTTTGTCAGATATGCTAATGTGCTAAACATATAAAAATTGCATACACGTTATGCTACGGGTGCATCTTTGGCATTTTCCATCTGGCGAATTGTGCACCTAAGGATCCTCATAAAGGTAACCCCTTTTTATCACCTAACTGTGTCTGGCTCATGATTTTAGGACCAGCGAGAAGGCATCAAATGGACAGCTGATTTGCTGATCCAGGACCCTGCTATTGCTTTCAACATAGGCTGCAGTTTTCTCTTGTATCACTGACTGATAGTATCAGCCAAACTAACCCAAGGGCTGTGATGTGTTGCAAGTCCTGGATACATGCGGTGTTTGTTTGCAGGATTTCTGAAGCGATTGAAAAGGAACTTGACATGCTCATATTCTTCCAGGCTTTTAAGGGTCAAAATGACACATCCTTGATCATATGATTATGTTAGAGAAACTGAGAAATCATCTGTGAAAGAAGATGAAAGAAAACTTCTAAATATTGTTTACATTTTGTGCAGGTTTCTGCTTATCAGCTGAACAGTGGCTGTGCAGTGAGGATTATTAACATGGCATCAAAGTTCTACAGATAAAAATGCCCCAAGACTTAACCCCGCGTTGAGACTCTGACTCAGATTCAGCTAACAGCACCTCTTAAATTTGCCTTTGAAAGGAGCTACCCTACCGTGTTATTTTGATTTCTTGTCACTGTCATAAATCCAGTGCATGTTGTCATAGACTATTGAGTGGACATTTGCCACAGCCACATCCTAATTGCTATACTAATTTCATCTCCAAAGCCCCAAACCAAATGATCCACTTCTGACACAGGAACTTGAGCAAAATCTGGGAGGGAATTGCTGCCTGCTCTCTGAGGTGTAGCAGGATAAGCAAGCTGTTCCTGGGCTGACATCTGTGTTAACAATGGGCCATATGCAGGCTGTACAGAGAGAGCTGGTAACACACCCGAGATCGTGCATTTCACAGATTGTACCTATAACTGACTTCTTGGATAACATTTAATATAAGGATAAATAGAGGCAGCAGCCACCCGGACAGAGCACAAAACAATCAGCCAGCTGACCTGAGGCAAGGGAAACAGCTCCAAGATAATCAAAATAACCACTCCTAGGAGGAGCTGACTGCTGCCTTCCATTGTTTCAACCACCCTGGCTATTTAGGTGTGCACCTAAAATGGGGAAATCACCTGTACGCACCTTCACACCTGGCTTCAGATAGAAGCATCATGGCATTTACTTTGGTATTTTGGCTCCTGTAGAAAAAAGTGTTTGCTTGTGTGAGATGCTGCCTTTAGCAGCAAGCCAGTGTAATTTCCGTCTCACTGCTTGTTCTCATTGCTTTTCCTCTCTCAGTTTGGCAATAGACCTGTTCACAAAGCTGAACAGTAAACCAGATCACAAAGTAGATTAGGGTGAAAAGTAGCCTTTTCTGTGGTTCCTCAAAATATCTATGACAGCAGAACAAAGAGCTAGCACGTTAAAGTGCCTCAAAAGGGGACAGAAATAGGGCAAGAAAGGTCAGGAACTTCCTAAGCCTATTTCATGGCCAGTGTCTCACAAACCAATGTTACAAACATAGGCCCGAATGACACAGGAGTAGTTTGGGATGGACACAGACACAGAAACCATGCTATCAGCTGTGAAAACCCAGTCCCAGTGGATGCACCTCCCCTCAGCAAGAAAGGCTGTATGCCTAGAGGGGTAATAGGTTCATAGGATGCAAAGCTGACATTTACATTTGCATTATTTCCAACAAGGAGCAGATGGCAAAGGGATGCTCTGTAATTTCCATCTGAACCCCAAAGAATCCACAATCTCCATTTTAGTTGGGCACTTTCTGGTCCTAAATCAGTGCTGTGTGCTGCCAGGTGACAACAGCTCCCTCCTCAAAGGCAGCTGCCTTTCAGCAGGGGATGGCTCTGCAGGCAGTTAATTAAGGACCCTGACTTTCAGATAAAAATGTCTGTAAGATTTATAACAAGCAAAAGCGAAATCAGGGCTTTTCCACTGCAGGTACAAAAAGCTAGTAAGCTCTGAAAATGCAACTTGTTACAGATGCTGGAAGTTGCCTCCTAATAGGTGAGTGTACACAAGCTGTAGCCTGGCATGGGGTCCACAACTGAGATCAGGGGTTTTCCAGCAGCCCTCAAATTCAGAAACAGAAACAACACACAAGAGGGAACCAACTTAATATACCAGGATAAAAACCAGATATGGTCTTTAGAATTTTTTTTACACTAATGCAGTTGTTTATGTTGCATGTCAGACAGATTTGTAGGGAAAAATGTTTAGAAACATCTAGATAAATTGCACACCTAAGTAATCATCATTTTAATATCAACTCCCTAAAAGAACTGAGATAAAATAGGAAAAGGATCACAGAAAACATATCCTGAAACTCATTTGTCTGAATTTGAGCATACTGAATTGATATGACCCTAGTAAATATGCTTAAATTCAGAAGAGGTGGAGAAAAATAATTATGAGTAACCATCCTATTTAACAGAATATCCAAATTTGCAAGCCTTCTACATCTAGATGATTTCATTAGTAGCAGCAGGCTTTACAATACCTGTCTCACAAGGCCAAATACCATTTTTACTGCTGAGCTGCTTCAGTAACTGTTTTTTTCTTTCTAGTTATCCAGACAAACTAAGTCATCAAAATGCAAATTTATCAAGGTGCAATCCTTTGGTGCAGGCCTTTCCAGGCACTGGGCAGTGAGCATCCATTGTGGAGGAAAGTGTCTGCAAAAGCTCATTTATGCTACGTAACGGGCTGCTTACTGAAATTTCCATCTCATTGCACCATCTCATTTTGAAAACTTTTACCAAAAAAGACTGAAAAACCTTCTACAGGTGATAAAAGAGAGGACTGGATGATAAATGTGATGGGCATGAACTTCTTAATGAGGAGGCATCTTTGACAACCCTTAACTCTTCCAATGTTGTGTCTGTCTACCAACACTGTGGGCTTGGGGATTATAATGTATACTGCACTCACAAATACACAGAGCTGAAAAAAAATAAAAAGACCTCAAAGCCTCTGGCAGTACAAGATAGCTGTAGGAAAATGGAATAAGACTGATAGGAAAATAATCTCTTAGAGACTTTTGGTTACCAAGAACTGTGAAGCCAGATAGTAACGAAAGCCTAAATACATACTTACCTGCTGTGTGGTCCCCTAAGACACGGCAGCACTGCCTGGGTAAGGGTCACCTACTCCAGAGAGAGGGGCAACAGCATTTACAGCATTTTAATTTAATAAGGATTACTCAAAAAGGTTGCAGGGGCAGAAGTAAGAGGCAAAGTTAGCTCTGTGGATACTTCATCCATCTCTAGACAACTGCAAGGCTAGCTTTCCCAATGATGGGAGTTGACGGAGATGCTAACTAATAAGTGTCTTGCTCTCTAATTAGTTCAGCTGCCCATGGTCATCCTGGGAATTGATCAAAGCTGAGCAGAAACTGAGACAAGCTTTGTGGAGAGGCAGCCAAGAAAACCAAGCTTCTGGGTCTTTCTACGAAAAATAGTAAATGGGTCACGTGCAGTCTTTACTATTCTAAGAACTGTCTTCTCTGAAATAAATAACAGCTGCTTTTAAGGCCAAACACTGATATCCTTGTTCCAGACAAGGTGGTAGGGTTGTGACAAATCCACCTTGCTTTGTACAAGGAGACAGGCAGAGCAGGCACTACAGATGGGACAAGAAGAGAGCAGGCAGCTCATATGATGCTCTCCTGACAAAGGCTGAAGGCCCCACAACAGACATGTGAGAGCAGCACTAGCAGGAGGAGTCAAAACAGGCTGCTTGCCCATAAAATACAACTCAGGTTAGTAACACATTTTAAAGCTATAAAACAATGAATAAGGGGGAACTGACAGATTTCTTCAAGCTGCACAAAGCTATGAACAAAATGGTACCTAAGGAGTTTTGAAGATACCTTGTAAAGCTAAAAAGGAGCCAAGCAGTTTATGATACACTTAAAGAATGCTAAATTAAAATAGGTTGAAGAAAGATTCTTTGAGAGGCAAGGTGACAAACATGATAAAAAATCCAAGCTTTTTAGTTCATCTACTCAGGGAACACAGGCAAGAGAAACACTCTCTTCTACACATCACACTTTCGACATGTATTATCTCAATCAAGGCAGTTCCTTTGCTTTTGTTTTAGTTTTCTTCTTATTTGAGCCCAAAATTTATATGCAAAATAGTGCAATTTAGCAAACATGTCAAAGGAGTCAACTGGATCTCATGTGGCTTTAATGACCTCAGAGAAAAATGCCTGACAAGCCTCTGTCTAGCCATTTATTTAGATTTCAGATATGGCAAAGCACTGTAAGAAAACACAGAAGGACTCTTTATAAACTGCAAAGCAAAGTTAGTTCTTGTCACGAGATTCAAAGCCTGGATATGTTTTCAGGAACCAAGGCATTAATACCCTGTGGGGAGCGGGCAGAGAGGGCAAGGACAAGGCTCTCTGGGTCTGCAGCCCGAAGCTACTGTGTATGGGAAGGCCAGGGAAGAATGGGTAGGGCAGCCAGCTGGGAAAGGAGAATGAGTTTGAGGAAGCCACATCAGCTGTTTCTCCACAATTATTTTGATTTGCTCAACTCATTAAAAGAAAAACAACAACAACCCAGCAACAAAATTAAGTAAGACAAAACAACACCTGAAAAGACCTAGGTTGCTGCATGGAGTCAATTCTCAGCAGTGGCCTGTGCAAATAAAGCTGCAAGCGATAAAGGCAAGAACTACACTTGGCAGTTCATAAAGACAAATCTCTTTTCTTAGTAAGATTGCAGGCTATAAGCTAACAAAAAAAAAAGCCATCAAGAAGATTAGAGCCTTTATTTTCCACTTAAGCTTAGACTGATAAAACAGTTTTTACAATAGTGTGCTATGCATGTGATAATACAAGATGTCTTCAAAACCAGCATATATTTCAAGCTTCAATGATGACTATATCTAGGCTCTTGACATTCAATGCTGGAAAAATCTTTAATTAACTAGGATGGCAATGCCAGTTTAAGATCACAGGCACAATGGGATTTAGTGAGTATTCTACACAATTGGATTAAAAGAGAATAAGACACACCTCCCACTTTAGTAATACTGAATGGATTCAGTTTGAAGATTCATATTCCGGGAGGAATGAGATAAAGGTGTCCACTTTATCTGAATTTATTTTAGTGTCATCTCTCTAAAATTAGCAGAAATTTCACCAGTTAAACTGCATGGAAGACATTATAATCCTACCATCTACAGATGAAATCTTAAGACATATGCCCATCAAATGCTACCAGTTTTCTCCACTTACCCACCATCCCTGTCAGCATGAAAAGAAGACTAGAGATCAATAAAAAAATGCAATGGGATATCCCAAAATCTCAAGGTTTCTAGAAAACAGGTCCAGCTGGATTATACCTTGCTGTCCCAACAGTTTAGACCAGCAGATTTCACATCCTTTTTAAAAAATTATTATTAATAAAACAAGAGGCTGAGAAAATTCACAGCTACGGTTTTGTCGATTAGGATCAAGATGCAGCAGAGTGCTGAGTATATATTTTTACACAGTGGTCATATGACATTCCCAACAGCCACTCTTCAGAAATGCTGTTTTAGATGAATGCACAAGGCAGAAATTTAACCACTTTTCACTTTTTAAAAAGCTTAACAAACTTTTATGCCCATGATTAGATAGCTTCTACAGCAACATTGGTAAATCAATATGTGTTTCAAACTCTCATAATTTCTCAAAGCCTTCAGGAATCACAGAGGAGTTAATTCTGGAGCTGTCTGGCTTGCTGGGGCTGCCAGTTTATATGAAAGAGCCATCCTCCAGCCTAAAGTCTGTCAATCTGCAGTTTGGAAAAAGGAAAGTACAACCTTATAGAAAAAGTTGTTATCACAGGGTTATCAGGAAAGATTCTAGCCAGCACTGATTGGCTATATCAGAAGAGTATTTTCCTTTCTTCTCAACAGATACATTTTATTATAGCTAAAATAGATTCTAAGATTATTTATGCTGTAAAAAAGGTTTTCATAGCTCTGAAAAATAAATTGTTTGAAACCATCAAACTAGCTAATGCATTTCCATTCAGATACAGAAATGACAAGTCCTTCATTAGAGCACCAGTTTTTCAATGACATTAGCTTAATCTTACCAATATTATCGATCTATTCAATGTTTACTTCAGCAAGCAGTCCCATGGATGTGTAAAAGCAATCTTTTGAATTGACTTTTCAAAGGAGCTCATCCACAAATGCTAAATCACTCTCAGGATTTCAAGCTGAAGTGAACTTTCCAAATATAATTTCACATATTTCTCCAAGCTTATCATTCTTATCTCCAAATCTGTATTGTGTCCAAAGTCTGTAGATCTCTTTCGTCTCTCTTTTCATTCCACACTCCCCCAGATGTCAACCTACTGCAAGTTGTCTCCAGCAGACGATAAGGAGAGATGGCATTACCTGTCCTAATGTACTGCCACAGTACCACAGTGACAACTAAAGAGAGGAACACGTGAGGCTGGCTGCAAAGACAAAGAAGAACCTTTCTGGTTTATGCTCACATATTTTAGACAAAGGTAGGAAAAAGACGTAAGAGAAACTTCCACTGCCTAAGAAACAGTCTTTTGCTTCTATAATGCAAACAGCCTATAGACAAGAGAACTTACATCATTCAGTGCAATACACTGGAAAGGGCAACTGCATCTATCATTACAATTATTAAAAATAAATGAACGAGCAAGGTTAAAAGCAATTCACCTATGTTTCCCACTTACTGTTGCTATTTATAGTCAGTCAAAGCACGTGGAGAATACTGTTGCCACTTTGATTTTCAGATCTAACATTGAGCTAATGCTCGTGAAAATGAGGCATATGATGCAGAGCCACGCGGGGTTTGGCTTCATGTGATCGGGGATGTGCAGGACCTAAAGGCAGACCACCAACTGAAAGAGCACTAATCAAGGAGAACAGGGAGAAACCTGCCACAATAACAACATCACATGTTCCTTGATAATGCTTCAGTGAAAACCTCCTATAGTATATTGGGTGCTGCCTTTGCATCTTTAAGAAATTAAACTGTAAATGCTCCAAGTATTTATGTAAAAAAAATTCAGCTCACTTTTTCTCTTCTACAGAAACAAAATCCAGAGACATCTGGAAAATCGGGGGGACACTAAAAAATTAAGTATTTCGGTTATTTTTCCCTCCCTAGGATTAATTTGATGAGGCTAGCACCTAGTAAGAAATACTATTTTAAAACGTTATTTGATTTTGAAATTGTTGGTGTGCTAACAAAAAAATATTCCATTTTGCAGCAGAGGAAGGATTCACCCATCAAAAGAGACTGGCTGTCAGAGATGAAAGAGAGTAAAGAAATGGAGAGAGCCATTTTAGACATATAAGACAAGACTTTCATCTCATGCCGGACCATGTGGGACAGTGCTATTAACCTTGGAAAAAAATCTGACAGGACTGAAAAAGAAAGGAAGATGAAGGGGAAAAAAAAGAATATTTTACCCTCAGTAATTTTTCTGATCTGTACTGACACATTTCAGGAAGTCTACATTTGTGCTTTTGTTTGGGTGAAAGTTTTGCCATATGTCCTCTACATCTTTCTGAACATCCAGAAGTGTTGTTACGGGTTTTCTGACAGTCTGTGTGTCCTCCGCCCACCTGCCTGTTCAGGCGCTGCCTGTGGATTCCTTGGGCAGAGCATGGCTGGTGAATGCATACATGACTCCTTTGCCTGGGTCACCTGCATACCTTTCTTTCGCCTCAGCAGTGTGTGACACTGACTGCCAAAGCAGTGTTAAAGCTAGACACCTGTGTAGTTTGTGTTATTTCTGCCTGAAGAGCTGCTCCACTCCAGTTTTGCACAGAAGCGAGTGCTCCCAGATCCTCGTCAGTCGTTTCATCAGTGCTTAAAAAACTCCCTCTGTGGGATTCCACAGCTCCTTCTCCACATTGCATTTGTAGTCTAAACCCTCCTTGCTCTTAGCAAGTACTTTCCTTACATTTATGTGACTTTTTTTTTCCTGAGAACTAAATGGATTACTTTTTATCTTGCCTTTGGGGGACATGAAAAACAATCGCTCTCAATCCTTTTCTTAAGGACCCTTTCCATGTTTAAGCTCCCTGTCAGTTTTCTCTTTTCCACACCAAACCAGCCACTTCTTTCAAGTCTTCGCTTTGCGTCACAGCATATACTTCTAAGTCTCACTCGAGGTGCTCTGGCTCGTAATAGGTGGTGGCCCACAGCGGGCTCAGTCGATCTCAGCGGTGCAACCAGGGCGGAGGCGATACCTTTGGTGCCTCCAGAAAGTGCTACGAGCGATCAGTGCAGATTTCAAAGCTAGGCAAATGGCTTTGTACCTGCCCTTTAAGGGATGCTCTCCGTTTCCAGCTTCCGTGCCCAGCCCGGCCGCTCCCCACCACCTTTCTCCGGTCCACGTTCCACTTGGGCTTACGCAGCCCCACGGCCCCGATCCCTCGGTGCTCGGCATGGCAGAATGCTGCCCGTGAGGAGGGCAGCTCTCCCCCACGACAGCACTGTGCACACATTCGGCCACTGCGCTCTGTCCTTTCTTAAATCATTGTGTTTAGGGGCTGTATGGTGAGCGCAAACGAGGCACCCCGGAGCGCAGCCCTTCCCCGGGGGGCGGGGGAGCTCCTCACCTGCGCCCATCCCCGCGGCGGCGGGGCGGGGGCGCGGCGCGGCGCGGGGCGGGGCCGCTTCTACTCCGCTCCCTCCCGCGGGGGCTCGGGCATCTCCGCGCCGGGCGGTGCGAGCGGCAGCCGCGCCGGGATGGAGGGCGCGATCCTCGCCCCGGAGCCGGCGCGCACCGTGCTGCTGCTGCCGCTGCTGCTGCNTTGCCGTGCGCGGGTATCCGGGGCTGGGAGAGGGGCCGACAGCGAGCCCCTCCACCCCCCTCCATCTCTCCGGCCGGGCTGTTTTGACAATAAACTATCTGGGGATCTGTACAAAATGTTCCTGCGCTTAAGTGCTCGTTGAACAATGGGCAGGAACGAGCTGCCGCCGTCAGGTGTCCAGCGTTGTGCAGCGGGGTGCAGCCTCCCGGGGGGCCAGGTGGGCTCGATGCCTTCTGCGCCCGCCGGCGGGCCGGTGCCCCAGGTGCGGCCATCGCCGCGGGACAGGGCATCAGGGCTGGTCTGCTCCGGTTCTGACGGTCCTTCGCGGTGGAGAGGAGGGCGATGGGTGCCTTTCAGGCCTTCGGGAGGTCAGCCGGTGCTAAAACTTTGGTGTATCGTAGGTTCCTTTCACTCCTTTCTAAAAACGGGGTCTGCTTGCCTGACCTTACAGCCCTGGAGCACAGGTCTAATGGTTTTAAATACTGCATCTGGCTGCAGTGCTGGGCAGTTTGGCACATGGCTTTCAGAGCCGCCGTGCATCTCCTTGAATGGTTTGTAGGCTTAGGAGACGTTTGGCGGTGTCCAGGGGAAGGTGGTGTAAGGAGGTCGCTGCTAGACCTGGGGAGGAATTTGGCCCTGGGCACTAAAGTCTGAAAGGAGATAACGTGAAAGGTTCTTTTGCTGCTTAGCTAAGAACGAGCTGACGATCCAGGGAAGCGGTGCACAGCGATAGGTGTTAAACGTCTGCTGCCACCACCAGAGAGGAGCCTTGCAGAGCACCCTCTGTGACAGGCGGGGAGGGTTCCGCCAGCCTCTGCCCATGGGAGCAAATACCACTAAAACACCGGGAATTAACAATAGAGACAATTTACACTTCTTCATTGTAAAGCACTTCGCTTTAGGATGTGTTCATGGTTTTGTTTAGGTAACTTTTTGTGTTTGCTGCCTTTTGTTTATTGGTAATCTGAGTAAGTGTGGTATCTGGCAAGTTGGACTTTTCTATTTAGCAGTACCCACATCTGGCTGCAAAATTCTGCAGCCACAGGAGTGGAAAGTCTCCAACAATGAGTTATTCCTAGAAAGAAATTTTTAAAATGTTGAAATTACTAATACCTGCCAACTTTCTTTACTTCATGTATTTCTTGCCTTCACTTTAAGGTTATCCTTCATCATATAGTTAGACTGTCCTTAAGGAAAGCTTGGGAAACAGGTCACACTGGCAGCATGTCCTGGAAGACGGAGGTGCAGTTTCCAGAGTACTGGAGAAGCAAGGAGGGAACCTTTCTTATCATCCTTTCTCTTGTTCTGGGTTTATATACTTACTTGGGGGAGACTTCAGGGACACATAAGACAAAAACTTGTGTGAACAAAAACACACTATGTTGTAAGAAATAACTTGCTGCTGCAAAAGACAGTTGTCCTTGGGTATGTATGTGCATCATCTGTGTATCATACAGATGTAGGAGTATTCTGGGCTAGTTTTGTGGTGCTGGAGGAGGTATCAGAGTGATGGTTCATGTCCTGGCAGTGGCATAGGAACATCAGAAATGACAAGCAGGATAGAGCTGACGTGCTGTTTTGGATTGCTCCAGAGCTAGTGTGACCCTGTGCTACTTTTGGTTTTGCCTCAGTGTAGACACTTGACTGGGATGATCTCCCACAGTCCCTGTTGAGACCTATCCTGTTTATCAGTATACAGATTTATAATAAGTATCTTTCTTTGGCTGTTGGTCAAGAGCTTCTTCCTTTGGTTGCAGACTGGGAAGGAGGATGTAGAAAAAAGCTTAACATAGCTTCTCAAAGGGTAAACCATTCATCTCTTCTGTCCATAGTCCCTTCCTACTTTTTGTTTTTCTCGCATCCTAACACGCTTCCACACTTCCTTCCATTTGGGGCTTGCCTAATCCTCATTTTGATGCAATATTCTGGACCAATGTTTTCTCTCTGCGTCTCCTGTCCTCCCTCAAGGCTCACTTTGTCCCCCACCATCCAGTACTCTGCCAGAGTCTCTTGCATTTCTGTCCTGTGGTCATGGAAGACTGGACATGGTTCTTTTCAGCATCCATCAGTGCAACCTTTTTTTTTTTCCCCCAATCAGCTGCAGAGTAATAGGATACTCTCCCTGTGCCCAGAGGGAAGAATGTCTGTTTTCATGATGCTCCCTGCTACCCGTCAGCCATGAGGGAGGAAGCTTGAAGGAGGAAGATTGAATTTGATGAGGATTCTGATTGCTGTCATTCAGTCACTGCCTTGACCCCCCCTCAAGCCATCTGAGTATCCTTCCCTCCCTATTCCCGTTTCCATCTCTGCTCTCTCCTTCTCCTTTTCCACCCTCCCCTATGGCAGTGCAGAGTGTCCTGTGCAGAAATGTGACCTAAGGCCACTGCCAGGAGCAGAATGGAAATGTCAAAGATTGCTCAATATTCAACTCTTTTTCCTTGCACTACCACTGGGAACCCTCTCCCAGCAAGTGCGTAAGTGATTTTTGTTCAGGCTTTATAACAAAGATTGTGACAAATTTGGCAAGAAGCGAGACTCCCATTTGCATCCTGTTTAAATGCCATTCATAGAGACTGAAGGCATTTCCATGTGCTTATTTTACCAGAGAGAGCCTCTTGTCAACAGATGACTGCAGCTGTAGTACTGTTGGGTTGTATTGGCTCTCTGTGGGTTTTCCATCTCATTTCAGCTCTCCCAGTGGTTGTCCAAATGGTAACGCTGCTTTGCAGGTGCTTGAATTAAGCACAGGATCCTGAGTCACCTCCAGAAGGGACATGCTGCCCCAGGACACAGGTGGAATTGGAAGGGATATGTTTTTAGCACATGTAAACATGAGCTTGAACAGGTCTTGGGAGGAACCTGTGAGTCATATTCCAGTCAGTAAGAGGTTCTCCTAGTGAAGCTTGTCCTTTTCACTCTCTGGTCAGTTGTGAGAGACTAATGGTATCTCTATAGTATTTGGATTTCTGTCTGGACTATAATTTATTGTTACTGCAAGCTATTAGAAAGATTTTGAAGGCATATCTGGAGCTGTCAAACTAAATACCAAATACTAGGCATTTGTAGTTTGAAGGAAAGCTGCTTTCTAGTCTGAACAGTAAACATTGTCTGATGGAATCTGAAGGTAAGGAACAACAAATTCTGGATAAAACAAGAACCACACAGCATGAAAGAGTTTCAACAACATATATGTTTATCTGCAATACACAATGACTGATATAATCTCATATCAGTCTTGTAGAAGAGAGGCAGTAATTGCTCAAGGTTAAGCCACTTTCCAGCTTTTTTACTCTGTCCATGAAGATGAATGCCATTGCAGAGATCAAGTGTTACACATTGTCTTGCTCTATGGATGTGACACATGATTTTACAGATGTTGTTTTCTTTTTCATCTAGTACAAACATCTTCCAGGATTTTGACTCATTTCCTTAAGTCTCTTTCAGCTGTTCAGAGAATGGCTAGAGGAAATGAGGTCTAATATCCTAATGCATTTCATTTACTGTAAGTACCCTCTCACTTTAAGTATAAAGCTTTACCTTTTTAAAATTTCTGAATGTCTTTCTGACTGTTCCCGTGCACAAGAAACAACTTGCAGATGTTTCTGTCCGTTAGAAGCTCAGCTTCCCTGGTTAAGACTTTTCGGCTGTAACAGAGCTTAAGGTGTTCATTGTAACCTTAGGCAGGAGAGAAGAGCTGGTGCTAAGGCATCCAATGAAAGAGTGTTACATCTTTTGGTCATTTATTAAAAAAGTCTGAAGAGAATGCACATAGAAATTATGAGACCTTGACATAAAAGGAATTTTAAAATTACTAACATTCTTCTGTATTATTGTATTCTGTAGTATTGTGCTTGGCTTTTTCAGTGACTTTTAGGAAACTAGAAGGTTTTTTCCCAATCGGACCCTGTTAGACAATGAATCCTGCAAACAGTCATAAACGAACGTAATTTTACGCCTGTGAGCAGTCTCCTTGGCTGGCTGCCAAACCTAATGACAACTGAAGTGTATTGTTTGTCCACTGGCCAAGATTGCTGCCGTTGGTGATAAAAGCATAGGGAGAGTGTAAACATCTGTGTTTGAGGGGAGATTGACTCCTATTTTCTAGGGGATACCAATTAGAAAGCACAGTAAATGTTATTCTCCCAGTGGATTTACTCTTGGGGATTATATTGATTTATTCTGAAAACACAGGTTTTCAGATTTAATGGATTTTTAATGGTATTTTTCATGTTGCAAAAGATTTTTTTTTAACAGCACGTAAGGCTCTTCACTTTAACAACAAACAGGCATGTAAATAACAGAAAAGTTTCTAATGTTGCTACCTTGCTATGCAACTTCTGGGCTGCTCCGTGGGATCATTCCTGGGAATTGAACTAAAGTGAAGCACCACTGAGTAACATTACGAGCTACAGGGTTTTTTGTCACTGGGGGGGCTGACTGCATTAAATGTCTATAATTTTAAATGTCATCTTGACTGTTGAATCTGTAGTCATATAACACAATCATTAAATATCTGATATGGAGAAGAATTCTCTGGTCAACTATGTACTGACAGTTGTAAATCTAAGTGATAAAGAGAATGCATGGGCTGATTTAAGTTAAGAAGAGATGAAAACTGTGGCAGGCAAATGTGAAAATCAGAGAGATGCATCTCTTACAGGTTCTTTGGAAGCATGGCAAATGCCAGGTTAGTCCTACATCTCCTCTCTTTTCCTATCAGCCATTGTGTTAAGCTAAGCAGTGCTCCTCTGCTCATGCTGGGTGACCATGCTCCCGATGAGGGACTGGAGGGCTGGAGCATGTCTGCTGTGAAGACAGGCTGAGAGAGCTGGGGTTGTTCAGCCTGGAGAAGAGAATGCTGGAGTGGATTTGTTTTACAGAAAGGCATTGTGCAAATAGGAAAAAGAAGTCAAACTTGTTGGTTATGACCTGTCATTCAGAGCCTGCATGCTTTGCAGGTGGCAAATCCCAGTGAGCTGTGTAATAGAAATGTTTGGGGTGTTCACATACCTCGGCCATTCAGAACTAACTAGATTTCTCCTGATGAGTATCGTGAGATTTAAAACTTGCACTTGGCTCTCTTACTTAATCTGGTTTTTGTTCAAGAGTTAATGGCTGCACTGATGTCACATGTTAAAGGTTTTGTCTGTAGTCCTCAAGACTGGAAACTTCATTCTTTGCTGAATTAAAAGTGACTTTCTCATGCATTCATCTTCTTCCTGCAGCTGGGTTTCTAAGAGAAACTGCAAGTCTTAGGAAGCTCCCATAGAGCTCTGAGTAAGGCTGGAGGAGACCTGCAGAGATCTGGACTGTCCCCAGCTCTTCCTCATAGTCAGATGGAGCGGATTTCCCACACAGACTTCTGTTCTAACCTGCTCTAAGGCAGATTTGTGCTGCAGAGTCTACCACCTGTTTTACCTAGTAAATAGTTATTAAAGGTTAAAAGCTTCTTCTGATACCTAATCTCCCTTGCTGGTTGCTTAATTCCATCTTTTTGTTCTCCTGGTCTTTTGGATATAATTAACTGCTTATCACCTTCCTTTTTATAATAATATTTTACATTTTGACAATATAAACACTTTGGCTTCTCTTTTCTATGATAAACGTTTTCCAACATTTTCTTTTGGTGTATCTTTTGTAATTCCTCTTCCTCCTCCTCCTCCTGCTCTTCTCAGCCCTCTCAGACTTGTTTGCATTTTGTCCAGATATGAGGTGTAAAATTGACATCTGACTGCAGATGAGAAATGCAGTTCAATAAAATACTTACCTCCCCCTGTACTATGTGCTTCAATTTGATTCAAAGCATTGTAAATCTGATTTTAATCGTGATTTAAATCAGCCAACTTAGTAAACCTCATTTTAACTGTTTTGCATTTGTACTTAATCATTTTGCAAAGAAAGGTTTAACCTCCTTTATTACCATTGAGATAGAGTTTTAATTAAATATAGCCTTTGCAGTTAATGTTATACTTGCTTTGATTAATCACTGTGCCTGTATTTAAGCAATTATGTAGCTTGTTATATATACACTGATCCTGATTCTTCACGTGTATGTTTTAGTATGAAAATAGAAAATGTTGACATTTCTTGTATTAGATAATTGATTTTTACTGATGATTTGCATCGATTACAATGAAGGAAACAAGAATTCTGAAATGTTCTTCTGTTAGATAAAAAAACAGCACCACATAGAAGCCAGCCAATTCACAAGAAAAAACTCATTGAGAAATGTTTTAAAATAAAGAATTAATGCCTGAAAGGCCTATCTGTAGTCAAAACTGGTGGTTTCTAATCACTATGCTACAAAAATTTTAGAACTAGTTCATGTCATGCTCTCCTTATTCTTAGAATAGCAATGGAAAGAAACATTCATGGTTTTTTTCGGCTCCAGATCAGTAGCTCCTCTTTGAATGTTGCTTAATTGAGTTGTACTGAATGAACTGAAATAAAGAAAATATTTTCTCTGCACCTGCTAGGAAACTCCAGATACCAAAGGCTGGTTTATTGCTGCAGCACAACCTGCCTGAAGGTGCTCAGGGACTGACTTTGATGAATCCAGTAGTTAGATTATCTTTAAAATGTTGACAGCAAATGTACAGCTTGAATAAATTTTTGCTTTTATTTTTTTAATGATTAGAGCTGCAAGTTTAAGTCTGTTGTTGTATTTTCAGAATCACTGTTGAGTATATTTACCTTTTAAAAGGAAAATGTGCATTATAAAAATGCTGTGGTTTTACTTTTCATGTAATATTGAATTAAATACGTAGCTTAATGGGGTATTTTTCCTGAAATGGTTCTGTTTGTATGCCTTGTATACAATTCTGTGCTAGGACCTGATACTGAGGCATTCATTTTCTGCTGCTCAGTGGCTGGCTGATTCTCTTCTTCACTTTTGATGCTTCTTTGTTTGCTGTTGTCTATGTCATGGAAGTGCTTTCTATGCCTGGATGAGCATAACTTTTTAACTTTGGAAAGAAATTATGTTATCTTCCACAAAATAAAAGCTTCCTCCCAGCAGTGTTCATTTTAACACAGGCTGTTAAAGTTTCCTATTCCATAGCATGTCTGACTTCCAGGTATTATACATAAAACTGCTGAGTTTGCAGTAGAATTAATATTATCATACCTAGGATTTGAGGTATGCAGCACAATAAAAGAGGTCAAATGGAAGGAGCAGAAGTAAGCCCTGTGTTTCTGGTCTCCTCCTGTAAGCTAGATATATGCAGATGAGATGCTGAAATGGGATTCCCTGTTTAAGCAGGCACTCGGGCTGCACTCACATTGAGTAGTCCTCTGTGTATCTCTCCTGGAGCAGGAAGGGGAACTGCTTTTCAGTAAGCAGCCACCTCTATATATGCAATGTATATGCAATTTGTGATAGAGGTTATAAATAAACTAGGAAATAAAGTACAATTTAAAAGCAAAACCTCCAAGTTGGACTTCTGCTGATATTAGAGATGATGTTCAACAGCCGAGTTATTTATCTCATTGCCACAAGACAGAGGAAATCAAACCCAATTGTCAGAAATACATCCAAGTCTCTGTATTCAAAGCACTTCTATCTAAGACAACATCAGTGACAGATGTTTCTGGGTGTTAGTGTGATTGTCTGAGGTGAAATTTTTCACCTGAGGGTGTTCTGAAAAATGTGCCAATGACTCCTCCAGAAACTGTCCTAGTCATAGTTTGAGAAGGCATATGCAAAGATACTTCTCTACTATACTGGGTACCTCACAAAAAATTACTTACTAGATTTGGTATTGTCTGTAAAACAACACCTTTACAAGAATTTTTTACCAACATCTTAACAGAAAAGTTTACGTGTTATTTAGACAAGGGAAATCTAACTTCTTGCAGGTTTACCAAAAATCTCTGAATAGATACACTTAATTTATATGGACAAATATGGAACTATCCTAAAACCTGCTTCTTAAATGGATCCTGTGCCATGTGCCTGCATGACA
This sequence comes from Oreocharis arfaki, assembly GCA_013398015.1. Lineage (NCBI taxonomy): Eukaryota > Metazoa > Chordata > Aves > Passeriformes > Paramythiidae > Oreocharis > Oreocharis arfaki. The sequence continues at coordinate 64,331 of VZRR01005972.1, forward strand.
TGATGGAATGACTTGTATTTTGGTAACACAACTGTATAAATACTCTATCTTATTACTAAACCCAGAATTTTTCTCATTAATCTGTCAGTTCTTTCAGTTACGGAAAAGAGAATACAAAGTATTAGGCACCTAAAAGATAGCTGTGTCTTTTCTGCAAAATTTGGTGAACATGTTAATCTGAAAGTCTTGTTTATTGCTGTAATCTTCTAGGAAAATGTACTGAACTAAATATCTAGAGAAAGTAAAAAGCAGTGTTGCTCTTTGTGGTATTTAATGTGGTCCATCATACGAGCAGTGATAACATAATTATGCAGTTATTGGTATATTTTCCCCTCTGGAGGCCTTATGTAGATGATTACCAGTGCACCTTTTAATGAAATTGCTACTGTTTGATAAAATTACTGCCAAGACTTGAAATAATTAGAATTCGCATTGCCAAAAGTCTTACATCTCCTTCCTCAGTTGAGCCTTTTCCAAATAGGCATTAATTCAGATTGCAGAACGATTCACTGTTCTCCAGTTTTCTCATTTCTCTTCATTAAAACTACCTTTTCACTGCATTTCAGAAAACATGCTTTCAAGCCTATGTTGCTCATTACAAGGAACATTCGTTCAAAATGGAAGTTGAAAGACACTGCACCTTTTAATGTAAATGTCAGCAAAGAGAAGTGAGAAGAAAGAGCCATTAAAGGAATAGATGGGGTGCATGACAGCTGAATATGAATACGCTATGCATTAGTGTGCTTTTTCGCTCCTTCTAATCATTCTCCACACTTACTTTATAATTTGTTTATTTATGTGTCTAACAGCTGACAAAACTAACTGTGAGAACAGCTGGTTAATAAGTAATTTTGGAAATTAGAGGGAAGAAGGCAATAATTCAGTAAGAGTAAGGATCAGTCTAAATGTATACATCTCAATACTGACAAGTGTTGTGGCATACAGTTGCTTTTTTTTTTTTGCAAATCTACTTGTGTGTGTACATACGTACCTATTTAGCTGTCCTTTGTATTTCTCTTTGAATAAGAATTATTAGGTAGTTGTTGTAAGCACAGACCATTCTAGTTTAAAAAAATCCCCGACAAACTGGCAGAGCAGTCATGCGTTGAGTTTGGTTTTATTCATTAATAAATTCTGTAGATTCCTTCCATGGTGGGAAGTTTAGGTATAAGAGACCATAGTGCATCAATGTAATATAGTGAAATGGATTAATCACCTAGCATAGGTTGTCACACATGCTGCTTCAAGCTAAGTGACTGGGCTACTGTAGTGCACGTGGTACTCCTTCTAAAAACAAACCCCAAAACAACAGAAAAATCCCCGAAGCGATGACTTCTCAAGAAAAGAGGATTAAGGGAGGTACCGTACTCAGCCTTGGAAAGAAACATGGTGTTTGATCCTGCTGTAGCCATTTAGTATGTGTGCTAAACTAGAGTTATATTCAGCAACATGTCTGCCTTTGACAAATGCCTCTATTTGCAGAGTGAGGGATGCCTGTCAGAAAGGGCAAGCTGCTCAGCAGGCAGGAGCAATAGCCTTTTTGCGTGGCTGGATTTTCCTCACCCCAGCAAGGGAAATAAAGCCAGTGGGGAAGAGGAAGGTGTGTCTCTGTCTCTGGAAGGTGCAGTTGCTTCCCCCAGCCCCTGGCCTTGAGGGAGTGTTGCACGTGAATGCGTAAGGCAGCTCTCACATGGTTTTGGAGGTCATGTGGGGAATCTGCTCTGCTAAGCCTGCTTCTGAAGTACTGAAGCAAAGTGCTGTTAGCTACATCACTAATTGGTGTGACAAGACCCCCTGCAGGAGGATCTGCTGGCTTCCGCCCACAAGCCAGCCAGCAATTGTCCCAGGTGCTCATGCTTATCCTGCTTGAAGATCCTGTGAATGTCTGTCTTGGAGAGTGGGATGTACAAGGTCTACAGAGCTGGCTGGATTTGTCGTCTTGCCACCTGTCTCTGATACTGGCTCTTCCCAATTCACCACATCTTGTTTGGAGGGGTGCATCACCTGTCTCCAGGTGTAGCTGGGTGTCCCCTCAGTCTCCTGAGCTCTTTTCTCTGTAAGTGGTAAGCACCAAGTGCCTCTTACTTGCTCTGTGAAGTGCCTTGCCAGGGCATGAGGTGTGTCATGAGGCAGGTCCATGTAGGTTCAACCGCAGACTGTGGAGCTGAAAGCTTACCATGGGGCATCACTGCAAGGGGTGTCTCACAGCCACAGCCTCTGTGGTTCCCCATGCTTTACTGATGATAAAGACAACCTTTGTTCTAACCTCCTGCCACTTCCTCTCTTGGGTTTGCCATGGGTGGGAATCAGCTGGCTGGTTCCACACTTGCTCTTTGTGTGGGAGATCTCCAGTTCTCCTTGATGCTGTTTGCAGATGGAGTCAGCTTGGCTGCGCCTTTGAGTGCTGCGCTGGCGAGCTCCCTCCTCCTGCTCTCCACAGTGCCCTTCCTTTGCCCCCTTCCCTTTCAGGGTGAGGGGGCAAGCAGGACTGGGTGGGAAGACAGGGGTTGCCCTCATGCAGCTGGGTAAAAGTCAAAGCCCTCATTAATCCTCTCCACTGGTTTTCTGCTTAGTAATGCATAGCTTCTCAGAATCCAGAACTTCAGAGCGAGCACAAGCTTCGTGAGCTCTTCTATTCTGCTTGGAAAACACGGCATTGAAGAGTCTGTTGGTCAGCAGATAGCACCGACCCTGTGAGATGGGTTAGAAAAAAACCGCTTAGTTCTGCGGGGAAGCTTGATCAGCCTGGACTTAAGTATGTGTCCAGTGACAGATAATTTTTCAGTTTCTGAAAAGAAGTTGGGGCAGAGGAGACAGCAAGGATTTGTGTCATTCAGATATGCTGAGAGTCCATGACACTTGCTGGGACAATCTTGTCTTGGGTATTTTTTGGTCTATGTCTTTGAGAAAGACACTAGTGTGGATGTTGGTGTGGATGGTTTCTTTTGCTAGCCACCATTTCCCCCACAGCCTGGCTGAAATGGGATCTGATATAGCTTTCAGATCAAATAATTTAAAACTGACATTTGCCATTGCTAAACTTTTCATCTAGCATAAGGGAGAGTGTCTGTTTAGTGAAGTGGAATAAAACAAGTAAGCATATGATAGCATGTCTCCTTTGAAAAATCTGGGAGATTTGTACATCAGAGTAAATTCAAGTTGTTTTAGTGTGATTAACATGCAAGTTTGACACTTCATATTTTCCTTGGGGCATGAAATGGCAGGAACAAAGAAAATGAAATTGAAAGGTCTACATTCATGTCCATCATAGCATATGTCAGCTGTCATAGTGGCTTTAGCAAGTAGGAGACAGAGTTGGAAAGGTGATATTCTTCAATTAGACCTGTGTATAAATACTCTAGAGAAGATTGAGCAGGCTTCTGGCTAGGACCTCTGCTCTTGTGTAAAAGAGATGGTTTTGCTTCTGCTCCTCTTTCAGACCTGCAGGGGACTTGTGTGTCTGAAAACATGTTCATTTTTTCCAGCAGTGCTGGGTATGCTGAAAGAGGATATTACTTTCCTGCCAGCCATGTCTTGCTGATATCCCTGGACCATTGCATCTACAACAGTGCCACTACTTTAACTGATAAAATATATCTCTTGTTTCTGCTCTCTTATGCTGTTGTAGATGAAAAACCACGGTGAGTGAGCTCTGTGTGATAGCCCTTGAAATGAAGCCAGTGCCCAGAATGCACAGGCACTGAAAAAAATAGTCTCCAATTGTATTCCATCCCCACAATTTTACGCAAAAGTTGTGGACATTTTGTCACTTGAAGTTTAGCTCTTCTGTGCACTTATGATAGAAAAATGTTAACTGCTTTAGAAATCATGGTCAGGAACAGGTCATGGTCAGGTCATTGTTTTCGTTGTGCAGTGTTTGTACTGCTTACGTGATGATGACTATGAAAGTTATGGACAACTGCATGGGGAAAAGGCAGAAGCTCAGAAGAGCCTGCCATGCCCTTTCAGTGTGTCCCAGCCCTTGGGGAGGCAGGGTTAGGGATTTGCCCTTGCTGAACAGCAAGTGAACCTGTTGGCAGGGTGCTGCCAGTCCCGTGGCCTTGGCAGAGAGGCTGGTGCTGGATGTGAGCAGGTTGTGACTGCACTGTGAAGCTGCACTGTGCCTCTGTCCTGGGAGATGTTTGACACAACTTTAAAGTGGAAGGGCGTGGGATAAGGCACAGGGATTTTTGGTTTTATTTTTCTTTGGAAGCAATCTGTTGTGTTATAGAGCTGCCACAAACTTCTTGTTCCTTTTAATGTTTAGATAAGAGTTGAAAGAGGAAGCGGCCACAGAGCGACTAACCTGTTGGCCTAAGGTTGTGCAGGAAATTTGTGGCAGAGCTGGGAATAAAATCCACAGTGTTTGACTCTTCATCTTTTTCCATGGCAGTCCCACATCCTTTGTTTGCTTGGCAGCTGGAGATGGTTTCCAGTTGCTTGCAAGCTTGATGTGGACTTGAACCTGATGTGCTTTTCCATCCTACATCAGTGTTGTGCTGAGGCTGAAAGCTCCAGCATAAGCTATTATTTTTTTTCCCAGGATGGTTCACTCCTTAGCCAGAGCTTTTGTTGTTTGCACATCCCTTAATTGTTACAGGAACATTCTGCTGTCCTTAATCATATCCCTGCAATTTGACCTGCATTTCCTATCAGTATTATCCAGAGCTGTTTGAATTTCTAATTCCTCCAGCCTTGTTTTCCAGATGTTCCTTCTGCATGCAGAATTCACAACTGCTGTATTCCTCCTCTTTCCTCCCTCTTCCTTCATTTTAATATATTCATATATGCTTTTTTTCAGTTACACAGCCTTATTCACAACTGATCCCAGCATTGTAGCTTTTAACTCAAATTTGTTATATTACGGGGAGAAGTTAGGGTTGTGGAAGTGAAGCTCTTCAGCTGTAGGCCTCAAATTTAGTATGTCCAAAATGGAATTTGGGCTGTCCAACTCTGAGCTTAGCAGTTTATTTTAGTTTTTTCTAAATTGTGGCTTATTAAATATTTGCCATTATCAGTGTATTTTTGTTAGCATATAATAACTATACCCTCTAGTTGCCCTTGAGGACAACTCTAGAGGGTCATCCAGAATCTCAGTGTGGTACTCTGGCTATACAGTGTATGAGGAGTGTTGGATGTGTCATAGTGGAATCCGCAATCTGTGATTAACAGTGGGATCATCTCCCGCGCTTGAGACCACAGGACCCATGTGGGCAGAAGCCAGGTTTCCTCTCTTCTCCTTGTCCTGAGTTGTTCCCGTGGTCAGGTGGGCCTCACTGAGATGGGGACACTCAGCTACATATTGAAGTAGTAGCCCACCTTCTTTCCGAAGGTGTAAAGAGGTGGAGAGAGGGTGGAGGCGTGCCCAGGTGTGGGGCAGGTAACAGAGTAAGGATGCATACCCACGCCTGGAAAACTTCAGTGGGGACATAGCAGTGAGTTCTTCCATCCCATTGCTCAGAAAGTTTATAGTCCTGCTCGTCACTGGTAAAGCCATGATCCCACCTGAGCTGAACACAGAGCTCTGGGAGGAGACAGCAGACACTGTATCCCATGGGGTTTGGCACTTGGAGATCCCTTACTATCTCTGGCATATACACTGCCAACACAACTGGTTCCTGAATTTTGAGACTTGGTGTCACGGCTGCGATTACATGGTTGATGTTACTGGAGTCCCCAAGAGCAACAGGGGGCCTGGAAAGAGCCCTGTCACTGGGGTGCCATACAGATGGAGCAGTCTCAGACTCGAGTCTGGGAAAAGATGATGAGAGAGCAGATGGACACACACTGTGGGGATTAGTACACCGGATTACAAGTTGTTAGTTAAACTCTCAGATTTCTGTCACTTAATTATTCCTCCAAAAAGAAGATACAAAGTCATTCTCATCTTTCTAAACACCATTTTAATTCTCTTTTTAAAGACAGATGATATTTTGGTGCATAATACAAAGCAAATCTAATAGTCATTGTGTTTACAACTGGTTGTCCTTACACTGTCATCGTTTTCTTGAAGAGACATTATTTTCAGAAGGCAAGAGAAGAAAACCCTTTACACTCTTAGAATCCTTTTCACAGGGCATTATTCAATTTGCAAATTGTTTTGCTGAGAATTCATAGAGTGCATAAAAGAAACCATAGAAAAATCATCTCAAAATATGAGTGATACTTCACCACAGTGTGCTTGTTTCATCTTCTTTTTTTTCCCCTAGTTTTGGTACATAACATATTTCTTGTGCATTTGGACAGATCATGCTCTGCTGTGTTGTTTACTACTTTTAAAAACTCTCCAGTAATTTGCTAGATAGTTCTGATAGTAAGTGTTGCAAAAATTTGAGCTCCTAACCGGAATGGATAGGATGAGAGGTAGGGGAAGGAGTAGGTAAGAGTCATAAACGTTCCATAAAAATATGAAATTATGTTTTTCTAATCTTTCTGGCAATTATTTTTTGTGGGATACTTTTTTATATGTTGAGTCATGTGAGTTTATGTTGGAGATTAGTGGAACTCATGGAAAATTTCTGGTGGTGCTGGAAAAACAGGCGCTGGTGGACTTGTCTGTTGGGTTTAGTGCTGGTAAATCTTCATCCAGGAGAGATGGGGAGAGAACAAGGGCTTCCTCCTAAACCCAGACTGCAAACAAAGTAATTAGTCTGTGCAGGTGGTCTGACCATCCTTTGCTTCCTGCTCTGTGGTGGATTTGTCAGGAAGAGGAGCAGTTACCTGACCTGATCTTAACCCAGTATATACCTTAAGAACAAGTAAAGCTGTGAGATGAGTGAATTAAGTCTGGAGTGTATAACCTCACCCCAACTAATTATCCAGTTGTTTTTCCTGAATGTCTATTGTTATCTGTGTGGGTAGGGAAATTCAGCCTCTGAGTGGAGCTGCAGAGTGTGTTTTTGCATGCGAGTGGTGTTGGGTTTTGAAAAACGCTCCCGCTGGCTTAGGCATGGCCATTGCATATCCGGTCCAGCTGTACAATGCTGTGCTGTGCATCAGAGGGACATGGCAGTGAGTATTTGTAGGACTACTGAACTGGCCTTCATGAGAGGAAGCATTTGTCACTGCAGAACCTGTGAGAATTTACACACAACACAGTGATGTGTATGGTTTGACAGATCCATCCTCATGTACTAGGTCAATTATGACATTAGTCTTTACACTGCTACCTCTAACAGGTCCCTTTTCCTCTGCAAACCTGATGGTGGTCCGCTACAGTTGACCTTCACACACCCTTGTGCCCTAGGGCTGGGTGCTTAGGTGGGTTTGGGAAGGAGGAGAAGCCACATGTCTGTCTGCAGGAGTTTACAGGCCGGTTTTGTGTGGGCAGTTTGGAGCCCACACGTAGCCCGTGTGTCATTATTGGACTGTATAAATACCCAGGAGGGAAGTGGAGGGAGCAGTTCAGCAAGCCAGGCTGGCTTGGCATTTCCTCAGGGGCAAGTAAATGAGTTTGTTCTCTGTGTAGGCCTGGACCCTTGGAATGAGCTGCACCTCTTGATGCAGCTGAGGCTGCTGCCGAAGGAGGGGGAGCACGGCTCGGGCCAGCGGGCTGGCGTGCTCGTCCCTGCTGCCTGCATCGTGCCAGGGTTTGGGAGCTGAGGCCAGACCACAGCAGCACGTCCCGTCGTGCTGGTGAAGGAGGGCTGCCCTGTGGAGTGAGGGGGGCACACACTGGTGTTTGCTCCATGGCAGGGGCTGTGTGACCTGCCCAGGACTGTGCTCCTTGAGACAGTGGGCAGTGGGGGCCATCCCAGTCCAGCTACATGTGCACCTCCCTGGCAGGGCCCGGGCCGAGACCTTGCTGGTTGCAGGCATGGAGCGATGCCAGTGAAGGTTGTCCTCATCTTCTGCTTTCTCAATCTCCCCTGACTCATCTGTGAAGCTTGTGCCAGAATACCTATACCACACCACACTTTTGCTGTTTTATGCAGCTCATGTAATTTGTCACTCAAAGTGCCCTGTGGCCTGTGGGAAGCAGTAGAGAGGTCTTCCAAAGACATCCCCATGAAGGACCTGCATGGTTGTTCACGAGCCCTTCTCAGAGGTCTTTTTCTTCTGTCTTCTCACATGCCAAAAGTTCCTGGCTCTAATCTGAGGTGTTTGAAAATCAGAGGTCTTCTTGCCTCAGCCCTGCAGTCAGGCACCTCTTTGCCCGGGGCTACCTTGCATGCCTACCATGCTTTTTCCTGCCTACCATGCCACTGCTGACTGGTACTTGTGCTTCTGAGACCTTGGACTCTTCTTGTTTGTACCACAGCTCAGACACACACATGCACCTTGAGGTAGCAGATTTGAAATTAGTAGTTGGTTTTTTCTGCATTTTTCTGGCGATTTTTATTTCTAGGGTGGTTGTTTACACATTCAGTCATGGAAGCATATATGCAGGATTAGTGGACCTCGTGGAAAATTACTTGGTGACACTGGAAGAGTGCCAGTTGAGTTTAAGACTGATAAATTCTAATTCCAAGGAGGGCTCCTTCCAGACTACAAACAAAATAATTAGGCTCTGCAGGTGGTCTGACCATCCTTTGCTTCCTGCTCTGTGGTGGATTTGTCAGGAAGAGGAGCAGTTACCTGACCTGATCTTAATCCACTATATACCTTAAGAATGACTAAAGCTGTCATCAGTGAATTAAGTCTGGTGTGTATAACCTCACGCCAACTAATTATCCAATTGTTTTTGTTGGATGTCTGTTGTTATCTGTATGGGTAGGGAAATTCAGCCTCTGAGTGGAGCTGCAGAGTGTGTTTTTGCATGCGAGTGGTGTTTTCACTGGCATGACTGCTACTACACATGGATGATGTACAGTCTTGTACAGCTCTGTGACATGAGCAGACAGCACAGTTACTGTAAGCTAAGGATTACTCATAGGACTGAAGAGCTACTCTGAAAGGGGAAGGGTTTGTTACTGCAAGATCACCTCAATATTTGCATATGTTCTTATGATGTTCAAGTAGGCCCATAACAGTGAGAATTTCTCTGGATTTTTGATTATGAGCTCCATTTTTGTAGGCTCACTAAGACTTTCAAATCATGAGTATGCTAATTCAGCAATCCCCCGATTGGCTTAGCCTAACAATAGAGCCAGAGAAGCCTGAATGTACTCCTTTCTCTGTGTAGACAACTGGGAAGTAGTTGGGAACTGTGAACTGAAGCTGCTAATTTTACAGAACTTTATTTTGTGAGAACTTTAAAAACATTGTGTTACAGTGTGTTCAGTGAAAAAGAAGCTAAATGGTCAATTAGAGCAGCTTTGGTGACTGGGAGATTGGTGCCTCTGTGAAACTAATTTGGTAGTGTTGGGATGGGAACTTGAAGAATATTTTGCATGTTTTTTTTTTTTGTGTGTGTAAGAAATGTTGAATTGGCACTTCAAGTAAAGAAATAAGTAAGTATGGAAAGCATGTACTGATGCCTTCATTAAACTGGACACTTCTAATACAAGAGTATGAGTGGAGCATCTGAATACATGAGAGAGCAGCTATAAAAAGATAACTCTTGAGCAAGGAAACTTTAGTTCTTGGCAACATACTGAGTAAATGACAAAGAATGATTAAAAGTGCTGCCATGTAGGATCAGACTCATATGTTCTTGAATTTAATTTTTAAATAGCTTGGGTCTGTTCCCATTCAAAAGCCAAAACATTGCAGAAAGTGGTGCATCTGAAACTTTAGTTTCAAAAGGTTTTTTAGAGGCCAGTTTTCACCTGCACTGGTTATTTTCTCTGTGTGCCAAAGGTCTTACAAGCCAAAAGGTGTCTGTAGAATAACACAGTGCCGTTGCAGCTTAGTGTTTTTAAGAAATAATTCCCAAAATATTAGTTGCACATATACAGCTATAAATAATAATTTTGCTGCAGAAAAAAAGAGAGTGTTGTATTGACAGACATTCTATTTTGTGCTTTTTTTTCCCAGGTGGTTCACTGCCCCATGTAGAGTCTTTACGGGTTGTGAATAAAGGGGAGGAATTAAGGCTGACGTGCAACGAGGAGGGACCTGTGACTTGGAATTTTCAGAACTCGGACCCATCGGCAAAAGCAAGGAGTTCCAGTGAGAAAGAGTGGTACACCAAAAATGCAACAGTCAAAGACATAGGCAGATACACGTGTAGAAGCAAAGGGAGTATTGTCTCCTCTTACTATGTTTTTGTTAAAGGTAAATATCAGTGAAGGCATTATTTTTGCTTCCCTTCCCCACCCCCCCCTCCATCTTCCCTCCCAAAATAATAGGATAGTAAGTGTTGGAGGAGGGAATGAATTTGAAGGACAGAGGCAGAACACAGGTAGAAGAAATCTTCTTCCTTGTCCAGTAGGAAGAAACCTCACTCTCTGCTTTGCTTGCAATGGCCTTTGCCAGCAGCGCAAAGTTCTGGATGAGTTCTTCTTTACATCCCTGTTAATTCTCTGGTCAGGCTTATCTAAGCTCCCTTTCTAGATGCTACTTAAGTGACTTGAGTCTGTTGTGTGAGTCAGTTATACTGTGAAGAAGCAAGAAATAAGTAGAAATGTCTTTTTGATTCTGTGCCATCCATCAGTATGGAGTCATGTAAGGTTTGATCCCAAGCTTTTAATTTACTGAGGCAGTTAGCCTAAAGGATTTGGTCTTTTGAGACTGTCCTCCCAGGCTTAAGCCAGCAAACAGTGATGATTCCTCTGCCTCCAGCTTCTGATCTACCTTGTGACTGATCAGAAATGTCTCAGGAAAAAAAGTGCTTCTGCTCTGACACATTTCTCAGTCCTTTATTACTCTTCTTTATGTAGTGTTTTCTTCAGATTTCTTCTCTTCTGATCTGTATCTACATCAGCTGCCCCCGAGCTCACAGTTTACCCCGCCTGGCATTCCATTTACTTTCAGAGGAAAACGGTTATTTTGCTTCTGCTTCCTGTAGCTCTGGTGGTCTTTCTAACCTGTTGATGGAAAAAGGTCCTATGGCATCCACTTTCTTGAAGACAGCATTACTTGACTAACAGGAGTTGTCTCAAAGAGCCTCCTCTGAATCCTGCTAGTCCTTTGAGAATAACTGCAAGGTTGTTCTCCAAGACAGGGAGATACCAGCGTAGCAAAGCACGCTGAATGGCAGTGAAGGTTATTTTCTCCAGGGAAGATATCTGGCACAGTGGCCACACAATTTCAAGAGTGCTCCTTTAACAGCTCCTGAGTTCTCCAAATAGCCATGTAGCTACCATGGATAAGTTTTCTCGACTTTCTGTTTTTCTCTGAGGCTATGACTAAAGGAAATCTGACGTGTTTTACCTATATGTGGTAAACAATGTTGGCTTTACCTGCCACGATTTTTTTCCTGAAGGTCATGGTAATTATCCCAGACAGCTATGATCATAGAGATGTTTTTGCCTTCCATTACATGAGTGACTCCTTCACCTCAGGATAGCAGACAACTCTCCTGAGCATGCTTACCATGCATCAGGAAAGTTGTGTGGCCCTCATGCAACATGTTGTTATCTTTTTTGTCTCAGTTGTGGGAAGTCCGTACAGCCTTTACTTTGATAAGTTCCTGGCAGTGAAATAAGTATGTTTGTGAGGTTGACCATTATTTTGCAATAGGCGTGGTTTAATGGCATCTTACACCACCTGTAAGATGCTGCCATATGCTCTGCTGCTTGTGGGGTTGCCACAAACAACCCATTATACTTTTTTGTTTGTAAAGCCGGGAGTGAAGAGAGAACAGGACCAAGAACCTCGATCCTGCATAGTGACGCATAAAATGATAGCATCGGTTGATATCTTATGTTCTTCTGAACCTATGAAATCCAAATTTCTCCTGTTTCTGTGACCAAGAATGCCGCAGTGTTGACAGACTGTGGATATGTACCTGTTTCACCTTTCTGTTTTGGCAGAAAGTACCTGTGTTGTATTTATAAAAGCAGTTGTTTTCTTGATATAAGCAAGCCTAGTTCACACTCATGTGTAAGAGAGAAAAATGTCTTGATTTTGATCTCAAGTCTTTTCAGATGGAAGCAATGATAAGCACCACCATATCTTGTGCTGGAAACCTGCAGTATGCCCAGAAGGCAAGTGCAACCCAAGATGTCCATGGGGTAGAAGGCCATGAAAGGAAGAACATGACCATGAGCAGCCTTGTTTGTGTCTGGATTCCCTGTAGGAAGTCCTTTCATGTCTTCTCACTGTGCTATTCCTTTCAAGAGGGGGATTGAAGATGCAAGGGGAGCACCTTAACAATGTTGCTTGCTCCAGTCTAGGCCTTCCCCACAATTTCAGCTGTTAGTGAAACAGGTCTTCATTTGTTCTATTTTCAAAAATATCTTCTTTTTTTTTTTTTTTTTTTTTTTTTTTTTGAGTCGTGGGGAGCCATACTTCCTGCATAATGAAGATATCTTGGTTCTGTCCGTATTGGAGAAAATGGGACTGAGTAGAAAGCAATCAGCTATGTCTGTTAGCAAGGACATTTAGAGCACTTTTAATCCAGCCTTTTCCTGCTCAGAAGTGACAGCTAGTCATAGCATTTCTTTTAAGATCTCTATGTGCAAAATGTCACATTTTGGTTCTGTTCAGAAATGAACTTTACTTTTTTTTCATTTCTTAGTAGACTCCATCCTCTTAATTCTAGACTGATCCTTCAAAACCAGTAGTTTGTGGGGGCTTCTTGGGTGATAGTATCAAATTCAGCTGAAGCCACACCCTCACTCCAACCTAGAAACCAGCCGGTAACTTCTCTGTTCCGTGAGGAGGAACCCCTGATGTAGCGAATTGCTTACATAAACATCCCGGGCTTCATTTTCAGCCTAGTACTTCTTGTCTTAAACCAAATGCACATTGTCCATCATCTTAACCAAATTCTCTCAGTCTTCCTTGTTAAGCCATGATTTGTTGATCTCTAATCATTCAAGTTATAAGCATGTTTGTAAAAAAGAAAGCAAACTTTTCTCTCTTTGTTTTTTCTAGTTCATTCTACTCTGTAGAGAGGGCAGATGGAATCTGAAATAAACTTTTACAGAGTGTTTGTCATCACACATTCCTTTAATTTTGTGTTTGCCAGCTTCTTAGCATTTCAAGGTCATGATATATCACGGGTTTCAACTTTGGTTGTAAAAGTGTTTAAAGTACTATATGTTTGTGTGCTGTGGTTGGCCGAGATGAAATGCTGTAGGAAAGTTACCTTGTGAAAGATTGCGTGATGATTTTTCAATCAGATATGCTGTTTGTATGCCCAGTTTTTCTTCTAAGGAAGCTAAAAATAATCTCTGCTTTCAGGGAGCGGAGAGAAAGAGAGAAGTTGTTTTCTGCTTCCTCTGGTAGCAATGTGTGTTCATTTAGATTATGTATTTTACAGAAGTGAAAAACTATAATTTAGGTGCTTTTCAACTTCCATTTGCTCATAAATTTCTTCCAAATCCTCCTGTGGGCATGGAACTTTACAGCTCTACCACTAGCTAAAAGCAAATTACTGTTAGTGGTCTGTGAAAATCTGTTTACTGTTGTGGGGATATTTTGGACCTAAACGAGGCAAAAAACGCCCTCCATCTCCAAATAAAAAAGCAGTAAGATTATTTTTAGTGCAAACGATTCTTTAGTGTATCTGGTATTGAATGCTAGTGCACGTCTCCTGTCGTGTTGCTCTTTTAGGACAAAATTTAATGTCTCTTGGTGAAGATGAATTTGGCAATACTCAATTTTACTGGCTGAAAGTAAATTTTTTTTGACAAGTGCTGAATTGTAGAGTTAGGGTCATCAGAAGTTCTCATGCCAGCTTCTCTGACAGATCTTTGTGTTTCTTCACAGATCCAAATGTGCTCTTCCTTGTTGATTCGCTGATCTATGGAAAAGAAGACAGTGACATCCTGCTAGTGTGCCCACTAACAGATCCAAATGTTACAAATTTCACACTGAAAAAATGTGATGGCAAACGTCTCCCCAAAAATATGATGTTCATTCCCAATCCCCAGAAAGGCATTGTTATAAAGAATGTACAGAGATCATTCAAGGGCTGCTATCAATGCTTGGCCAAGCACAATGGAGTTGAGAAGATATCAGAGAAGATTTTCCTGAATGTGAGACCAGGTAACACAGGATTTTTGCCTTCTTGTAGAGAGCCTGATTTTACTCCTCACCTCCCAGGAGGTGTAGAGGAGGGCTGTGAAGCCTCTATGCTGTCCAAAGGAAAGTGGTGAGCTTAGAAAGCTTGTTTTGGGCAAGTTGTGCCAGGGCACAGACTGATCTCATGACGCTTATCTTGTGGCTGTGCTCAGAAGGCTTGGCTGTGATGAGTTTTATTTTCTGTTCCTGGTGATTTCCAGGCGTTTTTTTCATCATTTTAAGAAATGTGGGTTATGCTGTTAAATTCTGAGGGCAAACCAGCACCCTGAGGTTTGGACAGGTTTGTGCAGGCAAAATGATTTTGGTGCCTGACTCCTGTGTGTGTTGCCCACAAGTGACAGTAAAAGGAACTGACTGATGGCATTGAAGAAGAGGGATTTGGTGGAGAGGCAGAGCTTGAGGAAGGAGAAGGTCTTCATATTATTGAGTGAAGATGGTCACAACAGCAGCCGTGTGTGCAGATTATGATGGGGAGTGTGTTGTGGCTGTGCTGCTACATGCAGCGCTACACTTGGCAAACCTGTTGGTGATACCCTACAGTTGGCATTCACACACCCTTGTGCCCTAGGGCTGGGTGCTTAGGTGGGTTTGGGAAGGAGGAGAAGCCACGTGTCTGTCTGCAGGAGTTTACAGGCCGGTTTTGTGTGGGCAGTTTGGAGCCCACACGTAGCCCGTGTGTCATTACTGGACTGTATAAATACCCAGGAGGGAAGTGGAGGGAGCAGTTCAGCAAGCCAGGCTGGCTTGGCATTTCCTCAGGGGCAAGTAAATGAGTTTGTTCTCTGTGTAGCCCTGGACCCTTGGAATGAGCTGTACCTCTTGGTGCAGCTGAGGCTGCTGCCGAAGGAGGGGGAGCACGGCTCGGGCCAGCGGGCTGGCGTGCTCGTCCCTGCTGCCTGCATCGTGCCAGGGTTTGGGAGCTGAGGCCAGACCACAGCAGCACGTCCCGTCGTGGTGGTGAAGGAGGGCTGCCCTGTGGAGTGAGGGGGGCACACACTGGTGTTTGCTCCATGTGTGACCTGCCCGTTCTCCTTGGTGGTGGGGCAAGAGGTTGAGCAGTGGGGGCCATCTCGAGTGCAGAGTTTACTGTGGCAAGTTAAAATCTTCTTTTCCTGATGGTTTGGAAATTCTCATACGATGAACTTTAATAATTACTGAATATCAGTTAACGACAACAAAAGTTTAATCAGTACAGGCATCTCTGGCATTCTCCTTTGACAAACAAAAATCAAATCCATTCTTACTGTGTGTCTTGTTTGTTCTGTAGCAAGTGGGGTTTTGTCAACTGTTTCTTCGGTGATGGCCGAAGAAAGAAACCAGCTGATTGATATAACTGATTTTTCTCTGACACAGGAAGATGCAGGTTGTAGTATTGGACTTTTTTACAGGATAAAAATCTGTACTTGTGTGATTCAGTGGTGATTTCAGACGGAATGGTGCTGACCTGGTACCATTGCCAGCAAACCACTGATGGTGTGCAGCCATAGGTGGCTGAGGGCACCTCATCACTCTGCCCACCTTCCCCATTAGGAAGGACACATGCAATAAGTAAAAGCATCTGCTGAAATTCATCAGCAGCATTGCCACTCTCAGTATTGTAATTACTGTGCTGTAGTGTTCAGTCCTTACTGAGTTCACCAGGTAAAACTCCCACTTTCTCCTTGGCTCAACATTTAAATGTGTTGGAGATGCTTTGGTGGGTAATGTTTTTGCAGTTATCACCATGCCGCTCAGACCCTCAGATGTGAGCTTCTGGTTCAGAAAGACTGAAGAGGCATCCATGAAACAGGGAGCTGTGCAGGAATACTCAGACACAAACCAGCTACGACAGCACAGGGAGTGTTTATGTACAGCCCTTCTCAAAACAATGAGGGGCTTTATGGACTTAGGGCTTTTTTTGGGATGTCCAGAGATGTTTCTGGCAGATAAGAACACAGAATGCCTTCTGCACTGGCATCCTCCTGTCTCTTGGGTATGCTGAATGCTGAGGGGGATTTTTGTGTGAGCCTTCATATCTGAAGAGAGCAAACATGTTTCTTTGTTCTCTTCTGTAGCTTCTTACAGCAACATGAGGAAAACATTATTGTTAAAGTACGAATGGCTGACAAGCATGGTGTTTTCCTAAGTTTTGTACAATTTACCTAAGACAACTACAAAAGTTGTGTCAGAGGCAGAAAGAGAGTCTGAAGACCTTATCTGATATATGCTGCATTTACAGTTTATCTTCCTGTGTAAAAGCCCTACTGGGAAGTTAACTGGAGTATAATAAAAGAGGAAAAATTGAAGAAAGGATGAAGAAAATAGAAAAACAAACCATGAACAGAGCAGAGGAAGAGCTGAAGGGCTTTGCAGAGGCAGGAGACACATAGTCCTCAGATACACCTGACTGATGACAAAAGACATCCTGAAGGAGAACAGGGTACAGCTACCCCACGTCTGTGTGTCGCCACCTGCTTCTTGGGTGACAAACTGTGAGCCATCACTGTAAGCAGAGGTTGTGGTGCTTTCAGGCATAGGTGTGCAGAGGTCCTTGAACTCTGCCTGTCCTTCCTAGTCTGTCCATCAGGAGCTTTTCAGGGATCTCTCAGACAGTACTTTCTGTTGGTTGTAATGTTTTGTAATTAAAATTTGTGGTTAGTGCTGTGCTGCTGTTCTTCAGTGACTGATCCTTACCATGTTTTCAGTTCCAGAGTGCTACTTTTTAATCACTGTCGTGAAGTGAGTTGTCTCCCTGATGGTTCAACATCATTCAAGTTTCTTCATGAAAGTTGCTATGCTCTAACAAGTACTGTCTAACTTTTAAGTGTAATTTGAAGCGAGATTGAAGCACAAACGTGCTTATTGTAAAGGAACAACTGTGTAATATGTTATAAATTTTGAATACATCTCAGAGCCTCGATTTTATTGGAAAGTTAATTAATGACTGTTGATTTTTATCCCCACCAGAAGAGCTGAGACTTATGAAAAGTAATAAACTTCTAAATTGTTTTCCAGTTCACAAAACTCTTCCTGTCATCACCGTATCAAAAAGCTATGAGCTTCTCAAAGAAGGGGAAGAATTTGAAGTTACATGCATAATCACGGATGTGGATAGCAGTGTACAAGCTAATTGGATTTCTCACAAAAGTGGTGTAAGTACCCTTAATTGTATCATGTGTGCCTCAGCACAGTACACAGACTCTTTATAGACATTCACATGCTTGTCTTGGGTACCTTATGCTGTGTTGATTTGGATTTGTTGCATTTATAAAGATTCAGTATCCCGCAGACTGGTGAGAGGGCAACAACTGTCCTGTGCCCATGAGGACGGCTGGGAGGAAAAGCATCTGCATGGGCTTCTGTTCCCAAAAAGAAATTAAAGTTAGGCTCTTCAATGTGAAGTTTAGGTGACCTCTGTTGGGCTTCCTAAATACGGAAGCGTGGAGTGCCTACACATCACATTGCAATCAATGGGAGCTGCAAATATCAACACATGGACTGCAAATTACATATTCTAGTTGTTATCATTAACGGTAAAATACCTGCTAATTAGCATGGGGTTGTGTGTGACAGGAATAGTAGTAAGCATTCACAGGAATGATTAATTCATTTAAATTACATGGTGTGCCTCACTAACTGGAAAAGCTCTGAAAAATGAACCAGTGAACTGGCTTCTGTCTGCCAGTGATAGATGAAGTTACTGACTGCATCACCAAATTAAATTATTGAGAGGCTCAGTGCTTTGGGAGAGTTTGATACTGGCAGTGCAACTATTCTCCAGAAGAGGGGCAGAGAGATCCCCTTCCCTGGTAAGCCACCGTGCTGCCAGCTCTGTCTTTGAAATGAGCAGCAGACATTGAGTTGTTTTTGAGAATGCTTCTTGATATTCTGGGTGTACCCTGAAATTGAAATTAATTAAAAGCTCTTGTGAAGACCTTTTAGTAACTCCTGCCATATACACTCCCATGCTAATTGTCTGATCTTTTACTGCTAATGGTAGTGACCAGAATACGTAATTCTCAGCCTGTGTTTATGGAAGAAAAGGCTCCTGTGATATTTGGATGAATCACATTTCCTCGGGCACATAATGAACTGGAGTCCTGCTCCCTGGGGCCTGGCATGCCATGCTTAGCTAATCCAACAGCTCTGGCAAAGCTGTTCTTGCTAAGTGCTTGCTACTCCAGAAATCCCACCCTGCAGCTCTGAACATTGAGAAGGTCCAAGTGACATGAAGGTGTCTTGGGACATGCAGATCTGCCTTTGTTCCTGTGCAGGACCGTCATCTGAGAATTGAATTTCTTCTCTTATTCTCCTCCCTTTCCTGTGTTACAGATTGATGAAATGGAGGCCTTCCCTTCGTTTTTTGTGCTTTTTAATTTTTTATTTAATGTGTAGAAGCCACAGGGAAAGTATTTTCCCAATAAGTTTGACTTTCTGTCCTTTCTAGTAAATAGTAGGAGCTGCTGTCTTTGAAATACTGACTATCAAATTAAATTTTGTGTTGAAGGAGAACACATAAATTTCATATTTAAGTAGATTTGGAATTACATCTCTGAATAGATGAGAGGAAAAAAACCAAAATGCTTTTTCCAAGTATGACTGAAGTTATCACTGCTTTGGAAAATTAGGAGACTGGTTATTAGCAAGCACATCCATACTAAATATACTTTTCTTATGATTATTATAACTCAGGAGGAATCAAAATTGCATTGAGACGCTTTAATTTGTCTAGAAGCTCTTGGAACATCCAAGAGTTGCAGTAATTCGATTAGAAAATCATAACAAGTCCAGGTCTGCATTTGGATTAATCAGTGTAAATTTTATCAGTCTTTCCAACCATACCGAACATTTTCACAGAGGCTAAAGTCAATGTCTCAAACCATTTATTTTTTTCTATGCATATGTATAGAATCATGACATATTTAAGAGAATGAAATTTCCAGTTGATTTTAAGATTAATAGATTTAGATTGCTATGGACCAAGGATCAGAGTGGGTGTCAGAGGAAGGATGCTGTGTATAGCCTGCTGCCAGCGGGGCTCTCTGCAGCATGCCTGCAATCAGGAGATGCTGTGGCCTTGGGACATAGAGCAACACAGTTAAAATGAAGTCCCAGGACCTTAAATTCTGTCTTGTCGTTTGCTGGGAAGCATTGCAACCATTAGAGAGTTTGCTGAACTTCAGGCACCACTTGAGTGGTGAACCACACTTCTGAGTTGCAGTGACTTCATACAAGTGCTGCAGCTTCTTAGAGCATTAGGGAAGTCAGGATCCAGTGGTCGTTTTGCATAAAGCCGTACAGTTAGAAGTGCTGTTTGTGCAAATAAAACCTTCAGCTGGTTTCTCACTTTCTTGGTATTGGAAATGTAGCCAGAATGAGCTGGGTCTGACCTTGGGTGCAAGAGCCTTGTCATCAGGTAATGGGAACATTTGACCAAGCTAGAGCTCTAGTTCTTTGGCTTGAGCTGGTCTCCTCCATTTGGAGCTCTTGGGGCAGGTGAGCACAGCCCCAAATTCACCCCACCCACACCCCATGACCCATGACATTCTTGCCTTAGAAGGGAGCTTGAGGAGAAGGAAAAAAAAAAAAGGGGTAGGGGATAAGACTTAGGAGAGGACGTTATCTTCCAAAGGCAGCTGATCACACACTTGTTTTGCATGGAGAGATTCTAGTGACAGNGCCTTAGAGGGGAGCTTGAGGAAAAGAAAAAAAAAAAGGGGTAGGGGATAAGACTTAGGAGAGGACGTTATCTTCCAAAGACAGCTGATCACACACTTGTTTTGCATGGAGAGATTCTAGTGACAGGTTTGTCGTGCTGGCTTATTATTCCAGTTTAAAGTTATGAATATTAATATAGCAAAGTTATAATTACTTCTATTTTTAATTTATCTAGGAAAGATGATGCATACACAGTGTTTTAGATGTTAATTGTTTTTTACCGACAGATTGTTACAAGCAAAAGCAGAAATTTGGGTGATTATGGATACGAAAGGAAATTAACATTGAACATCCGTTCAGTGGGAGTTAATGATTCTGGAGAATTCACATGCCAAGCAGAAAACCCTTTCGGAAAAACCAATGCCACAGTAACCTTGAAAGCTCTAGGTAAATGCTTCTTATAGGAATCTTAACATTTCTGAGAGCAGGAGATGAAAAGTGAGAACACTGGGGAGTCTTCCCTTCCTTCTCTCTCCTTCTCCTCAAACCTCCGTGAGTAAAGTCGCTTTCTGTAAAGGTTATTGCTGACTGGTACCATATGGGATGGTTCAGGAAGTTGTAGTGCGTATGTATGACTGCTTTAATTTCTATAACCCTTTGCTCGTTATTGGAAAGTGATACTGAAACAACCACCCAACAGTGTTTCTGTCCCTCTGGTTTGTCTCATCCTTCCTGGTTTAATCTAAAATTTAAACCGGTTTTAACAAAGCAACTAATTTGCCTTCTCCTGGTACTGTCCCTACGCATAAGTAATTTGGCAGCACAAGCGCAAAGCACATCGTCGATACCTGCCTCCCAAGCATGGGGAGTTTCACTGACAGTGCGTCAGTGTTTTTTACGTAGAAGCTATATTTGTACCTCTATTTAAAATAATGCTGTGAGCAACGTCGTGGTGCACATAGACAGCATGAAGTTGTTCCGGAGGTCACCCCCTTGTTAAACCCACTGTCCATCACTTCTACATGTTTTGGATCATGTCTCTAAACAGTGAGCAAACTCCCTTCCTCCTCTTGTTTAATAACAGATGTGTTTAGAGTCTGCTATATATTAACTTGGGTGACACACAGTGCCTTTTGAATTTTAAAGCTGCTGAAACCTGCTCATTTGATAAATTGAGTACAATTAAGGACATGTTGGTATAGTTAATAAGATCATTCTGGTCTGTGTAGTTGCTACAACTGTTTCAGTTCCATACCATTCAAGGTTGTAGTAATGGAGGGAACTGTAGCCTTGGATTCTTTTTTTCCTTTTCAAATCCTTTTTTCTGCTGCACAGACACACACTCTGGCAACACTGCTTGTTTTGCTTTCCCTGGTAACGTGAAGAAAACAGAAGTGTTTGACCTGTGTGGGTCAGATCTCGTGAGGAAAACAGAAGTGTTTGACCTGTGTGGGTCAGATCTCGAGCAAACAGGCAGAGGTTTGAGTGCCCTTAACCTTGCTGTGCCGGTCGAGGGGGTAGGGCTCACAATGACAGGGATGTTTTCCTCGGTTTTTTACAGGAGAGACTACATTCATATGTAAAAGAGTGAAACAGTGTGAAGTATGAAAGAAAATCTTCTCCCCAAGGGGATCAGTGTGAAAGCTTTTATTATAAGAGGAGGGAAGTTCTTCACTGCAGAAATTCTTAGTACTACTACATATGCAAATGTAGCTTTAAAAAGGATTGACTTTGGAAAATCGGAGGTTTAAAATAAAGCATGGCATTATAAAAAGTAGGAAGTAGAATTTTATTTAGTAAAATGCAAAGTTTATATTTAATAAAAAATGCCAGGTAAGAGGTGGAGTCTTTCGTTTCTGAGATAGTTTTCTCTCTCCACCCTCTCAAATTTGACTTAAAATAAAATAAGCTCCAACTTCTGGACGCCTTTCTCCATTTCTTGTCAAACTGACTATATTTACCTGAACTGTGCCAGCTCCCAGGGTCCTAGGAAGTGGTGTGTGGTGTGTACATAGAGAGAAATCTGGGATGGCATTAGATACTAAGTCACTGTGGCTTTAACATTAGCCAAAAGTTTTGCAAGAATTAATGTGTATTTTTTGTAAAATTCCTAATTATTTTTTCCAGCAGTTAATTTATCTAACTATGGAAGGTACTAGAACTGCATTGCAGGGACCGATAGCATCATAGTAAAATTTTATTTGAGGGGAGTTGGGTCTGGTTTTGAATATAGCTTGCATAGGGAATCCTGTGTTTGTACAGAAAACTGAAAAAAGCACTGCAAAGGAACTGCAAACCTTCAGTTTCCAGATTGGAAACATTTTTCTCTTTTCTAATGATGGAGACCATTTTAGAGCCTACCTGCCTGCTGTGAATTTACTTCATCCTTTCTTCTTCAAAGCATCTGTCAAGCGCTCTGGCAGATCCATATGCTTTCACCAAGCCCCACTGGCTCTGGTTTTCCCAAGCTCGGGTGCCCAGCTGGCCACAGCAGTTTGATTACTAGAAAGTGGGAAGAAGCAGGGATCTGAGATTGGCTTTAGGTCTAAATTCAAGCTCTCAGTAAATGTGTTTCCTTGTACTTACAATCTGCCTGTCAAACTGATAATTCCCCGATGAATTTCTCTAATAGGACTGAAAAATTTGTCTTTTTAAAGTGAATTCTCAATCTGATGGGTTTATTAATGAAATTAAAACCACTACAGCAAGGATGTTGTTAGACATGATATTTTGGAACGGAACTGTGCAGTGATAAATGGTATCTGCCAAATAAAAGATTAAGACCCAGCAGCAGATGTACAGAAATGCGTTAGTTTAAGACGATTGGTATCCAGGCCTGTGGACTTAGCACTTTTTTCTCTAATTACAGCTTTAATAGCTTCATTTGTAATGTTGTTCTTAATTACACTTGACAAAGAAACATTTAATACTCTAGTATACTGTAATAAATTATTTTAGCTTGCTTTTTTGTAATGTTTCTTTCATACCAGACGGTTAGCAAGTCAAATTTTTGGAAAAATAGAAATACTTGAGTAGAATCAGACACATGCTTGCATTTTTCCAAAAGCATATAGAGAGTATTTGTCACCAGAAGATGGAATTATTTATGCTAGGGCACTCAAGGCTGCTTTAAGTCCTGTGCCTCATGCTATATGTAGCTTTGCAGATAAGATTTCCGGTTTCACAGTTGGGTGTTTGATCACTGATCTTGAAATCCTCTAAGTGTGGTTAGAGTACTCACAATCTTCTAAATGGCCCTGAAACTGTTTTTCTTCTCCTCTTACGACCATCAGCTAAAGGATTTGTCCGTTTGTTTGCAACAATGAATACCACAATAGATGTAAATGCAGGACAAAATGGAAACTTAACAGTTGAATATGAGGCATATCCAAAACCGAAGGAAGAAGTCTGGATGTACATGAACGAAACATTACAGAATTCCTCAGACCATGATGTCAAGTTCAAGACTGTGGGCAATAACAGGTAATATGCATGGCTGTAAGTGTCAATTTCACTTTGGATCAGCAGACTAGGATCTGCTCTGGAAAGAGGAAAGTGGGGATAGTGAGAAAATTGTGACTGTAAAAGGTGTAGAACATATGGCCTGCCACAGTATCTGGTGCAAAGTCTGCCGACCTAGATTTGGGATAGTGTCGAACTAACCACACATCTGAGGACCAGCATGCTGTATACTCATGACTCACCTACATTCCTGTCCACGTGCGACAATGAGAATTAAGGTTGGTTGTGTGCAGAAACTCCCTCCACTGCCAAAGCAGACCCCAGTGCTCTGGATAAAAGCTTGTGCTTTTATTTCTGCTGGGCACTGTTCTCTCCTGATCCTTTGTCTTCCAAAAATCCAGTGAAGCACCTAGAACATGTGGCCTGGGTTGTGAATCTGGGTTCTCTCGTCAGTGAGAAGAGGAGCAGGTGGTCATGCATCCATGCAGTCTGAGCCTGACACCGAGCTGCTACCCAGGCACACATCCAGGTGTTAGAAGTAGCAAAACTTCTGGATGTTGGAAGTGCAATTGCAGTCGTAATGTAAGATAAGAGTGTTTGCATGGATGATGTCTGCAGAAAATTCCCTTCTTATTTTCCATGCAGCAATTGCCTGTTCAGAGCCAGTTGTGTGTCTTAGTAATGCTTAAATTTTTTCTTTACAGTTACACAAGTGAACTTCACCTTACACGATTAAAAGGAACAGAAGGAGGCATTTACACATTTTTTGTGTCCAACTCTGATGCCAGCTCCTCAGTAACATTTAATGTCTATGTGAAAAGTAAGTAAAGTGAACAGTCTGAAATATTGCATTATCACAGTCATTGTATTTTATACAACATAATGTATGCACAAGATGTCACAGTGTGGTTCAGCATATGAGAGGCTTTCTGAAGTGAAGCACATGCTGGAAAACTAAATGTCAAGATATAAAAGTGCAGAGTACTCACACAAATCCACCTACTATCCAGCATGACCTTACATTCTAGCAAACGTATTCCAGAGATTACCAGAGAGCAGCTAGGTTGTTTATACAGAAAAAAACCTGTAGCACGTGGAAACATTATCTCAAAAATAAGTATGTATCATAAACTTTTTATAATTTGAGGTGGAGCAGGATACCCAGGGTTTATAATTTGCATTTTTGGCAACCAAGTTAAGCTTTTAATTGTTCTTAATTTGTTTGAGTTGGATGCCGAGTTTGAAAGCTTGTCAGGAGAATTATTCACATTTAGATGCCTTTTGGCATCTAAATACTGCTGTATAGTAATGTAAATCACCATTGTTTTGGAGAAATCTGCATAGCTTTACAAATGTGTGTGTTGTCATCTTTGGGACATGCTTCTTAAGAAAGAGCATTGGCCTCAATTCCAAATAGCATCCTTCAAGACAAAAGCTAAACTTAAAAATTAATTAAATGAAACCTTCAGAAAACCCTGTCCTTAGCAGAGCCATCCTCTTCAGAGCATTTCATGCTCTCAGCAGACAAATATTGGCTGCTGCTAAAGGCCAAGCTTAAGGAAAATTAAACCAAGAGGGGACTTTGAGCCCAGCAGGAGGAACTGTATCGAAAGTAAGTGAATGTGCTGCAAATGCAGTTTTGTGTTGCTACTATGCTTTATCAGCAGTGTGTCCTTTTTCAGGCATAGCTTTATGTGGAGGATTGTCAAGACTTCCACAAATACGTCAAGTCTTAGCTCTTAATTTCTGAGTTCTTCTCATTTGTCATTGAAGATCGACATTTGTAGCATCTCTATTAGCAATGACATAGTTTGGATCTAGAAATGTCACTTGGGCTCCTTTCAGAACATGGTATTTCTTCCTTCATCCGTGAATGTTGACACTTTTATTGTGCCTTCTATGTTTCCTAGCTCTGATTTCTGAGATAAGGGCACTGGTGATCTCAGGTGTCCTTTGTCTCAGTGAATGAGTGTGGGTCACAGTCATGAGGGATAATTCTAGTATTTAAAAGATTAATGGAACAAGTTGTTGAGCCAGAAATTTAGTTTCTCTGAAGGAATGGGAGAAATTGCAGGTTGCCTATAGTCTGGGCACAAGAACTAAAAAAATACTGTCTCACAGTTTAGGCATAATCAGGTGTCAGTTCTCAATGCAGATTGCCATGTTGCTGCTTTTGAGGCGTGTGCTACTTAATAAAAGCTGAAAATCCCTGTGGATCATGGTTAGGAAACCAGACCAGGAAGAGAATAGAGAAGCAGAATGGGCAAGGCAAGGGGGAGCATAGACACTTTCATTCTTCTGAATGGCTTGTCCCTACAACCAGCAGCATTCAAGTCTGTTTCCTTCTTTCTTCAACTACTGGTCTTGTAAGTAGCAAGAGCAGTCTTGGGATGCCATGAGGACGCTTAAGCAGTCTCATAGAGCCCACGTTATCATGCACTGTGGCCCTGGGTGGGTTGCAGCTGTTGCTGAAGCAGTTGGATTTGATGCACTTGACTCAAAAAGTTTCTTTTGGCCTTTTGACTAAGCTCCTGCAAACATTTTTTCATTTGGAAAAAAAGAAACTATTAGATTGGTCTTTCTAGGGGTTGTTTGAAACAAAAATAACCTGTTTTCACTGGCTTGTTAAACGCTCATCATTTAGCTGTGAAACACGAACTACATGACAATGTACCGTATTATTCGACATAGCAGAGTAACTGCCAAGGGAGAGTCATGTGTGGGTGGGTCAGATCCTGATCTAATTGTGCGTCCTCACCTGACATTGTTGTCAGGGATTTTGCATAAATTGCTTAGATGTAGCTTGTGATATATGTGTCTGGCTTGGGCATGTAATCAGCAGAAAGTAACCAAACAGGTAAAACAGGATTCATAATTAGGAGAATGTGTTCACATAAACAAATACTGATGCTGAAGCATTTGCTGAAAGACATGAAAAACCCGGTGTAGAAACATCTGCCATGGATTCAAACATATTCAACAATAGCGTATGCTAATCTGAAGCAATACTAAATTGCTTTTACAATAGTGTAGTAATTCATAATAAATGTATGGAGAGAAGGAGCACTACAATTAGGAGCCAAAAAGAAAATTACAGCTTGACAAGCAGCATACTGTACTCAGTTACAATTAAGAAACTGTAGAAATCTCCAGAGTGGCAAGGTACAGTTTATCTAGCAATTAGCAGAGGAATCTTCCAACTTGTAACTGAATTCAGTGCAAAATAATATCTCATCTTAATTACGGTCAGCAAAGTATTATCTATGCAGTTGGGGCTCCTGCTGCAAAGAGAAAACCTCTCATGGTATTATAGATCATATGAAGCCAAGCTCAGCTGTTTTCCTGTCATTGGACTATGCAGTGAACAATGAGGAGTCACCACGATATTGTAAAAAGATTTGTTCCAATCCAGAAAATGTAGCTTCAGCAGGAAAAAACTCTCTCTTTGTCTGGGATGACTGACAATACCTATTAAGTGTTACTTTTTAGACATTTACTTCATTAACAATGAAGAAAGGGAAACTGGCAATAGAAAGCAATTAAACGCAGAATTTCATTATACAGAACATTGCATTAAAATACGAGTGACCTCTTATGAGTCGTCTTTGATACATTCAGAATCGACATTAATAAAAGCTGAAAAGCAATTAATAAACCTAGTGAAATTAGAAGTTTAAGACATTTAATGCCTGATTACAGAAGGCGGAATGCATATAAGTGAGCAATGTAATGAAATGTTAAATATTTAAGGGGTTAAAGTCAGAACAGTAAGCAACGTCTCGTCATTAGGAGTCTGTCTGATAGCTGGAGGGGTAATTAAGCAGCAAAAGTCATAAAATCTAGCACAGTAAAATCCCTTTTAAAGAGAAGATGCATGGTGGCAGCTCGGCATCTGTTTGAGAAAGCCAGTCCATCTTTGCTCCAGCATCCCCTGGAGCACCTGCACTGGCGGTTGAGGAAGGGGCTCTGGCTGCCAGAAAGGGGTGCAGGTGCTGAGACACATGTGTGGTCTGAGCTGGCAAGGGAGCAGCCAGTGGGAATGGCAGTGGCAGCCATCTCAGTCCCCTTGGGTACTGATGTGGGGGGCTCTTTGCTGCCTCAAGTGAAGTGCATCCCTTGATACTTCTGAGCCAGGGAGGCTTGGGAACCCTCAGTGCTGGTGGGGAGACACTGATCACGCCAATTGCCGCATCCAAGTGCTTCACCAGGCACATGACAGGTAGAGCTGCTCTTGGGTCAGCACTTCTCAGAGGCTGCTGCAGCTCAGCTTCCCGTGGCACCAAGGCTGGATCACAATGCCTGGGCTTCACAGCCTGTCCTCTCCTTCCACTGCTGCAGGATGAGTCCATGTGGGCTCGTGGCCACATAGACAGGCCTTTATTGTGCTGGGTTTTTGCAGTGGAAAGAGCCTGACTAATGTGGGCATTTTCATTTCCTTCACTCAGCTTCTGATGTTACATGCAGGCCAGCTCTGGCACAGTATTTTTTCCATGGCTCGATGTGCATATGCCTCTTATATTTGACTTCTCAGTTCTCTCATTTCTTGAGTTATATTGTGCTGTAATGTTGCCTAAACCACAGCATATACCTAAATAAATAGCACATGGGTTGTAGTTTAGCTAATTACAATTTCACAATCCAGCCATTTTGATTGGAATTTCAGAAATGTGAATTACATGTATTCTGTGAGCATTGAGGCTGGGTGAGATGCTGTGTGCTCTCAGAAAGTTCCTCACCAAATGAGTAATGCTGAAAATCAGTCTCAACATTTTGCTACAATGTTTGGTTCTTGGTGTTTTGCATAAAACACAACATGCAGATTTAGAAATGAAAGAACATTCGGTTCCTGTAACATGAGTCACGAGGAGGTGGTATGTTATTGAGAGTATATGTGTGCTTTATTGCCTCTAATTTAATCAGCGAGTAGAATATTCTATTCATTAAAAACTAACGCTGTGCTGTCTTGGTACATGGGTTTTATCTGAAATAAATCTATGTTTTCCCACCGTGGTCTATACAGCTTCACTACTTTCCAGAATTAGAAGTTCATCTTACATTTCTGTAAAGCTGTATTAGCTGATAGTGGGCTCTTAACTTGTGTCTATCAGGTGAGCAGCATCGTTGCAATATAGTCTTTTATAGTTTCTTTCACTAGCTTCTGTTTAGGTGATTTTGCAAAGAAACTAAGGTTGTTAAGGGAAGTAAGGTCGCTAATTCCAGTTTCACCAGGAAAACCACCTTGCTGTGTTGGTGCTGCTCTTGGCTGAAGCCTGTGACATTGGACTAATGACTCAGAAGTCCACCTGACTGCACTTGTTTACTGCCGTACTTGAAACAGGGGCTCCTAAACCAACTGCAAGACTAACTCCTGTGCAGGATGTGACAGAAGGCATTGGCTGGATGAATTGCTTTCTAAACTACCAGAGCAATGGCAGATTCTCATTTGGGAAGCTAATATGTTTAGCCAAGTATCAGCTTCCTCTACGTGCAGTGTTTCAGAGAATCAGGCAGTTGGGCATTTCAGTAGCTTAGAGGGATATGTGTCCTGTGTGGGGAGGTCTGCACTGGTTGCCTTGCATTGTAGTTCCTTTCCTGGCTCAGTGGTAATATTGAATACACAGGGCAGAGGTAAGAGGGATGTGGTTTGACAGATTTAGTACACTTCTAACTGCGAAGAAATTGTCCTTTTTACAGGTGGGTAAAGTCATGCTGTGCAGGAATGGGGACTTTATTGTTGTTCCAAGCACATGCTTCTTTGGGTTGTTTAAGCTCTTAAAGGTGGTTTAGGATCTTTCATCAAATCAAATCCTTAGGAGAGATAAGGTATTCTTCTGACATCCAGCCCAAGTGTTCAGTGTAAGAATTAATATTTTCACAGATGTTCGATTTTTGCAGGACACCAGTTCAGACCCAGACAAAGAAGGTCTTGCCCACCTGAATGATTCCATGCATGATAAGGCACACAGGTTGCTGGTGTGAAGAGCAAATGGCAGTGCAAATTCTTTGTTCCCCTGATGGATGACTATTGCTTTCCTTTGTTGCAGCAAAACCTGAGATTCTTACTCTGGATATACTTAGCAATGGTATTCTCCAGTGCGTAGCAGCTGGATTCCCAGCCCCTACCATATACTGGTATTTTTGTCCAGGAACTGAGCAGAGGTGAGTTAAGCAAACAGGAGTCTCCAACGGTTATTTATGTACAACACACCCAATTGCTAATTAAAAATTAAGAACATGAAATGACTTGGTAATAGATACATCAGAATGTTGCACCATGGCTTTCATCGTTTTTGGTATTGCATTATTTTCAGTAGTTTGTGAGAAGGCAGGGATACGTTTTGTTTTTCTCCTTTGCATTCTGTCCTTGAAAGGGGAATAACCAATACTTTCTGCTGCATAAAAGTAAAAGCCAAACTTTCTGCTGCAAGCTAGCTGTGGTTTGTATCAGCTTGGCCCCAAATGACACATGTTCTATATGCAATTTCACAGAATGGCAATCACAGAATCGCTTGTGAATATGGCTGTTATAATTTGTTTTATTGTGTAATGAAGTAATTTTTCCAGACGTAATTAGATTTCTGTTCACATGAAACATATGACAAGTAAACAAGTCCAGAGTTGCTATGAATAAAGCCGGATGTTTTTAAAAACAGGCGTTTTTAAGGAGATTGTAGAGTTTCACTGTGAAGTGAGCATTTGTGAAGCAAGTGTCAAGGTTTTGCTTGACGTCCCCCATGGTAGTAGATCTCCTACTAGCAAGTCATGGGTCTCCTTCCCACTGGTGTAATTTGTTTTATGTCTAAAATAATTGTTATTTCCTTAATGGTTTCAAATAGTACCTTTTTTAAAATCTTACATATGTGCTCATGTAGTAAATATGTGACATATGAAGGAGAAGCAACATCTTGAGAGAAAAGAACTGGCTGTTTTCTGACTGCATATAAGCTTGATGGTGTTTTATGTACATCATGGACTTTTTCTGTGCTGTAATAAGATGATGCTTGGGGAATATTTTCAGAAGTGGGTAATAGACCACAACTGCTTGACGCTGAAGTTGAAAATGAGTGTTGAATGGTATAAAACCCATTGAGAAGTTACAGACCTGTAGGTATGTCTAACCAAAAGCAAACACAGACATCATGCTTTCTGGTTGGGCCAGGCTGGGTGTATGTATCCATTTCTCATTCAAGACCATGAGACCCCATGAGTCAGCTGTTTCAAGGTTAAGATCTTCAGCTGAATCCCTTTGTAGACCAGTGTAGTTCAGTTCTCTGTTGGTCTGGCACTTCAGGTAGCAGTCCATTGTAGGTAACTGTCAGTTTTATTTCTCCAGGTGTTTTGATTCACCAACAATATCCCCCATGGATGTCAAAATCAGTTACACAAATTCATCAGCACCATCATTCGAACGAATCCTGGTTGAAAGTACCATTAACGCCAGCATGTTCAGGAGCACCGGCACCGTGTGCTGTGAGGCCTCCAGCAATGGGGACAAGAGCTCTGCTTTCTTCAACTTTGCTATTAAAGGTAATGTCAGGGCTTGATGAGACCACAAAACATGGGTGATGTTTAGCTCTTTCTGTAAAAGGATTTTAGGTGGTTTTGCCGTAAGAAAGTTTACAGTACTTAACTGTGGCTGAGCACGTGATAACGTACTACATTGCATGTTCTGCCGGTCAAAGTATTGCTTTAGTTTTTCAGTGACTATTGTGGTACTGTCTTCTTAAGGCACCTGTTCTGCAGTGCAGTAGGTACGTGGGTTTCTTCTGTCTGTGCAGCACAGAGGAAAACCACCTACAGCATTACCCTGGTTTTTCCTCTGTCTCTCCCTTTTGTTTTCCTGTCATTGTCTGTTTTGAATATTTAGGCCATTACTTCTTTTTTTAAAAGAAAGATTGCATTTTATTTTAGGTTTTTCGAATGTCTCAGGAAAAAAGTGGTCCCCAACTTGCCTGGAGCTTAAGTGTCCTGCTGCTATAAAAGAAGTAACAACAACAACATACTGCAAAAGGGCTTAAGAGTTTTGTAGTGGTATTTGTAGATTTGTGGGGGAGAAAAAACCACTAGAGCGTAGATGGTTTGAAATGTGTTTGTAAAGCTGTGCTCTTCTTTGCAAAACCAAATGTTCTGCTTCTTTTTTTTTCTGTTACACCCAGATAGAACATACAAACAAATATGCCAGATTTGGGGCAGATGGGTTGTAGTGGAATGGTATTTCTTCACTACTCGGCACAGCTTCTCTGTGTAAAGACTGTGATGTAGGAATCATACTTAGGTGGGGAGCAAAGGGGAAGAGAAGAAATTGGGACTTCAGATAAAAGCTTCTTTCTTTAACCTGACTTGACTGAGATCGTGCAAACCCCTTGCATTAACTGATCTTAGTGCCAAACCTCCTTGATTAGTGAAGCTGAGACTCTGAAGGCTTCATCCAACTGGATGGTTTCTGTGCCAGCTCCATCTCCCACAGCTCATTCAGGAAAGGCATTCTTATACAACTGGAGCACATCTTCGAAAGTCAAAACTCCAGACTGTATTTTACAAAGAAGGACCAAGGAGAAGTTTTCACCTGCATCTTCTTAATTTAATTTTTCTTGTTCAGTATTTTAAGGAGAATTTTCTGTTTCTTTCCAGAGCAAATCCGTACCCATACCCTTTTCACCCCTTTACTAACTGCATTTGGAGTTGCTGCAGGACTGATGTGCATCGTAGTCATGATCCTGGTGTATATATATTTGCAGGTAAAATCAGAAGCCCCTTTGCCCGAGTTAAAAAAGTGTGTGAGCTACTTGTGGAGTCCTCAGTAGTGACAGCCGTTCTCTTTCTTTTCCAGAAACCCAAGTACGAAGTTCAGTGGAAAGTTGTTGAAGAAATAAATGGAAACAACTATGTTTACATAGATCCAACACAACTTCCTTATGATCACAAATGGGAATTTCCTAGAAACCGTTTGAGTTTTGGTTAGTTTAGATTTATTTAACTTCATCTGCAAGGTGAAACCTTCAGGTCTCATATGAGACTTTGGTCAAACACAGCAGGGTTTTGTCACAAAGATGTTGTACAGTAATGCAGATAGTGATAATTGCTCATTCTTGTCTTGGGACGAAAGGCGAGCAGGCGTGTCTGCAGTAGCTTCCTTGATATCATAAAATAAAATGTTGAGCCCTACAGGAGGAAGTACTCAAAGTCATTACAGAGTATTTTGTTTGCTTTATTAGGTAAAACCCTTGGCGCTGGAGCTTTTGGAAAAGTTGTTGAAGCCACTGCTTATGGTTTATTTAAGTCTGATGCTGCTATGACAGTAGCAGTGAAGATGTTGAAAAGTAAGTTGCTGTAGTATGCCATACCATTTTTTCTCTCTTCCATCTGGTTGGTGTGTTACGTACTGAACATTGTGCTTTGCCTTGCAGCAAGTGCCCATTTAACGGAAAGAGAAGCCTTGATGTCAGAGCTTAAAGTGCTGAGTTACCTTGGAAACCACATTAATATCGTGAATCTGCTTGGAGCTTGCACTATTGGAGGTGGGGTTATCTGCAGATAAATGATTTTTTCTGTTCTTTTTCTTTTGCCAGGAGGATGAACTTTGTGAAGAAGAATCCAAGGTGCAGCTCTAAGTGTAGAAATCTTAAATACATTTCATGCTTAGACATATTGCAGATCATCATGATTATCACCTGTGTTTTACTGAGTCTAGATTTTAGGCTCATCGTAAAAACAGTAGTAAGACCACTGTAGCTTCAGCTAAGCTCTCTTTTATTCTCTTTCATTGTGTGGTTTCTTCTTGAGAGATGACAAAATGTATAGTATAAATTTCTTCCTCCACCACACTGCTTCTCATTAATGGGAGCTGGTTCCTTGTTGGTGTCCAAGGTGAAGTCAAAAGGCTTGGCTTGTCTAGTCTTCCAGCCTTCTGTTTAAACTGTAAATGTATCTGCTAAGGCACCACTAAAGGTACAAATTCTAAGCAGCAGAAAGTTGAGAAAAGTAATTTTCCAAATAAAGTATTACACAACCCTAATGTTTCCCATTTAGTACTAACTTCATAAGTTTATTTTCATACATAATAAAAGCTAAAAAACCCCCTAAAGTGTCAATAGAGAGTGATAGAAACCCGTATTTTTAATTTATATTAATATGAAAGATAATACTGCTTCTTACACATTGTTCAAAGAAAAGGAGCTTGTAAAAATTCGTAGTTTTAGACAAAGGCAAAACATTTCTCACAATTAATGATTGAGAAATAGGATGAAACAATTTTGTTCAAGCAGCCAACTAAGTAGACTCATTGGCCTGAGTGCATGTTTCTCTCAGTGGAAAAAATGTGGTGTCTGTAAGAAAATCACACCACAAACACTTGTTTTGCTGTTGTTGTGAAAGCTATAATTTTTAACTGCAGAAAAACGGAAATAAACAAGTAAGGTTATGCAACTATGGTACAGAGTAAACTTAGAGGTGAAATAGCATGCAATGTAATTACATATTCGAGGTCTGTAGCTGGAGTCATTCACTCACAAGACATATATTTGATCTGTAAACATCCTTGCTGAAGATGACTTGATTCCCTTTCCTGATTTCATTTTAATATTCTAAGACCTTGTGCAATGTAGTTTTCTGTTGCTGCAGGCTGTTCTGTTTGAATGATTTTTCATATTATACTGCAGAATACAACACTCTACATCATTTCCAAAACATTACTGGAGGAGTGTGAAGCTCTACTGTAAACAGACGTGAATCAAAAGGATTAATGTTTGAAGTTTGAATTACTCTTAACGTTTGGAACAAATAACTTCCTTCAGGAAGTGAGCAAAATCAAACAGATGTGTCTGGCCAGAAACATTATCGCATGAAGAAAAAGACTTATTTGTTTAATTTTCGTACAATGCAATGCTGTTGAGGGGCAGAACATTAATTGGAACACAGCTTTAGCTAGACCACAGTTGTTCATCTGTGAAAGGGAAGATGCTGGGTTACTTTTCTATAACGTTTCAAGTCTAGACAGTGCTAGGCAGTGTGATTTTTTAATAGTCCAGCCTATGTGCTTCACTGAATGCTAGCTTTATGTGAAGTTTTCGGCTTTAAAAACAATACTCACCAGCTTTCTAAACCTTATTTGCATCTACAGGTCCCACTCTGGTCATTACAGAATATTGCTGTTACGGTGATCTTTTAAATTTTCTGAGACGGAAACGAGATTCGTTTATTTGTCCAAAACATGAAGAACATGCAGATGCAGCTGTGTATGAGAACCTTTTGCATCAGTCAGAGCCTGCGGCGTGAGTATGACCTGCTGAAACGTACTTGTGTTTTTAGAAGACTGGGAGGAGATATCAAAGTTTATTAGAGATAAGAGGTGTGGAGAAACATTTCATGCAGCAGGCTTTGAAGATTCTTTGCTGCACAAGAAAACAATTTAATTAAGAAGCTATTTGTTCAGGGGATGGTTTATTCTAACAGACTGTCATTATTTACAGAGTGGATTGTAAGTGCTCTCTGTTTTACTTCTTTATCAAATTTTCTGCAGTTATTTCATGCACCTCCTTCGCTCCAATCCTTGTACATATTTGTGTTTATTGTTATTGTTAAACTTTGGTAGTGCTTATTTAGGAGCTTGAATGACAGTTTCCCCGGTGTTGGGCTGTTAATACCCTGAGTTCTCCGAAGTTCCTGCCTTCAGAAATGACTTTTTACAAAATCAAGCCAGTGTCTTCCAATGTCAGCAGCAGGCTGCTACTGACAGCTCACTACATTTTGTGGTGAAACAACCTGTGTCATGACTCTGAGATTGCTCTTATACTTAATTCGTCTGTATATTTTTAACTGCTGTGTTTTATATACCATCCCAGAGTTCTTTCCAAGGCTGTTTCCAAGCAGATTTCCTTCCATTTGCAAAGTGAGAGGGGCAGCTTACCAAAAACCAAGGGGCTGTTACAATGCCTGCCCATTCTAAATTGTAGTCTGTTTATTGCCCCAGTGGGCCCATTACTTTGTGTTGGCGGTCACGAAAGAAGCAGGCAGACCCAAGGAGTTGGAAAAGTTCTTTATCCCAGCAAGGTGCAGTACTGGTGAAGCTGTTTGTGCCATGGCAGTAAATGGGTAGCTGGTGATGCCCCAGAGCGGTTGGGACCACTGGGGTGATGAACATAAGGCTGTGATTGCCACTGGAGGTGTGCCCTCTGTTCAGTGAAAGGATCTGGCTGCTTAAGCACAGTTTGTAAACTGAATGATTAACAGCAGAGTATTTACAAAGTTCTCGTGTTAGTATTTACTGCTGCTGAATGTGTCTGATGTGTTTCTGGTGGTAACTGAGGGTATTGGTGCTCATTGCTCCTTCCTGTGTTAGCTCTGTGGCTGCATTTATTTTTCTTAAACTAAGCAGATGTTTCAGGCTAAGGAAGTATATGAATTCTAATGGCAATGAAGTGAAAATTGCCAAAGTACATCCATCATTACTAAAGGTGCCTAACTGTATATTTATAAACCATATAGTATGAAAATCTGTACATTTGAATTACATATAGCAATAAGAAAATTTAAACTTAAAAGAATGTAGCAGATGGCTGTCCCAAGCCTCGGATGATTTTTTGAAATACATATGAATCCCCAATGGAACTTGGGAATTTCTTAATTTAACATTTTTTAGCATTTGTCTTCTGTGTTTCAATTGCCAGTTGCGAGGTTGAAATATTCTGGTAGAAGTTGGCCTAAGCAGAAAAAGGAAGCACTAGCAGATCCTGTGAAACATCTGGATGTTAATTTATAGAGAGTGAAGTCTGTATAAACACTATCCATGTGAAAAGTTTTGTTTGCTCACCTGAGCCAAACTCAAGCTTTGAGGTGTATCATTAGCTGTACCAAAAAACCTCTCTTTCTGTACAGGCATTTCCATATTTTTTTCGCACAGCTATGAATTTCCAATCAATTGATCATTTGTAAAGCAATTACTCAGAAGGTTGACCTTCTGAATCCGGCTTTTTGCTTGGATGGCTTTTGAGACCTTTTTCACTAAACTGTGTTTCTTTTGTTCTGCTGCCTCTACAGTGATGTTGCCAATGAGTACATGGACATGAAACCAGGAGTGTCATATGCAGTCCCACCAAAGGCTGACAAAAAACGACCTGTGAAGTCTGGTGAGTTCAGTGACAAGGAATTCTGTTTGCTGATGGGAGTGCAGGAAGAGGGGCTTTGTGGATTTGTTCAGTTTTAGCATATTTGTCTTTTGTGAATGGTGACACTTAAAACTCAGTAGTTGGTGTGAGAAGGCTTGAAAAAGAACAGTATGCTAAATTACAGTGTCTTGTGTTTCTTCACACTTAAATGGAGTATCAGGATTATTTTTTACTTTTTGGTGGTGGGTTATTTATGTGATTCTAGACTGGTACTTACTCAAATCACTGTTTTGTTTAATGTCAAAACAACTCTACATGATTTCTACATGATTACACTTGCCTAACTCAAAAGCTGTTCTTCTTTATATTGTGTAGGATCCTACACTGATCAGGATGTTACCCTTTCTATGCCGGAAGATGATGAACTTGCTTTAGATGTAGAAGATCTGCTAAGCTTTTCTTACCAGGTGGCAAAGGGCATGAGCTTCCTTGCCTCCAAAAATGTAAGTTAAGAATTTTTCAGAGATGGACAGAATCAGTATATTTATAATTTATTTTATCATCACTTTCAGTGTTTTAATGTGATCTGTGTGTTAAATGCTGAATATTTCTATGTTCTTTTCAACAAGCACTGCGAACTGATAGGCTCCCTTTCATACCTGAAGCTTTACCTAAAGTTGGAGTTGTATACCGTGCTTATTGGCCAAAGGTGATGTTTTATATGCCATAAAACAGAAGTCAGTGTGAAGCAGTGCTACTGTATATCCACTGTTCAGGCTAGTAGAATCAGTGCAAAGGTATCTATTTGCATGAGTTTTAAACAATGCTGCACTTGGTACTTCTCTCACATGGAATACTGCCTTAAACAGTAGGGAAATACCACATTGTGTGCTTGTTTTTGTAAGCAGGGCTTAATTCACAGGAAATGTCCTGATTTTTAATTTTCTGGAAAGATAAAATCAGCTGAGAGACCCACAAAGAATCTTCACTGGCTACACTGAGCATAATAGACATTCCTCTGGGTTTCATAGGGGAGGTATTGCATAACAGAAGGGGATTTATAAAGAAGTCTTAAGCACAGCATAATAAGTATCCTCCTATGGTTATTCTTACATTTTTTTGCAAAAATGCCGTTTAACATGTAAACGTTATGACTAATGTAGCTACTACAGGTGCACCTTAAATAAAGTGCAAAAGCAAACTTAGGCATTTTCAGGGAAGAGAGGCAATCCTGGAGTCCTGTGTTACTATTGGGAAATGTGTCTTGAACTCTGCTCTGAGGAAAGTGCACATTAAAACTTGCTTTTGCACTTGTTTTTTTTCTCCCACTGTTCCTTCTTCCAAACCAAACCATAAACTTCCCTTTAGTTTATTTTTTCATCTATCAACACATTCAAAACAGGCCTGATATGCAAACATATTATATTACAGATGATACACAGATTCATCACACTCCTGTATCCTTCACTGTTGAGGACATCCAGTGCTTAGCACACATATTCTGTATTTCTTCTGTTTTCCTAAAGAGTAGCCCACAGATCCACTCTATGTTATTGCTGGTGACTTTCTCTTTATAGTCTTTCAGTTTTCACAGACACCGTGATATTGAATAGCAAAGGCAGTGAAGAATGTAACATCACCTCACCCTGAGGATGGGAAGTAATGCACGGTATAGCTTTGGCAGTGCCAAGTTAACACCTACATCACAGAATTAAATTGCAGTGCACTAATATGTTACTGGCCCTCTTTAGTTGTTGTACATTTACACTCTTTTAGCTCCAGCAGTTAAATTAGTTAATGCAGAGTGGGCTGATGGATAAGGTTCCTCAGATTGCCTCACTTCCTTGAGGCAGGAGGGTTCGTGGAGACCAGCACGCAGAATGCCCAGCTGCTCTTCTGCAACTTGCTTGTTTGTCAAGGCTGTGCAGGAGTCGGGTCAGGAGCTTGTTCTGGGAGGGTAACTGCCTTAAGCACACGGTGCCTTAATCACAAGGCAGAGCTTCTTCCCTTGGACAAAGTCTCTATTCAGTGCAAACTGCACGGATTCTGGACGGACAAGGCAGAGTCATACTGACTCTTGGCCGTTGCTTCGCCTTACTGCTTCAGTGCTGTATGACAGCTCTGCACATGCAAAGTGCAGAATGTGTTGTGTAAGGAGGTGGATGAGAGTCCACCATAACAGTGGAACTATTAAAAATAGTTCCTCGTGTAAGCATGCTAAAGGGACAGAGATTAAGTTATTTGCACAATCTGCAGTTAACTTTCTGAGCTTGATTTTCGTAACTTTTGATATTTTGATATTTTTTGGTTAGCAATTCCAAAAGTTTTGTATTTCAAGGAAAAAAGAAAAATTGAACTATCTACAGTTATTTTTTAGACAGTTGCGGCCTGCATGCTAAATACCATCAGTAAAACTGAAGCTTAATACTCTCCTTTCCAGATGAAAAAAGAAATAATTTTGTTAGAGAATCACCTCCATTCTCTAGTGAACGCACATGGGCACATGTTAGTTTTATGCAAAGAAACACAGCTGCTGGGAAGCTCAGGCACCCTTCTGGAACTGCAGTTACCAACATATGCTGAATTCTCAAAAACTGGAATATAAGGTGGCTAGGTCACTGAATGCATGACTGTCCATTGAACGATGCTGGCATGTGGAAATTTCCAGTATTTTAAAATACTTAAGTCTGCTTAAGCTCTCCTAGATACTTAATAATTCAGCTTTTCCAGAGGAGTTTTTCTGTAATGGGATTCAGTTTCTGCATTTGTGTGCTTTTAAGTTGTTACCATAATTTCCCCTATTTTCAGATTTTCAGCACTTTTCTATCAACAACAATAGTTATTTAATAGAATATTGGGATTATTTTGGAAAAAAACCACATTTTCCCTCTATTTTTTCTATATTAGGAAACAAGCCAGTGATGATTTTGATTTAAAAAAAATCAGAAAAAAGTGCATTGAATTTTAGCTGAAAATGTGAAACACTGTAAAATTCAATGACTGCAGTTGGTCTTTTCTAAAATAAATTCATAGACAACCTTATTAATGTGGATTGATGTAATTATTGTAAAGATACTACGTCAGAATGTTTAATCATCTGAGTAAGCTTATTAGCACATGGCTTAATTGTGATTTACAGCTTGCCTTAAAATGCATAATACAGTAAGTTACATAGCTAAATAACCATGTAACCAAGCAGTAGCCTGTTAATGATATTATCAATTAGTTTTGTTGGTTTGTCTATTATTTAGTGCATTCACAGGGATCTGGCTGCAAGAAATATTCTCCTAACTCATGGTCGAATTACAAAAATCTGTGACTTTGGTCTGGCAAGAGATATAAGGAATGACTCAAATTACGTGGTCAAAGGAAATGTAAGTATACATGATACTTTATACACTTGTTTTAAGTTAAGGGGGTTTCTGTTGTCTTGACGTGCAAAGAAAAGTCTTCCTTAGTTAGATGGAAATCTGGGTTTTCCAGTTCTAGTATATATCTGTGTTGGCCAGGAGGGGAAATTTCTGACATAGGTGTGTGTGCTGACAAAATCCTTGGTATATACTTGTTATACTGGAAATACGTGCTCAGATCTGAATGTATGTTGTAGTGGAAGAGAAGTTTTTCCTGCACCAATACAAAGTCCAGTCTTCTTACTGTACCTGAATATACTCAGAGTTACTGCTCTGTAAGTAATTGCTAGTTTTGTCATGGAAATACTCTGGTATCCCAGTCCTAAATTTTGGAATTATTTGGAATTTTTTTCCCTGGGCGTTGCAGTATTTGTCCATTATTGAAATAGTTTATTTTAAAAATATATAAATAATTGGGGGTTTGCAGCATATCGTTTTCTGTAAGGGATCACTTACACAATGAAAACTGAGTTCTGAAGTGTGAATTTACTGATTAGAGCATCAGTGGGAGGCAAAACCACCTTGGTTTTCTCTGATTCCATATAGAGATCCTAACCTCGTATGTGTAACAAACACAGCTTTAGCTTGCAGCTGTAGTTGAAACCCTGTAACAGGGTTGGAACAAGACACTATATTTTGATGAGAAAAGTTTAAAACCTCCCATGTAGAACAGTACAAATCTCACAGGCACCTATTAAGCCTCTGAGGGGTTCAAAGGCACGCTTTGAAGTGATGCAGATTACCTTGGCAGCACTTGCAGTCCCCTTTAAAGAGCCAGTGCAGTCAAAAGAGCCCTACTACAAAAGGAAATCGAGCTTGTCTGTGGTTAAGCTGGAGAAGTGTGTATGAAATACAGGTATTTTGCATCTCAAACTGATTTATGCTGCCTGGCTTAGTGTTTTAAGTCTGTATCAGATATGTGCAGCCAGCTGCTGCCTTCAGACTACATATGCTTTCACTTGCACTGTTTTTCAAAGGAGAAGATCCATGTTCAACAGGACAGCCCTCGTCCCCACTTCTGCTGAGGGCTCCATGATCTTAATGATCAGGGGCTGGTCATTACTTAGGGACTTGACAACAGATGAACTGAATCTTACCTGTCCTGGCTCTGGCAAGCTGATAAAGAGAGAAAATCCCACACCTGAGCATCTCTCACCAAAGGGGTTTGCCGCTCAGTTAACTTCAGTCACTCCATAGTACCTCAGGTATCTGACATATCTCTGCTGCTGTGCTGTCACCCAGCAGGCCTTGATGTCTCAGCTACGTACAGCATCCTTATTTTAGGCTGTGGGACAGACAGGTTTATTGGTTTTCTTCAAAACAATGTTGTAACCAGCCACTGGTTGCCTAGAAGTTGCGGTTAGGGAGCAATAGGAGCTGAAATAATTCATGAATGGCTGCTGTGACAGAATATTGAGTAGCATTTAGTGTAACCAAGCTACTTTCAGGCACAGGGTCAGGAGCTGCCTGATCATAAAGGCTCCTGGGAGTAGGAAGTTCAGACCAGCAGCTTAGGAGGGAAGTGTGCAGTTGAGCATTGTCTAGGCTATCCTTTAAGTTCCCTGAGTTCACAGAATCACAGAATCATAGAATGGTTTGTGTTGGAAAGGACCTTCTAAGATCATCTAGTCCAACCCCCCTGCCACGGGCAAGGACATTTTTCACTGGATCAGGTTGCTTAGAGCGCCATCCAACCTGACCTTGAACATCTCCAGTGTTGGAAATGTTGCCCAGATGAAGTATCCACTGCCTCTCTGGGATACCTGTTCCAGTGTCTCACCATCCTCATCGTATTTTTTTTTCCTTATTTTAATTTTAATCCATGCCCTTTCAATTTAAAACCACTGCTTCTTGTTCAGTCATCACAGGCCCCAGTAAAAAGTCTCCACCTTTCTCATAAGTCCTCTTTATATATTGAAAGGCCACAATGAGGTCTCCCTGGAACCTTCTCTTCTCCTGACTGGACAACCCCAGCTTTCTCAAACTTTTTTCATATGAGATGTGTTCAAGCCCTCTGATCATTGAAAGAAAGAGGTCTGGTTTCTTCCAAAGCAGGACAAATGTTTAGGACAGAGGCCTCACCGGCTCCTACAGTCAGACAAGGAAAGGGCAAACCAGGGAGAGGAAGGTGGAAGCAAATGCAAAGGCTTTCTGTGTCCTTTCCTCTGCTCCAGTTGCATTCATGAGGGATGTGTCTATTCCCATACAAACTTAAGAAAAATCACAGAATTGTTTAGGTGGTAAAAGACCTTTGAGAGCGTTCCCTCCAGTTGCTAACCCAGCGCTACCAAGTCCACTAAACCATGTCTCTCAGCCCCACATCTCCATATCTTTAAAATATATCCAGGGATGGTGACTCCATCGCTTTCCTAGGCAGCCTGTTCCAATGCTTGACAACCTTTTTAGTGAAGAATTTTTCCTAATATCCAATCCAAACCTCCCCTGGCACAATTCAAGGCCATTTTCTGTGATCTTGTCACTTGTTATGTGGGAGAAGAGACAGATCCTAGCTACAGCCTCCTTCTGGGTAGTTACAGAGAGCACTAAGGTCTCCCCAGCCTCCTTTTCTTCGGGATAAACAACCCCAGGTCCCTCAGCTGCTCCCTGTTGGGCTTTATGTTCCAGACTCTTCACTACCTTCATTGCCCTTCTCTGGAAGCACTCCAGCACCTGAATGTCAGTGTTGTACTGAGGGGCCCAGAATTGGGCACAGGATCTGAGGTGCAGCCTCACCAGTGCTGAGTACAGGGGGACAGTCACTGCACTAGTCTTGCTGGCCACACTATTGCTGATCCGGGCCAGGATGTCTTTGGCCTTCTTGGCCACCTGGGCACACACTGGTTCATGTTTAGCCACTGTCACCAGCACTCCCAGGTCCTTTTCTGCTGGTCAGTTTTCCAGCCACTCTGCCCCCAGCCCGTAGCACTGCAGGGGCTTGTTGTGATCCAAGCGCAGGATCCGCTACTTGGCCTTATTGAACCTCATACAACTGGCTTGGCTCATCAATCCAGTTTGTCCAGATACCTCTGCAGAGCCTTCTTGCCCTCCAGCAGATCAGTGCTTCTGCCTAAAATATATATATTAATATGTATTACTTTTATTTGAATTAATTTTTTTCTCTTGATAGACTGAGGATCTAATGCAGGTGTATTGACTGTTGATTGAAACCTTGAAGCATCTTCACTATATGAATCTCATTCGTGTGCCTGTGCCAGCCAGTCCACCAAAGCAGACTTGCTTACTTGCTTAAGGAGCCATGCCATGGTCACATACATTATTTTCTTCTGACATCCTGATATCCTTTATTAACTAGACAGAAAGAATCAAACAGTATCCAGAAAATCAGAGCACTAGGAACTGTATTAGCTTGGTAGACCTGCAGAAAGATGAATCACTAGTGATGCAGCACTTGGAGACTCTAAAATGCTGAAAGTTTCATTTTAGTTGGATACTTCTACTTCTTGATTTTAAAAGTATTTAGTGCATGAAAAAAGCAGAGAAAGTTAATTTTACCTTGTCAATTCTGTATGTCTTATGTCCATTGTCTTAATCTATTCCCTCTTCCCTGGAAAGGCTCGTCTGCCTGTGAAGTGGATGGCACCTGAAAGTATTTTCAATTGCGTCTACACCTTTGAGAGTGACGTCTGGTCCTATGGGATATTGCTTTGGGAGCTCTTTTCCTTGGGTAAGCGCCTTCAAGATCTCTGCTTCATACGTGTTTCATTTTGGGGCTTACTGTAGGTGCAGAAATCATGTTGCTCACCTGCTCTCTCAACAGGAAGCAGCCCCTATCCAGGGATACCTGTGGACTCCAAGTTCTATAAAATGATCAAAGAGGGATACAGGATGTTCAGCCCTGAGTGTGCACCACCTGAAATGTGAGTGAGCAACCAGCGCCTCTAATCATTCAAACATCAGAATAGATGTGAAGGAAGGGAAGCTTCTCTTCTTGCACTAAGGCTAATTGCACTGCCCCATTGTCATTTTTAAAGTTCTTTTCGTGTTTTAAATAATTCATGTACTCTTAACTAGCAGAATACATGCCTGTGTTGTTACAAGCAGTGAAATACGCTCATGCCTTATGCCATCTGATCACTCTGTCATGGCACCTGCTCTCTCTCAATAAATTATTGACAGATCACAGAACATAATTAAACATTTTTACTTCAGATAAAGAAGTCAGTGAGATGTATCACCAGACTGTGCAGCATCTGCATTTATGCTGTACTTCCTGACGGCAGGAGGACTGGCTACTGATCTTCTTTATGAGACATTCCTAACTCACTATTTGTAAATGGATTGGCATTTAACAAGCTGTCAAAGAAAACTGTGTCCGGAGCCTCCCATTAGTAGTGAGTTCTCTGTTGTCACAAACACAGGTGTTAGCAATGCCATTCCTGTTCTTACAGTCATTTAAAGAAGATGGGACACTTTGTTTCAAATAATAATGCAGGAGAGATAAGAGCTCTAAGGATTTCTTCACGAGCAGTACTTAATTTTGGCATCTTTACAGGTATGACATAATGAAGAGTTGCTGGGATGCTGATCCTTTACAGAGACCCACATTTAAACAAATCGTACAGATGATAGAGCAGCAGCTTTCAGATAATGCCCCCCGGGTAAGTTATGGATTAAGCAGTTTCAAGCAAGAGGTTGTACTAGAGCTGTGAGAAGCAAAGAACCCAGGCACTTCATTTCTAGTATTATTTATGTAGCTTTGCAGCATCAGTCTAGGTAGAAGGACTGAAGTTTGGGCTGTTCCATTAGACAGTAGCTATCTAAGCCCATACCCAAAATTCACTAGATGGAGAAGGTTCTTTGCATTGCTGATGTTTCTCACTCACAATAGACCTGTCACAAAAATTTTGATGTTACCAAATGCAATGGTACTGCATAAATTCATCTTACCCTAAACTGTGAAAAATTCAGTTAATCTGGGAAACATCTCAGAAATAAAGTATAATTACTTTTTATTAGGAAAGCTGTTGGATGAAGGGGTGGAGCCTTTAGTGCTCTTCTGTATCTTCTCACTTGCTTCTCCTAATACCATTTAAATAACCTCGGAGGTATGTTGTGACAAATTGTATTTGCTGCTCTTTCAACCATTCCCTGGTGAAAGCTTATTCTGAGCAGGCAACTGGACAAAACAGTCCAAAGAAAAACTGGAGGGACATCCTAAACTTGGATTTTCTCTCTCCATAGCTTTGTGTGGTACTAGGGTTTACAAAAGTACATTTGAAACCTTCTTTAAAAATAAAGCTTCCTTTTACCTTCTGGATGCCTTGGGCAGAGAGTAC
This sequence comes from Oreocharis arfaki, assembly GCA_013398015.1. Taxonomy (NCBI): domain Eukaryota; kingdom Metazoa; phylum Chordata; class Aves; order Passeriformes; family Paramythiidae; genus Oreocharis; species Oreocharis arfaki. The sequence continues at coordinate 109,316 of VZRR01005972.1, forward strand.
ATGGCTTCCTGACAATTTGGGAAAAGAGGAAACTGGAAGCTGCTGGTGTTCGATTGCATCCTGTAGCGTATTTTTGGCAGGTGCAGGCACTACTAAAACAAAAGCAAGAATCTGAAGGAAGAACTATTAGGGAGGTTTCTAGGGGAGCTTAGTAATAACCTGAGCTAATTTTTTTTTTTTGAGCTCAGCTGAAATTTGGCATGCGGTTGGAAGCTGCAATGTTTTTAGTAACTGAGATTGAGCTTCTTGATTCTTTAAAATAGCAGTTAAGCCCACGACCTTTTGAAACTGTTTTGATTTGCGAAGAAGCTCCTGAGCTGGAACCCTTCCACAGCAGTGTGTAGTACACAGTGGAAAAAGACTCAGAAAGGAGTGCTCTCCAAGAATGTGTGAAGGGAGCAGTCTGCAGAGTATTGACACCAGTCTTTGGCTTCTGCAGGTTTATGCCAACTTCTCAACCCCACCTTCCAGTCAAGGAAATGCTCCGGATCACTCAGTGAGGATTAACTCGGTGGGCAGCAGTGCTTCATCTACTCAGCCTCTCCTGGTACGTGAAGATGTTTGAGTGGCATGCGAAGAAGAGGAGATCAGATGTGTTAGCTGTTTGTATTGTGCAGGGGCTGAGAGAGGGATGACTTCAATAATTTCTCTTTCTGTTACTCACTACTACCACTGTGTAGCTGAAACGTTGTTGTAATACTGTCCTTTACCATGCACTGTTACACATAAACCTAATCTGCTGAGCACGGTTACAGGCATCATTGCAGTGTTAATTGAAGCTGTATATATTTCGCTATATTGTGTGTATTTGCAGTAGAGAGCCAGATGTGAAGGAAAAAAAAACAACGAACAAAAGAAATCCTAAGCCAGGGTGTGGAATTAGATGACTATAGATCAAACCAAATCTGCAGTGGTTCTTCTCTGGATCTGTGCCTGGAATGCATACAGTCGTTTTCTAGTTAATCTTGTTTTTCTGAATTTAAGAAATAAACAAGTATTAAGTTCATGGTTTTGTAAACCCCTTTCCACATCCAGTCAAGCCTGAGAAGCTTTCCCAGGCAGGTATCATAGGTTGGAGGCCAGTGAGGGTGCTGTATGTACCGGGGAAAAAGATGTGAAGGAACCAAGACCCTTCCAAAGTTGGTCTGCACAGCTGGGAGCCCTCCTGGGAGCTCTGGGGTTTAAACCAGAGGAGAAGGGAGGCAGAGCATGGATTTTCATTTTTTTTTTCCCACCTGTGCTGTCACCCTTGCAGACCAGTTGCACGGTTTCTATGGATATAGGCACTACTTCCCACCAGTGCATTCCCTGCCAGGATGAAGCTGCCCATTGCGGGGTCTCGCTCCACCATGGAGCCTGAACTGCTCCCGTGCCCTGCTGCATTGGGTGCCCAAAGGCTTCAACATTTGTTTTGCTAATAGTTGCATCTAAAGTTGTTCACCAAAGATAGGTGGGCCCTCCCACATTGGTCAAAAAAAGAGGAGGAAGGCTGCTTCCAGTAAACTGTGTGTCTGGAGAAGAGGCCGTTTAACGAGTCATCTTATCTAAGTGAGAGCAGAGGCAAGAAATGCTCTCCTGGGGGCCCTTTCCTTATCTTGTCCTACCCAGGTGAATCTTTCCCACAAGCAGTCTTGGATAGTGCTAACTGGAAGGGGCTATTTTCCTCTACCCCAAGTTGTTTTCTGTGGTAGTCCAGAGAGGATAATGAAGAAGAGTCTAACTGGGAAGTGCCAAATTTATAAATGGCATAAAAGAAATAATCCTTTCAGTTTTCTTGGACAGACGTGAAACTTTGGGGTCAGCATCTGTTAAAAGCTTAAAAGTGTTTTCTAACCCCATTTCTTCTCACCAGGAGCGCTGCTGGTTCTTTTCTTCCTTTGTTTCTGACCCCTAGAAATAAGAAAAGGCATTGAGAGAAGCATTTCTCAGTTGCAGAGTACTACTTGAGTACCTATTTATTTACAATGCACTTAAGCACTCTGTAACTTTTACTTTACCAGGATTTTGGTTGAGTGTACGTGCAATTCAAATGTGTGGCTTACTGCCCAAATACGAAGTAATTGTAAATACACACACTGGTAGTGTGTTTTGGGTTACATTGAATACTGCGCTCCTTCTATGACTGTGCATTTGGTTTATTGTTACAGGAATACGTCTTTCAGAGTTAAATAAAAAATTAGCCATTTGCACTGAACTTACTTAGGCTGTTGCACCTTTCCAAAGTTAGCCATTTGTTTGGATGCACTCCTATGCCTACTGGTTGTTGAGCATTTCCAGTTTAATGCTATAAAAGCTCTTTTGTAACGTGTTGGCTTTCGGAGCAACTGTAGACAAACTAGTTGTTATAGATGTCTCGGTACTTTACAGACACTTAGCTGAAAGAGGTTTGGGTTTTTTCTTTCTTGAAATTTATATTTTTATAATTTGGGGGGGGTTTGAAACTTATTTTGCAATGGCTTGTTGTTTTGAATGGGTTAATGCGTTGTTTTTGTAAATATGGAAATGTAGCAATAATGTCCTTTTGACTATTCTCAGTCCTTGAGTCTCAAAAATATTTTTATATATATATATGCAAAAACTATATGTATAAATATGTAAGTGTTTGAAAGTTTATGAAACACTTATGGATATGTTGCTCAGTTGTAGAATTGCAGTTAAGAAAAGTTCAAATAAATCTGTAAATATGTATTCAAATGCTACCAATGTGTATTATGTTAAGATGGAATATTTTCATGTAAGTCTTAATAAATTCTTGGGTTGAAGCAAAATCTCAGTGTCTGGCCACATATAGGTCAAGTTTGGCATTCTGAAACACTTGTGCAAATACATGCCAAAAAATTTTACTCTTTATTTGCTATGTAGGTTCTTTTCCTGTGAATATATGGGACAAATACTTGAAATTTCGATGTGGCTGTGTTCTGGAAGAAAATTGCGCTTAGAATGTTGATCTTGTAGGCTGTTGGTGCAGTCTACATGTCATGAATAGTATTTAAAATGAAGATGTCTCGGTGTTGCTTATGGTATGGCTGCAGAGGCACTTGGAGCCACTCAAAGGCTGCAGTGATGCTGAATATTCCCCCTTCCTTAAACAAATGTACATGCTCTTATCCCCTCTTGCAAGCTGGCATGAGAGCTCGTGCTGTACTGGCCAATGGAGTCACAATGGGAGGGGAGGCATAAAGAGAAAGCTTCCCTTGCTGAGCAGACACTCTGTGTCATAGTGGGAGACCCTCTGGTTTAGTTACTCCAGGTTTGAAATCTGTGACTCCCCTGCTCACACTCGTTCCTGTGCTGCGTAAGTTTGCCTGGTTGGTATGTGGTTTAATAGTAGGTATAGAGCCTATAAGCGTAAGTCTCTAGAATTACCCTCATAAAACCCCTACTAGCTGATATGAGAGACAGACCTCAACTGTTTTGGTCCTTAAACATTTCTGTTCTTTCAGCAGACCGCCTTGAAAAGCTCCCCTCTTTCAGCTTCCTTTGTAAAACAGCTTCCTTTTTCTTTTCTTTTTTTTTTTCCTTCCACACAGGTCTTTACTCTGCTTGTTAAAACTAATTAAGGAAATTATAACCTAGTTTTGTCAGGAGCCATGAGGTACAAGCTTTGTTACAATTGGCATTGTCATTGTTTTTAATAATGCTTCAGAAGATACCAATATGGTGTGTGATTTGGAACCTTTTTTTTTCCTTCCTGTCTTGTCCACCCCCACATTCAAGCAGAGTAGAGTTCATACTGAGGGATTCCCGCAGCTGAATTGTACAAATAATTTGTGAATTCTCATTTAGCATAGCCAAATGAGCTATTTTATGTATTTATTTGGTTAGCACATCATTAATTTTATTTTCCTGAAATGTTTCCCGTTCTTAAACACCCTAGGATATTGCATCTCTGCTTTCTGGAAAAAATCTCGCTCCTATTTTCTTATTACAAGGCTCGCAGTGATTACCACCGCCGTTCCTGCTCATGGTCGAACAGCCCATTTCCCTCTGAATTATCCTATTGCGCCAGTTCTAAGCAATAGCTTACATGGAAAAGCACATATTGACATTTAATATGTATTTTATCTGCCCTTCAAAGCATTATTTTACCCAGATATAAAGAGCAACTGGCACCATGTTACCAGCATGGACCACTGGGACCAGGGGCCATCATGGAGGAAATGTCTGAAGGGAGGGTGCAGAAGACTGGTTTGGGCCCTTCACAGTGGTGCCCAGTGGCAGGACCAGAGGCACTGGGCACAAATGGCAACGTGTAAGTTTCTATCAACATCAGGAAACACTTTTTTACTGTAAGGGTGACTAAGCACTGGCACAGATTGTCCCAGAGGTTATGGGGTCTCTGTGCTTGGAGACTATCAAAACCCGTGTGGACATGGTCCTGGGCAATGGGCTTGAGGTGTCCCTCCTTAAGCAGGGGAGTTGGGCCAGATGATCTGCCTTCCAACCTCAGCCCTTCTGGGATTTTGCAATCAGCCAAGGGCACTTTGGAGAATCTCAGCTGTAAAATGCACTTGGCCAGAAGCAGAAAAGAAACAACTCCCCCCACCCCTTACACTGAACATTAGAGAGCGACTTGTCGTCTGTTCCATTTACTAGCTAAAAAAGAGTATGGAAACACTAGGGTATACATGGAGTTACATATGATCAGTATCATATGCATCAACCCCAGATATCAAATATCAAAATCAGATATTTTTGTTTCTGGTTCTTCTTCACATCTCTCCATAGGTCTTTGGGAAGTCAAAGGGAGATAAAATGTTCCTGGGCCAAGTCACCAGGGAATGACCATTCACACCCTGGACCAAACTGTTCACAGTGTCCACTGGAGAAGTTGGACAACAGTATCCTTAATCTAGTGTGCTGTAGGCTGAAACCAAAAGAGTGAAATGTTTCCCTCTTCCTATGCATGGATTAGGAAACTTCCTTCTTGTCCTGTCAGGAGGTCTGAGTCTCAATAGAGGAGAAGGAACAGTTGCATAGACTTTGTAGCTTCTGGTTTAGAACTTAAGTTGTAACAAAAATGTGATAATCTACTCTGCAGTTCAATTGTGGTTTCCAGAAACTTCTGTAACTATGAGTAATGGTTAAAGATGACCTTCAATTGCCACATTTCCTGTGCACTAATTTCTTAGAAGATTATGCTGTAACTAGTAATTTTCTGTCCAGAAATTGCTCTGAAGCTATGTTTCCTGAAAGATTGTCCATATTTCTTAAATTGATTATCATTCACTCTTCTTGGTGAGGATCATTATCTGTCAGTTGCCAGCCAGCCAGGCAGCAGAGATTATTTGCTAGCAGCAGTAGCTCCAGTCACTTGATTTTTCTGTCTGTGCCCTAGAAATCATTTTAGCTAGGTCGTGACAGGCAGCAGAAACCAGTATACCCCAAAGGTCCCGCTGGGCTTTGCGTGTGTGCTCCCCCCTAAGTGCTGTCAGCAGCATCAGATAAGGGCTTTGCATGGCACGTTTAGCATTATCCGACCATCAGGACCCCACGTGGGCAGGCACAGCATGTAGCTTCTATTACAGACCAGTCAACATCAGTGTGCAACACAGGTTACCCGCAGGGCTTTCTCTAGCTGCACAAAGGGCAAAATTTGTACGTTTTGAGACGTAGGAGCGCCAGTGGCTGTCTGCACTTCTGTGAATTATACTGCATATATTTTTGACTGGTTCAAGTACCATTACTGGGCAGGGGGCCTTGCTCTTAATGTGTGGTTGTGCATGGAGCTGGTGTGGCCATCAGAACCCTTCTCTATGGCCTAAAGGGTGCCCACTAAGAGAGAGAGCTCCTCTCCTCCCCTCCAGGGGGTCACCCAGCAAGAGCCCCTTTCTGTGCTTGTGGTGCCCATGCTGTTACTGCCAAGGCGTGTGTTCTTCTGGTGCTTTTCCATTCTATATCAAATACCAGACTTACACGGTTAAAGAAATAAAACTAAACTGTGTTGAAGCATTAATATTTTAAAATTAAATCAGTTCCTCATAGCAGTACATTAAAAAAGGGCAATTGCAACCTCACAGATGCTGGTTTTGGCATTTTCTGTTTTGAGTTAAAATAGCAAAGCCGATTCAAACTTATTATGAGTTGAAAGCGTATTTGTATTTTCCCCTTCAGCCATTTTTCATTCAAAAGCTGTTTGCATTTTTCTTCTTTTGCTGGGGCTAAACATTAGCTAGTTACTTCCAGAAATTAGCATGATTTGAAATTTCCCACGTGCTTGTGTAACGTATTTTGGGTTTTAAATCACTCTGGTCGATAGGATGTCTCTAAACCAAAGGACCCAGGAAAGGACTTGGGCTAGAAACAACAGATCAAAAGTGGCAAATGCTGCACCAAAAGCGGTAAGTAGCTGCACAGCCCCTGCTGTCTGAGGACAGCCTGGAGTTGTTGCATTGCTAAGAGGACCAGAAGCCCCACAAGCCTCTTGGGCAGGATACCAGCACATGGGCAAGCCTGGCTGCAGCAGAGGAAGAAATATTGTCTTTATCCCTTCGTAAGTCAGGCCTGTAAAGGTTTCCTCTCTAATCCTACTGTTTGCAAAGGTTTTCTTTTGAGGGAAGAGGGTGAAATTACTGATGTAATACATTTTACCTGTTCAATCTGAGAAAACTGACTCTAAAAAGAGTAGTGGTGGGGAATTAAGTGTATTTTACAATACCTTTTCTTTTAATACTGAAAATAAATGTCTGTAGAGGATATTTGTCAGCATCCTTTGAACTATATTGATGAAATAAATTACTTAGGGTAAAATCAAATAGCTTCACTACAAGTAGTTATCTAAATTTTGAAGTTTTATTTTTTTCTTTTAGCGCTTCTCGCATTTTGGGGCATGGAGAAAAAATAAAAATATGAACAGTACTGGTAACCCCTCCCTCCCCAGGAAATTAACAGAACACAGGGACTATAATTACTTTTCAGAAATTCATTGTTAAGCTTCTGGAGGCTTCAGAGGCCTGGTGCATTACCAGGGAATACCTGAGCCTGGTAACGGGGAGTCGTCATTCAGAAGTAGAGCCCCGGGTTACAGGGAGGTAGCTCCAGCTCCAGAGGACATGGCTGACCAGTGCCTTGGTGCATCCTGCCCAGCCATCGACTGTTAGCTCCTGAGAGATTTCCTAGCAGTTCTCAGACCCCTTTGAATGGCAGCAGTTGCTTTGAGTTTCACATGTAAGGTTGCAGAAAACACAACCAAGCTGATTTTGGTCACTTGAGAGGAAAAACAAAATAAAACAATTTTTTTTTCATCAAAAAAAGTTCTATGAAGATTCCTCCATTGACTGCAAGTAGTGTTGCACTGCCTGCACTCTGCTGTGCAGTTCCTTGTGGGAGATACCAGCAAGACCAAGGCAGCAAGAGCAATGGGATTCCATCACGGGGATGAGCATGCCCACCAGTGCTCACCAGCCAGCTTCTCTGTGGAGCCACATATGGCACTTCGAGGGTCAAGGAGAACATCTGCACTGTATCTCATTGGCCTCTTGCAAAGAAGCCACCAGAACTTGACAGGGGACAGGAATTTGTCTAGCACTGAGAGGAGTTAACCCAGGGGATTTGCTTCTCAGGTAGCCTCTATTACGCTGTCATTTAATCCCGGCAGGAAGCATATTAACCTGCTTCTTTACAGCCTCTGCCTCAAAGAGCTGGAATGAAATAAGTATTTTAGGATCTTTCATGCTTCTCTGCTTTTTTTTTTTTTTTTTTTTTCTCCTTTATAAAGTTTCCTTGCCACCCTCAGCTCTTGCTGGATTCAATATTTTTGGTTTTTCTGTGAAGGAGTACCATACTGGGGAAGATACTGGTTGTAGGCAAACTGCTCAAGGCCTCTCTCTAGCAGGAGGAGGCTCAGCTCCCTCTTTGGGATGTGTCTGTTGGTGTAGCACTCTCTGACCCAAGCCCCTCTGGCCCCTTCTTTGAACAGCTTTAGGAACAATTCCCCTTTCAATCATCTTTGTAGGCTATTGTTGCAATTACGTAGGATCCCGAGGCCGTGTGATGGTCATGTGTGCCGATCACCACCCTGGAACTTTTCCAGTCACAAGTAATAGATGGATCTACCTCCTTGGGATCAGAGTGGTGATGTCAGCTCTGCCCTGAGCAGTGCCTGCGTGAATGACCATGTGACAGTGGTTTGGACCTGCTCTTGTCATTTGTTCAAAGCAAAGAGCATTTCTCCTTTCCCCTGAATGGAAGGAGGGGAGAGAAGGGAGGGCTGAAGAAGAACCATGTTTTGTCATGTTTTTCATGGCAGTAAAATAATTCAGACTGAAAACGTACCTGCTTCCTTACACTTTGCCCTTAGTTCAGAGTTAGAGTGAGAAAAGTGAGGGTCTTAATAGAAGGTCAAAGTATTTTGCATTATACAAGATCATTAGTAATGTAGTTACAAATGATGAAGAAAGTATCTGTTAACCAGTTGGGAAGTAAGAATTTCAATGCTGCTTTCATTTACCGTCTAGTAACTGGACAGTCCAAGGAACCACTTATTTGACAAGACAAATATTTTCAGAAATAAAATCACCAAGGATGTTTTCTGGCCTGATGCCCACAAGTCTTGTAGAGCAACACATGTGGCTGGTGTTGCCAGCTCAGAGAGCGCGTGCAGATTCATCATCTTTTCAGGATTTTTTCTTTTGATATCAAAAGCCTCTCTGAAGCGGAGCCTGACTTATGCCCAAGCCCATGGATATGCACAAATTAGAACTATGGACAAGTGTCTTCACCCCCTGCCTCCCTACCCAAGCCTCCACATTCCAGCATAAAAACAGATAGAAAAAAATTGTAGTTTTATACTTGCGTGCAGCCAGTTCTAGAGCAAAGATGGCACAGAGAACCATGGACTCCACTTGTGCTGTGCTGTGAGATTGTTAGAGTCATATGATGAGCCATCTAGATTGTTTGGAACCCGAATTGTAATCTGTGGTTACATACAAGCCTAACTGCAGCAATACCTGCAAATATGGTTAAAGCTGATCTACAGCATATCAGCTGGAGAAGGAAATGTATCTGTTCCTTTGCACAAGGAACTTGAACAAAAACTGTTTTGTTTCTCCTCCATGACAAAAAACAGTCTCTGGGGCTCAGTAGAAATTTTAGAAAACAGGTTAAAACCAGATTTCCTACACTGAAGTGTTATTATGCTCTGGGATGTCTCTTCCTCCAGTAAAAACTAAAGACCTCAACCATCAAGCAAATGGTTATTTTAAATTAAGAACAGTAATTTTTCTGATGGCAGATGAAACATGAATTGCACACTGGCACACCTTTTTCTAGGTTCAAATTCATACCAAAATACAGAATTGCTCAATGTATCAAGAAGTGGGAAGGAGAGGAAGAAGGAAAGCTAAACTTCATAGTGTCATATCTGACTGGTTGGGCTAGGCTGAGCCTCTCAGGGGGTGGTTGTACCTGCCGTGAAATCCAGTGTAGCTGGAGGTCATTCCTTCAGTGGGGAGGCCAGGACAGGCTTTTTACCAACTCGCCTGAAAGGGAAAGGCAACACAGCAGCAGTTTTCAGGAGTGAAGGAGCCCTGCAGTAAGGCTGAATTGTAAGAGCCATACTGAGAATGTGGTGTCAGATACCCACCAAAAACCCCAAACAGGGGGAGATGCAGCCTCAAAGCTGATCATCTATAGAGACTTCAGCTGTTTCCCTGGTAAATGACTTCTAGTATTTAGCATTGCAGTCTTGGACAACAGCCCCATCAGCTGCTTCAGGGGAGGTTGGAAATAAGTGGCCCATCACCTGCACCTCAGGAATAGCTACCTCCTGGTGGGGATGTATCTTCTTAGCTCAAAGCAATGACCAATATTTGGTACCCTGTGCCAAAAGGCTGGATATTTCTTCTGATTTTCCATCCTGCCTAGTGTCATGGTGAATATTTGTTAGGAATCTCTTCCACTTAATTTCTTTTTAAGAGCCCATAAGTAAAAAAAGCCTTCTTCAAAAGAAAATGAGTCAAATATTTTCCTACTTTCCTGAGCAGTTTTGTGCAGACTTGATGCAGTTGGTAATGAGGTTCCAGGTCATTTCTTATTTTGGGTACCATCTGCTGCAATGGGAAATAACAACCAAGTGTATTTTATAAACACCATATGAGTATGGTTCATTTTGTCTAATAATGTCCAAAACCTCTCTCCTAAGTGTATGCTGAACTTGAAAAGACCATTCCTGAACATCCGTACAAGCTTCAGAAAGTCTATCACTTCCAAGCAGACAGACTCAATATAATTCTTTCAAAATAGATGTTAGCATTTTACCCCAAGTGTAGAAAGTGGGCTGTACAGGGCTGCTGTGACAGCCAGCTCTACGTCTATGCATTATGACTTATGCATATTATGCATATTATGACATGACTATGCATGACAGACTAACCATGGAGACTTTACAAGAAGAAGAAATACTTTAGAATTTGCATTTTTCTATCACCTGTCCTTTGTGCGGCATCTTTAGTCTTGCTGTCAAGAGGCCTTTTGTCATGAAAAAAGATCTGAGTATTTTTGAGGAGTCTGTCAAGAAAGCTATTTTACCAAGTGCCTTTGGATGCAACTTGCTAAACTATCTGCTTGCTTCTGCGGGTACTCACCGTTACTAGGATAGCTTCTGCCAAAGCATCCTCTTCATTACGTCCTTACCCGTGCTTTCCAGCACCCACCTGTAGTCCTCGCGCAGCTGCTCTTCTCCTCCGTGCCTGCCACAGAAGTATGTGGGCAGAAGTATATAGAAAGGATAAAAGTAGATAGGCTAAATGTGTGGAAGGCATGGATTCTGTGCTATTTTGTCCACGCAATCTGAACAAGCTCCTGAAAGAGTCTGGCACAGGCACCACCGTCAGACATACAGCTCCCTTGGGACGCACTCCACAGGGTTGATGGCACCCAGCTCTACTGCCTGAAGGAGTTGTTCCCAGGACAGGAAGATAGAGCAATTTGGTGTAATTGCACAGCTAATTTTGGCTAGAAGGAAAAAAGTCTTTCTGCCAAAGAAATAGTTTAACTTCTGGCAGCAACATAACATGAACCTTCCAGTTTTGTTTGTTCTTCAGCTGTAATTAATTTACTCCTTTGTAAAATCTTACATCATGAATAATGAAATATACTAAATAAGCCCAGGTCTAATATTGATGCTTGTGCCATTCCATTTAGTGCCTTATTGAAACAGAGGTAGTTCCCATTGTGTTTTGTTTAAAGAAGGTTTCAGTTCATGGTTAGACACCACACAAACCAGCATCTGGTGCTTGAGCAGGTAGGATTTTGTGCTGCATGGTGTGAAGAACCAGGTGAAATGGAGAAGTGTCATAGCTCTTGCCCCATGGTTTGCTCCCCCATGTGCATTTGCCTGTTGTTCAGGAAACAGAGACCTGTGGCTGTGGCTGGAGGCTGTGGCTGAAGGCAGATCGTCCAAAGAATATTTTTTAACCATATTAATTGTATTCTAAGATTCAAAATCAGATAGATAATGACTGCAAAATTACCCCTTAAATGAGGTGGTTAATGACCACATAAATTGCCTCGACTTTTTCTTTTATTTAAGCTTATCTCCCAGGATTTAGCATTTTTATTGAAATCTTTCACATGTCCTCAGTGGACTGGGCAGAGGCAGCACAAGCAGGAGACAATGCCACCAGGCTGAGACAGATCCCCGCAGAAGCAGGTGTGAGACTTTTCCTCATTGCCTCCCACGCAAAATGTACAGAGTCATTTCTGAGCACTAACCTCTTCCACCTGCTGAGCACGGATTCTCTTTTTGATGCTCTTATCTTTAGTCTGCATGCCATGACCAGCCATGCCTTATGGGACATTTTCTTCTCCTTTTCCAGCCCAAGTTCCTGTTTAGAAACAGATCTTAAGTAGTCTATCACTAACCAGATTGGCCACTTCTTTCTTCTATTTTCCTCTTCAGTGCGACATCACCTTGCATTTATTTCAATGCCTTATTTACAAAACTAACCCTAGAAAAGATCATTCTCCCTCTTTTAGTCCCAGACATTACTTCATCTAATTGCAGCACCCTGAATGAGGATCTGATATGTGGGATTGAGTAGCAGGGAGCCCATTTACACTTCTGGCTACATATGGTCACAGCTCTCTTCCCAAGCACTAAATTGCCTCCTACCTCAGGCCTGGCCATAGTGAAAATGTACTTGAACAAGGGAGAAGACTACTAGAAAACAATGTGCCCACATCTATGCAAAAATTAAAGCACTTTATTGTTTAATAAAAAGTAGCTGGCAAAACCAAGAACAGGAGTTTTGAGAATTCAATTTAAAAATCAACAGTCCATGGTGAGATCTGATTTCCAAACAGCTTCCTCCTTGGGGCAGCAATGCCTGTAGTGGGAGGCTCAGCTTCACCAGGTGGCATACTAGCCATGCTGTTCCTTGGCATGAGAGTGGATGCCCTCTCTGTTTGGGCTTTGCCCACCAGCAGCATGCTCTTCTTGATGCTCTTGCTGCATGGCATCACACCAGAGGTGGGAAAGCTCCTTCTGCAGAGAGTTTTGCTCTGGAATTTGAAGAGCAAAAGGATACCTATGCACTTAGTAAGAAAGCTGGTCTGCACAGACCTGTGAACAGGGACCTTCACAAACCCTTGGTCATATTGGTACTGACAAATGGCAACAAATTAAGATGGAAATGCTAATAGGTTGAGACAAAGGATGATGATCACTTACTAATTACCATCATGGGCAAAGAAGACTCCATGTGGCACTTAGAGACATGGTTTAGTGGTGATCTTGGCAGTGCTGGGTTAATGGTTGGACTAGACAGTCTTGAAGGTCTTCTTCAACCTAAATGACTCCATGAGTCTATGAAGTTGGTGGAAATAATCAGTTCAAAGTTTCATTTTCTTCAAAAGTTTTGCTCTTTTATTATTTTTTTTAACTACTTTTTTATCCCTAGATGTGTGTTTAGATTGGTTCCATTTTGGAGGCCAGGTTTTGCATAGTCTGTTACTTTCCAAAGCGTTTCCCACCCAAACAGGTTTTCAAACGCATTTGGGCCTAGCCAAGATCACAACTTTTATTTATTAACTTTTATTTAGTTATTTGTTTACTTACATGTATTTATTTTCCTTTATTTAGGTATCTGTTTATTTATTTATCTTTATTTATTTAATGAAACAGGCACATACTTACAAAAACTTACATTAAATACTGTTCTGTTGGGGCGTAGATGCAGAATCAACATTTATAAAACAGGTTTGAAAGATAGCACATGCTTTTGTTCATGCGTGTGTGTGTGTGAATGGGTGCTCTCTGGGTGCATGTTTTGTCTGGTTTGGAAGGGTGTGATGCTAATTGCGATGTGATGCTAATTGCAGTGTGCTGAGTTCTTTGAACACGAGCTTTGTGTGTGGATTTCCCCCTCCAGAGTATAAGACTATTTAGGCTGCATATATTTTTAAAGTAAAATTAGATATCTGTGGAAGGTTTACAGTAATTCACTTTCAATTTAGGGCTGTTTTTTTGAACCAGAACAAATAGCTGAGCATCTGCTACCCTGAAAATGTTACAAAATGCAGTCACCAGGCAAAAATCAAGCATCTCTGAAAATGATTATTTTGGCTACATAATCAAGCAAGCAATTACTGCATTATCTACAAAGTATGATCATACATTATTAATATATTTTCAGAGAAAAAGGTTTCAGTAAATGCAGTTTTTCTGGCTTTTATGATACTAAAGACCCAGACGTAATTCTAGCCGATTGAAAATACTTCATGGCTTGTCATTTCCCAGTTTAAGGTGCAGTTTGGTTGGACATGAGAGACAGTAAGGAGGGAGCAGGAAGAAGAGAAGGATATGGACATTTGTGTAAGTGATTACGGACATCCTTCCTATGTGTCATGCATATCCAAAGCCGGAGAGCCAACTTTCCAGTGGAAAAGGATTTAATGAATGCAAACAGTATAGTGTGCTGTGCTATATACAGGACATTGTATTTACATGTTCAGATATACAACCGGGCAGGCTTTTTTCACTGAGCACCAGAGTTTCACGTGATACAGAGAGAACGTTTTCAGAGCTGGGAGAAGAGCCCAAGAGAGGTGCTCTCTGACCTTTGATGTTCTAGGCTGCCACGACTTTACAAACGAATTCCCATCTTCAAAAGCATCTTAAAGCAGGATTAATTTCAGTTAATTTTGGCTGTCTGAATGTTAGGCATCCTAGCCAAGCTTCCGCCCCAGTTTATTTCTGCAGCGAACAGAGAAACTGTTTCACCTGTCTTGGATGCTTACCCTGTGACAGGATGAATCACTCAAGCTTACAAAGATGGCATTTATACTGCTGAAGCTGTGGGAGGTGACTCCATTAAACATTAACAGTTTCAGTCAGTTTGTAAATGACTTTTGGAAATGGAAATTAGTTTTCCAATTGACCTGGGGAAGCGAGTGTTACCTCAGCCCTGACACGACCGAGCAGTACATTCTTCTTCTTGAGCTGCACACTATAACCTAATGTCACCAGCTGGAATAGAAAGGTTCACAACCTGGTTTTGGGCAGGTTCTGTCTGGATCCTGCTCTAATTCCTTTTCTAAAAGATAGCTGAAAGTGTATCCTAAAATGTCACCAGGAAATACTTGTGCCTTATGGACAAATAGCCCGGACTGCTTGGGGACTCATCTGTCAAGACTGCTTTAAAGATAAATAAAACATGAGTGAGACCTAGCTGGGAAAGATCTGCTCAGAACTTGTGCTAGTGCCAGAAAGCCTTCTAGAAGAAAGTCGGTGTAGGGTCAGAGGGTGTGCATGTGTGTGTGTGTGTGTGTGTGTGTGTGTGTGTGTGTGAAAACATTGGCAGGCAGGCATCACAATAATTAGTTATACAAATTACCACTAATGGGTGGCAGCACTGAACGCCATGGGAAAAATTCATCCTTGGCATGAAGGGGAGTAATTAATCCTAAACATACCCTTGTGATATAGGTAAGTATTATTACAACCCCAGTTTGACAGACGCAGAGAGGTGAGGTTTTGCCCTTGGCAATTCAGCTTTCCAGAAGACTGACTAACACAATTTATGGTGGGGGATTACGCTATGCTCTTTAGATGACATTTCTTGTAACATTGCAACACCATCCCATAAAGAGATGCATGGGGTAGTCAGATTTTGGAAAGCTGATTTACAGCTAGAAAATTCAGCAAGCAGGTCCATGTTGAGGTGATCTGGAAAACCTCTAAATACACAACACGGCAGTGTTTATGCTGGCACACATGCGTCAGTAAGGAAAACTTGCTTTTCAGCAATGGAAACTTTCTGAGCGTCTTTTTTCCTTTGAAAATTCACACGTTCCGTACGTAAACAACAGCTCTGCTCAGCTTTTGAGGTTTGCTATAAAACGGTCCCTGATTGGGCTATAGGCTTTTCCCTGCAGCATGTAAATCATCCTAATGCAGTGCTCGAGCCCATTCCCCTCCCCAGTTTATCTGCTGGTAAAGACTCGATGACCATCAGCTCAAAGACTTCTGCTGCACATTGGTAAGTCTCCCAAGCAAAGGAACATTTTAAAGTCACGCCTTCAAAGATGTGCTCTCCATAGCATGAGGAGAATAAAACCGTATACCATATGTTTATCGTATAAAGGTTTCAACACATAGCACGTTACAGCTGGACAGACAGATTGTATGTTGAATTCCCTCCATACTGATCTGTAAAGCCCACAAGCTATTTGCATTCCCTGTATGTTTTCATTCAGTGCAAATAATTTTGATAATAAAAATCAAAATCTACTAGGAGACAGAAATCTAGTTTTCTTGACTGAGAAAGAAGCTTTGGAACAAACAACAAAAAGCAACCTAGATTGGCTGGAATTTAAGCAATAATTTAGGTGTATGATTCTAATGCTAGGATGCTGGGGAAAAGAAAAGCATCTTATTACTAGACAAAAGCACAATCAGACTAAATTATGCCTGCACGATGTTTACTTCATTACACAGGAAAAAAATTAAAGACATCTATGTTTCTTATGCCTAGTTCAGCTTTTAATGGTTCTGAGTCAATGGGTTTAACCCTTAAATTTTGCACTTCCTTGAATTTTAAAAATAAATAAAATGTTGAAAATGCAAATTTCTGGTTTCTTTTCTCGAAGAACTGTTGCTTGGGACAGTTCTGGAACTCTTAGAGGCAAACAGTCTTTGAATACTTTCTTAATTTTGAAACTCAAGGAACAGGACACCAGCTTTTTGAATTAATGTGCATTAGTAGGAAATGTCTTACCAGAAATTATTTAAGAGACACCCCAAGAGACAGCTCATCATAACATTCTCATGAGTGCATTCCCTTCTGTGAAGTGTATGATCACCTTCATGTTCAATAAAAAAATAAGTCAGTCTTTGGAGAACTCTTAGGAGCGGTAAGCATTTAGGTAAATATTAAAATATAATAAAATAAAATGCCCTTTTAAACATGTAGGTATCCTAACAACACAAACCCTGGCATTACACTTTTGGACAAATGCCCATGTCTAAAATCATCCCCCAGCATGCTAAGCTCTCCTGTCTCCTCAGAAGGGCAGGGGGCTGAGAGGCGCGAATTCGGGCTGGGGCAGATTAGCGGGACGAACAAATGCCAGGGACTATTGAAGATGCCACCTGCTGGCCCCGTGAAACACGTGGTTCCCAGCAGGAGTGCCTGCCCTGGCCCCGGTCTCCTGTGAGAGGCGAGGCAGGCACTGGTGCCCAGAGACCACATCAGGCTTCACAGACAGCACTACCCCTCAAACTTCTCCTTAAATAAGCTGCAAACTAGGCTTCTTGTGCCAGAAATGAGCACCTGGCAGAAAGCACTCAGGCCTTCCCCATCTCCAACTGGAGTGTCACTGCCAGCTGCTTTCCAGGGCAAGGTAAAAGAGCCCTGTGCTGGGAGCCTGAGCAGCAACAGGTAGCTCAGCTTTGGCTTCTGTGATCCCCTCTCTGAGCTCCCTAAAATCATAGAGAATGGAGCCACTAGACTGCCATTTCTGTCCCTTTCTGAGTCTGTGTAGTCCATATGTGGGACATTTTGCAGCCTGCAATATCAAAGACTCCAAAAATGTTGGCTTTTCATCCATGCTCAGAAAAGGCCAGGATGCAAATCACTCAAATGTCTTCAGAAACCCTTGGGAGCAAAATAACGTAGAGTTATTGCCTCTCTCATGGAGGCAGTGGTTGCCACTCTGGTTAAAGCTGTGCTGTGCGGTGAGGAAAGAATAAAGGTCTAAAATGCCTGGTAAAGAGAATTACAGAAGATTTCAAACTGAGAAAAACAGTGTAGAAATTGGAGCGTCTCTTCTCAAAATTATTATCCCACCACTGAGAGAATCACCGCTACACTGCACTCTTTCGAGGGTATTTGTGTGCATACACACATGTGTACACAAGGAGAGAGGAAGAAGAGAAACTCCCCGAACCAGGCGGTTTCAGTTCAGCCCCATTGCAAAATGTAGGTGGTTTATTATATTTTTGTCTGGGTGGAAAGGAAGCAAACGGCCCTTACTGGGAAAGTGGTGGGGCCTGCCTGTCCCGTGAGACGCAGATGCTCAGGAAGCCGAAGCACTGGAGCAGCTTCTGCATAGGAAGCGCTGCCCTCCCCGAGCCCCCCGAGCCCGAGGCAGCGCCCCTGCCCGCCGGGCCCCGCTGCCGCTGCCCGCCAACCCCCGCCGCTTATCTAAGGTACGGCCGCTTCCTCGCACCCCGCCGGCTGTGTGGCAACCTGCCGCTGTTTATTGCATAACAAAGCGGTTGCATAAGAGGATCTTAAGAAAGGATCAAATAATTAACAGTGAATAACTGCCACTGC
This sequence comes from Oreocharis arfaki, assembly GCA_013398015.1. Lineage (NCBI taxonomy): Eukaryota > Metazoa > Chordata > Aves > Passeriformes > Paramythiidae > Oreocharis > Oreocharis arfaki. The sequence goes on from VZRR01005972.1 coordinate 127,093, forward strand.
GTGTTTTGACAATCTGAACCAGGACAATAGTTAGGGGGAAAATAAAGCAGTGTGAGAGGATCTGTTTCCTGAAACGGTGCATGTCTGATTTAAATCCAATGTCACTTTTCCCAGCTAAAGGCTCAGCCTTAATGAGTCCAGACCAAACCAGCTGGGGCTTAATCATTAGCCTATTTATCTAATGTTGGTTATCTTCCACAAGCCCACGGAAAAACATAGATCCTTTCTCTTGTGACCTCTTGCACATCTTCTGGGTTCTGGCCTGGCACAGCCTGATGTGCCCCGGTGTCATCCCTCACCACAGGACCAAACTGGTGCTTAGTTGGTCCACTGTGAATTGTTGCACTAAAGGTACCCAACCACGACTTGGTCAAGTATAACTTACTGCCAAGAAAGAGATACAGGAACTTGCCCAGAGATGGGATAAATGGCATCAGGAGGGTCTTTTCCCACTGAGGTACCTGCAGACAAGAGCTCCCCTGTAGCTGTTAAGACCATGTACGAACATAGGGGACATTTTGCAGAAAAACTGACTTTGCAAGTAAAGTACCATGGGGGGATGAGCAAGCAAAGATTCTCTGGGTGTCCCCACCCAGATGACATAACTGGAGACAATTTTTTTTTGTTGTTCACTGTTGTATCACCATTTCCTAACTTCCATAAGAGAGAGAATAATGTCTCCAAACTTTGTCAAATTAGGCAGGTGAGTTTGCTGGCAGTCACAGAGCAGTTAGAAACCCTGGAACAGATCACAAGTTGGAAATAAGATACCTCATGAACGGGCATTCATAAAGACTTGTCCACTACCACGTTACAGCAACTTTTATTTGCAAACTAAAAAAGATTTCTCATTGAAGAAATCGGTCTAATTCCTTGGACAGGGAGCTTTAGATCACAGTTCTTGATGATCACTGCCAACTTACAGCACAAAGGAGAAACACTCTTTTCTGCTGATGAATTTTAAGTCTTTGGTTGAGATAGTCAGTGAGGTCTGTTGGTAGGAACCCGAAATGGCACTACCTGGGAACTCATGTATCCATCAAGAGCCTCCTGACCTTGTAATTATGTCACCCATAACATTTAGCACCTGAAGTTCTGGCAGAGGATAAACACAGATTTGGGAGCCTTCTTCAGCCTTTGGGCAAGGGTAGGGAGAACTCTATCAAAAACTAATGCAGGATACTGCCCTTGCCTCAGTGTGAGGTGGCAGATGTGTGCTCATATGCTGGGCAGGATGAGTATTCCTTCCTTGGTATCCTAAGGCAGTGCTCAGGCATATAAAGAAAATTATCTGTTATTATTCGTCATCCATAATAAAATGGTATTAAGTCAGAATCTGCTATTAACTCTCTAGTGGCTGGACTTAGATTCTTCCAGCATGAGTTACACACTAATGCAAAATGCATTACGCTTTTATGGTAAAATCCCTCTAACTGCACCAAGAGGTTAATTAAACTGGAGAGAAGAAAATAAAGAGGCTTTTAGAATGAATTATTCAGAAGGTCATTAAGAATCAGGCACACATGAGAAGCATGATACTTAGAAATCCTAAATGTAAACACGCATTCCTGGATTAATGTGAGATTAAGAAGATAAAGAGGAGTTATCTATGTGTTGCTACTAACTACTGTTAAACAGCAGAGTTAGGCTGTATGCCTTTAAGAACCACTTAATTGAGAACACTTCTGGTGCAGAGGGCTAAGGAGGGTGACATGGATGCTCTAAGGGGAGCAGTATCAGACCCCAGAAATCTCCCTCATTCTGTGCTGGCCACGTGGGTCTCCTTTCATCATGTCCTTGTCTCTGCTTCAAGTAGCACAGGTTGGGTACAGTGACTGCAAATACATCCTAACTCCACTGACACCGAATCACCAAGTGCCATGATCCCTGGGCACCCCCTGCCAGAGCCATTGTGGAGTGTAGGTGGTCACTGCCTGCCTTTGCCCACCACTGATCCCCTGGATGTGCAGACTCAGATGTACACACAGCCCAATGGCACTGCTTGCTGCTCAGTGGAGGAAATCAAAACATATGAAGCCCAGGTTTTCTTGGGGGAGGCAAAAAAAGCATCAGTAGCCCTCCTGCTGCCTTGGCCCCAGTGTGGGCATGACTCTAACAATGGGGCTATTTTTCTTTCTTCCCACTCTTGTCTCTGTTCTCAGAGCTGATTTTGACCAAAGCTGGCCTGCTTAACTCTACGCCAGCCCCCCATCCCACGGTGTGTGAGTCACCTCCTGAGCTGTCAGATGAAAATCTCAAACACAGATGATTTTTCTCTGAGAAGACTTTGCTTGACGGACGCTGTGGTGATCAGCAGATTCACCAAGACAGGCCTTGTGGTATTGTCTGAACATTGAATGCTTTATTTGTCTCCCATTATGAAGCTATAGTGCAGCCACTGGTATTTTCAGCTATACAATGGCCGTTTTACACTTTGAAGAAATAACAAATGCATGAATTAATGTGAGCTTTCTGGCCCTGAGTCTCATAGCTAGCAAGTCTCCACTGGGGCAATGAAAAGTGAGGTTATAGTATATACATGCAGTATACTTATGCTGCATTTGTGGTCCCTTTATACAGTCAGAAAGATATCAAAAGGTAGATGAACATTAGGCCTCCAGTCTAGATTACATCTATTAGAGTCAAGGGGACCAAAGGACTTTGCAGGGATAAAACATGGTGCTTATCTCTGGCTCTGTGAGACCCTTTGTCCTAAAGCTGTCTTGAGGTGCAGTCTGCAGGTCATTTTAAGAGCTGTAATAGAGGGGGAACAGGAATGCTGTATCAGCATCCCAGCCTGAAGCTGTGCTCTATTACCCTTCTCTCTCTATGATTAGTAGAAGGATTTGATAATGCAAACTCTTGAATGTAATTTCTTTTCATCATTAACCAGCTGAAAACAATTAATTCCTTTACCTTAAAAGTAACTCCCTTCTATTTCCATTGCGAAATGGCTACTGTGGAGATGAAAAGATCTTGCTTTCCCCAAGCCAGCTCAAATATTTGAAAATAAATACTGCAAAACATTCATTTGAACTCTTCTGAACAGACTGGATTTCAGGTTGAAGAGCAAATAGAGAACAAGGCTTGGGGATGCCATGTCCCAATGTGGTTGTTCAAAATGACAAATATTTTGTAAGTTCGAGGATCTATGTCAAGTCTCTGCCACAGTGAAGGGGCATTCTTGTAAGGTCAGCTGCTGTCATGGGATGTTTTCTGTGATCCTGCCTCTCAAATGGATTAACACAGGCCCTTCTTCAGTCTGGATTTGGCCTGGATAAAGAGCCAGAGGGATAAATTTCTAGGGGAAGCTTGAACCCAGTGTTTCATGATGTTTCTCAGAATTTATACTCCACAGAAGAAGAATTTCCTACCGCTAGAGAAACGCCCACTTCTCCATCAAGACAGAGACATGATCTTAAAGTCTTGAGGAGTCTTTCTTTCTGATCCCCTTTTCTGGTTTCACCTGTAACTTGCAAGATTAACATTGTGTTTAAAGCTAGCTAATTCACAGTCCCTGATACCATAACCAACATCGTCACCTGAGAGGCAAACCACTAAGTGCCAAATAACCTCCTTGGAAAACAGGGTCTTTGCTCCTGAATTCAGTCTACTTTTCTAATGGTGGCCACACTGGCTGGGCAGCCGCTGCTGTGGAGCTGTGGAGTGACTGAGCATCCTGCACAGGGTCCAGCCACCACAGAAGCCAACTGGGCAGGCTGAGCTGCACTGAGGAGTGTGCATGGGCATGCAGGGTGATAGAGAGGGGTTATGGGAGGCATTTCAGTGGCTGCTGACTGAGCTTCTCCCAGGTCAGCTGGAAGAGGGTCAACAGGGCACTGCTGAGCACTTTCCAGATTTGCAAGGGAAAGTGGTGGATGAGGAAAAAGGGGACTGAGGTCTGGGTGAACTCTTCTAAAGCTACCACCCTCCCCATAGCCCTCACTTTGCATGAAAACAGTGGTTGCTTTGCCCCACTAAGACCTGCACCTCAGAGTTATTTCTGAAAAGGAGCATGTCTCCTCTGCCAGCCTCCCTGTGTGCTGCCCAGCCACTCCTCCATCAGCTCTTGCTGCCTCCCTCCTCACCCCACAGATTCCCAAATGCATCCCTCTTTTATAGAGTTCCCCTGTCAAATTCTCTGGCAGGGAGAGCTACTGATTCACACACACCACCCAGGTCCTCGAAAGCATTTCCTCCATGCCATGAACAACCAGGAAACTCACATAGGCAATTTTAGAAGCATTATTGAATCTCTGACATCTCAGGTACCACTGGCTTTAACTCACCTTAATTTAGAAATCTTTGCCTAGTGTGGTGGATACCTTCAGTCTGTGCAATGCTTCTGCCTTAATCCTTGTGACTGTAGTCTTAAGACTTCATGGACTAGCAAGGGCAGGGCACAAAGCACTCCATGAAAATATGCCCCGGGATTTATTTTTTGCAGGGCAGAGTCATCTACATACCCTGCTATTGTGGCTTTAAGTGCAGATGTCTCACAAATGTGCAGAATTTTTTCACTCTTCCTCCAAAAGGAAAAAAGCAAGTGACACGACATGTGCTGTGTGCCAGGGTTTGTTTTACAGGAGAGGATAGGATATGTGCCAGGACAAGGTGTCACCACTGAACTTACTTTCCTGAATATTCAGATGAAGCTGGTGGCACATCAGGTCCCTGCTTGCTTTTGGCATCGAGCTGTCCTGCTCAGTAGCTCCCCATCTTCTGCTCGCTGGCTGCCGAGTTGCCTAAGCTCATTTGTCCCCTCAAGACGGTGTGAGCCACACTCTCACTGTTTTTTCTGTTGAGATGTGAAATCTTAATAGAGTTAAAAAATCTGTTAGCTATTCTTTTTTACTTGTGTCTACTGCTAGCACAGCACAGTAGTTAAACTAAGGCTTTTATGCCTTACACTACCAGCTATCTCAGTGATTGGTGGCGTTGATGAAGTGTGATGGAAGAAGGGTTGAAATTCAGCTCCTGAAAGAGTTTTGGTTGTTCTTATGGGAAGAAAATCAGTCTAGTTTGCAGGCAAAGCGAAATGGACTTACCTCACTCTTCCAAAGTGTCTTTCCAGGGATGACTCAGTCACGTCATGCAGAGCAGTGGATGCTGAATGCACTCGAACACAACAGAGTGTGGTGTAATTTTCTCTAAACTCTTTGGGTGCGCCACGTAACAGCCACAGTTGCACAGGCAATGAAGCAGAAAGTTAATCAGGGAGAGTTGAAAGTGTTGGGTGGAAGTGTTGATCTGCTGGAGGGCAGGAATAACTTGCAGAGGGATCTGGGCAGGCTGGATTGGTGGACTGAGGCCAATGGTATGAGGTTCAACAAGGCCAAGTGTTGAGTCAGTCTTGGGGCACAGTGGCTGGAAAGCTGCCCGTCAGAAAAGCACCTGTAGGTGCTGGTCCACAGTGGCTGAACATGAGCCAGCCCTGCCCAAGTGGCCAAGAAGGCTCTTCTAGCCTCATGTAAGATCTGCAACTCCTAACGTATTTCTGGGAGATATTTACTAACTTAACTTAACTTATTTACTTAAAGTGCTCCAGGATGGCATTTCCACAGCCTCCCCCATTAATACTATTGTACTTCACTGCATGGGTAGCAAGTAAGGAATAAAGTTTCCTGTTTCCTTTGCTACTGTTTCTTGTTCTAATCACAAGGCATCTGGAAAGTAGTAGGTTTTTGGTACCTTTCGCAATGATCCTTTGTTTGGCTCTTCTTTGCCATCTAACTAAGCTCAGCAAGAAGTCTTCTGTGAAGGAGTACAGTTAAAACCAGTGGGCACACGCAGTTGTACAGTCCTCACAGCCTGGAGGAAGGGGGATTGCTGCTTTTCAAAATCTGAGCTCTGGCTCTGAGTGAAGTTCCTGCCATTCCTGCATTAACTTGTCTGCTTTGAGTTTGCTGCTCAGACTGGTGATCAGTCTGAGACTGCTTTTGGAGAAAAAAACCGAGAATGTGACCACTGAACCCCACCTGTGCAGCAGCAATTCTTGCTCACCTGACAGGTTGGTGGTGTGTTGGGAGTGCAGAGGAAGGGGAAGAATGTCTGGCCACTGGTTGCAGTGCCTGCTCCTTGTCTAAAGAAGCCAACTGTGGAGAGCACATGAGCCAAAGGACCTCTGAAGCTGTAGAAATGCTTTGAAGGAGCCTGTAGCCAAGGCTCACCTCTCCCCAAACTACCACCAACATGAATCTAGAGCAACTTTGAAAGAAATTTTACTTACCTTGCTATAATCCAGCTCTTATAATACTGAATGTCCTTACTAGTGTTAAATAGACAATACTGCAATTTCGCAATAAATGGAGACACATGAAGGCCTAGTGCTACTGGATATTCATAAGAATAACGAAAAGGGATCTCCAGTGCGTTGCAGAAGAAAAGATAGAAGCTTCTCTTTTTCTATTCCAGTGTTTATCACTAAATCAGATGTATTTGAGTCATGTGAAAGCAGCTTGCTGGGCAAGATGCAGCATCTACAGAGAAATAGCACATGATCCTATACATAGGCTCAACATAATAACACACAAAGAACACGCCCCAGAATATGTGTTGATGTAATTCTGGCATTTCTGACCTTTCACATGAGTGGCATGAGGCATGAGATTGCCATCTTTATAATGCCACTTAAACATGGCAGGGTTATGTGCGTGAAAGTAAGCTGTCGTTTCTAAGCATGAAGGCAATAGGTTTTTTTGAAGCACATCATCTTTTTGCAGTAAGGAAAGCAAACATTTCCTCTCTTCCTCCAGACTCTTCAGGGAAAGTGATTCCCACACTGGAAAAAAGGATTCCCAAACTCATTGAAATTCAACAGTCTTTAAAGCTACTGAAAACAGATTTTAAAAATACAGTTTTTGAATAGCCGCTGTAAAAGATTATGCTATGGGCTAGAATGAATTCAGAGAATAAAATCAAGACTTCAAATTTTGGAAGAGTGGAAAAAAAATTATCTTGAAACGTAAGTATAATGTTAATTGGTAATTATGGCATGTAGTCAATGCGGGTGGAACTGGAAAGCCTAAAAATGCGCTGGTAAGTGAATTCACTAATAAAGGCTGTGAAACCATCAAAGTGTTTTCAAAGAAGGAAACTAAGATACAAATACAACATTTGTGTCCTTTTTTAATAGTCCAGAAAGGTTTTAATGCTTCCGCAATGTATTTCCAAATCTTCCTTTTTTCCAGGAACTGCAACTCCAAGGAAAAAAAAAAGTAATCCATGTATCAGGAGATTCACAATAAAGCTGTTGGGCTTTTTTACATTACTTATGATGGTGGATATCTATCTGCACTTTAGATTCCACTACACACTGGAGTAAATCGATTTTTAATAACCAGCTCCTGTTTACCCCCCATGCCTTATATACCCATGTGACAGGAGCATTAAACCAGCAGTATCTTGTTTTACTCCAGCCTCACACTCTGCTGAAGCAGAGCTTGCAGTTGTAGCTGTTTGGGAAGTGCTGCACAAAATTAAGCCCCTGGGCTATTTGTTGTACGCAAGCCTCCCAAAGCTGATATAATAGTTCCAAGCCAGCTTGAGAGAGGGAGCCAAGAGGGATACGCAGTATCTTAATAAATATTTCAGTTCATGTTTACATAGTATACAACTTTGCAAATAACACATAAAACATTTTTGAAAAATCTTTGAAATAGAAACCTTCAGGTAGTTTGCATTGATGTTTTCTTCATGACAACCTCCTCCTCCTCCTCCTCCTCCTCCTCCTTCTCCTCCCCTCTGCTGAGATCACAGATGTCAAATACAAGATCTTAATACACTATTTACATTCCTGTTCTTTAGCACAGAGACACAGGTCTTTCCAGGCACTGAGCTTCTTAGCTTCCTGAGTCTCAGACAACATCCAAGGATCCTGTTCAGGTACCTTCCCAGAGGACATCCTTCTTACCAGGGGCTGCAGGGCAGGATCTTCCGGGGAGGTCTTGCTGGAGACTTGAGAGTGTTGAGTGAGCCATCAGGCATAGGTGCCTGCCTTGGGATTTTGCTAGGATGATTTAACTCCTTTGGGTGTTTTTGGATTCCTGAAAATAGGAATGAAAGCGAAGAGTTGTTGTCTTGGCCCATTGTCTGAAGAACCACGTTCAGCTTCATGTATGCCACAAGACAGGCTGAACATCTATTAATGACAGCATGAGGCAGAAACACAGAAAAATCTGCTCTCAACCCTTCTGATCATGAGTAAGAAATCTGAATGTCTTGCTTATTTCTACTGATTTTTTTTTAATGTGCTGATGCTATTAGCGAAAAGAGAAGGCGGCACATTAATAGGAATTAGAAAGGCTCTGTTCTTCTGTGGTCTGGGCCTGTAGCAGGGGCAGTGAATAAGCTGTGTACTGCAGGAAAACTACTGAGCATTTTTGATTCCTGCCTTTCCTCTTCAGAGCATGCCTTACATTTGGTTATTTTTATAAAACCCTGCTTTAAAAATAGCTGGTTTCCTTCCTGACCAGGACACATCAATGACATTTATTGGCAATCCTGTATGCTTTATGTTTTGTTTCTCTAGTCACATTACCATCAAGTAGATATGTATGTGTAGGGTGGCAGGGAAGTCACTTCCAGAGAGAGCATGCTTGTGCTTCTGAGAACCCATTTGTTCAGGTGTCAATACATTCACTTGTCTGGTAACAATACCTACTCATAAATAAAAGACTGTTCACGAATATCTATACAAACAATTGCTTTAAGGCAGATGAAAAGAATGTAATCATGGCTGATTGAATTGTGAATCCCTGGGAAAACAACTTTCCATCAATCACCCAATTCTATCCACTCAATACTTTGAGAAGAGTGTGTCGATGGGCATGGTGGTGCTTCATGAGTTGCACATGCTCCAGTATCAGCACCCTCTGACCACCATTCTCCAGCCTGCAGGCTATGAGCAAGCTCCGGGACAGTCCTACACCAGGTATTAGCACCAACTGACTTCTGTCCAGGACCATCCAGGCTCGGTTGTGTCACGGTCACAGGAGGGTGCACTCATGCCTGTTACAGTGTGGTCCTCAGCTTTACAGGGCTGGTTTGAAATAGGGGCTGCTCTCTGGTATGCCAGACACCCTGTGGTACAACTCCATTAAGCTGCTCAGGGTCACCAAAGTGTTCAAGGTTTGGTGCCTCTGTGCAGAACTGGAGCCATCCATCCAGCATGGTCCCAGCATCACCAGCTGTGGACAGTGACCAGTGGGAACAGTTACAGGGAGGTCTTGACTGTCCTGTTAAGAAGCTCTATGTTTTCTCTAGACTGGAAGACTTGTTCAGTCTGAGCACATATAAACCCCATGATTTTAATTTCCCATATACTGGTCTCAGTCAGAAATTATTATTAAAACCACTCATCTTGATTCTTCATCACTGTGGTTACTTTGCACTTTTTGACCCTCAAATAAAGTGTGCACAGCATGCTTGTGTTCATACCCAGCTGTTAGTTGTTGTATTACATCTGGGATGGTAAGATAGTTGAGAAGGAGGATGAGCTGAACGATAGCATCAAGGCCAGTAGTGAGATGTCACTCTGGTTTTGATTAACTTACAGAGTGACACAAGCTTGGTGCCCCGACCCAGAGAGCATGTACCCAATTCAAGTTAAGGCCAGGCACAAACTGTGCCTAAAATCTGAGAGAAGAGGAAATAAGCTAATCTGTTCCTTAACCTTTGACAATTTCTATAGCAAAATTATTGTCACAGAATACTCTCTATAACTTAAGATCTGTTAAAAGGCAGCATCTACCCTTGGCAGGGCAGTGCAGATTTGCACCGTTCCAACATCAGATTTCTCATTAAAAATCTGATGCATATGAAGAAATTTAAGCACCCACAATGGATACTGTTTACTTGCTTGCAGCATTTTAGGAGCAACAGGGAATTGTGATGGATTCAGTGCAATTTGAATTAAAAAGCTAGATGAAGCCTCACAGGCCTTTCAGACTGATAGCTAATCCCTGTGAAAAGGGGTATGAAAGGAATTGATAGTTTCAGGGCTAGTTCCATTTGCTTACTTAACCCAAAAACCTTGTTAATGCCTATTAAAATGAAATCCAGTGAACAACAGCCTCTCATGTTTATGGGCTGTCAAGTTAATTTCCATAGAGCTGGGCTGTCTTCGTTGTCATTGTTGAGCAAGGGTTAATTCACTGCAGGAAAAAGTGCGACAAAATACAGCATTTTAATCCCTTTCTTTTGCAAAGATGAAGCAGTAGGAAAGGAAAAGTAACAACTGGGAAAATGTTAAGATCCGGAATTTTTTATATAAACTTGTCAGCCATTCCTGACGTCTTCTGTAATAAACACTGGACAATAAACAGTGAGGACTTTTCTTAAATCTCCATAACATAACAGCTTTCAGAGGAAAAAAAAACCTGTTCAAAGACTTTTTCTGAATATCTTTGCATTTCCAGGCTTTGTTGTGTTATCTACGTAAAATGAAGCAGTTGCTCTTCCACCATTAACCCTTCACAGAATACTCCTCAGCACCAAAGCAGAGTCCTGTGCTGAGCATGTCAGAATTTGGAAACTGGGGCATGTAGACTAGTAAAATCCTGGCTTTTTGGAAGCTTTGTGCCATAGTTGTCCCAAACTTTGTGAGTCTGCATTTCATTTATTTCTTTCACCCCTGCAGTCTTTTTTGCCTACTTTCCTGTACTTTTTACTGATCTGAGGCTCTCCATAAACCAGTATTTCCAAAACTCCTGGCATTCCTTATCCATTCCATAGTCCTAGCATTGCACACCCCACCATCCTCCCCCATACCAAATCTCATCATACACCATATAGCCTCAACCACTAGCAGTTTCTGTTTTCCAAGTTAATTTCCTACCAAATAAAAGGCAAAGGACCTCTACACCAACATTTGCTTTTTCTATTGTTATCCAAGACAAGGCTGCTAATGCTCACACAGCTTTTGCACCAAATAAACCAAATGAATGAATGAAACGTTCAGAGGCACAGATGTTTTCAGAATAAGATGGGGCATTTGGTTCACACAATTGTTCTGGCTTTTTTTTTGCTTTCCTGCATGGTTCTTTCCTGTGGAGTGTAGGATATATTAACTTGAAGCCGCAGAGTACTTGAAACGCATCTACTGGATCAGCCTAGTGCATCAGTGAAAGATGGCTAACAGTCTTCCTTTTCCTGTGCAGCTGTTGTTTGCAGAAAGGGATAATTTTTAAGTTGATTTATTTACCTTAGACTTTTTCCCCCCTTCTTTTCTTAATCAGCGATCATCAGCACGCTAATTGTTACTAGTAGCTTTGAAACAATGAGTAAACCTCATTGATACAATTAGGAATTTAATAGAAAAACATCCTTGACATGCAGGTGGAAAGCTAAGGACTTTGTCTTCAGAAATAATGATATCACAGAGTTCCCAGTAAAAAAAAAAACAAAACTAAAAACAAAAAGAAACAAAGGTCCATATATTCAGTAAGAAAAAAACCAGAAAGTCCTCAACTTGCTCTTTTAATACAATGGACAAAATTTATGTATGTTTTTCATGGTTTTAGTAAATCCCTATTTGCTGTAAATTATTCCTGTTCTGATTTGACAGTCCACTGTGCTAGAACAGAGTGGTCTCCACCAGCAAGGTCCCTTGGTTGCAGAAGGTGGGCTCAGGAATCCCCCGAGCCGTCCAGAGAGGGCACAGAAATCATCAGGACAGGTATCACTGCTGCCCCGGTCCTGAGAACCAGCCGCTGCAAAGACAATGCTGTCATCTCACACCAGATAAAACTTTTTGCCTTCACAGGTCAGGAGCACTTAACATTGTTGCTGTGTGTAAAACACCTTGCTCAAGTGCTGCCTCCACCCGCAGTACAAAGCACAGGGGTGCCTCAGGAGGTCAAGCACTGCCCCACATCCCGCCTATATGGTCCCTATTTTCCATTTACTGACGCTTCCTGCAAAGCTCCTCTGGCTCATTCACTGTTCTGTTTTTTAGAGTATTTTTTCTCTTTCTGTCTTACTGGTGGAGGCTGCCTCTCTGTGGCAAGAGCTTGCATGGAAGGCAGTTCTGCAAAATCCCCCTGCCTGTAGCTCGTGAAATGTGCAAGGGCATCAGTGCACTCTTGGGACAGTTCTCATGAACTCCCAACAAAACACTGGAAAGCACCTAGGAGACTCCTCATTGTGCTTTGAGGAGCTGGGGGCTTGCACGTTTCCTGGTTATTAACTGGACTGCTGTGCAGTGTCATAGAATTCAGAGAAATCAGAGAAAGTATTGGCTTGGAAAGGACCTTACAGATCACCTAGTTCCAACCCCCATGCCATGTGCAATATGAAACTGGTAAAAAGGTTTTTCAGCAGCCTGAGATCACAAAAAACATTTGTGCTCTGGGGAGGGATGTGAATTCATTTCTTCACCCACAGTAGCTCATTTCACTAGCAGAAAATTTCAGAAGAATCAGACCATCAAATGGTCAACATTTTGTTATTGCAATAGAAACCCTCTTCTCCAACCAAAGCATTTTTCTCTTCTAACGTATGTCTGCCTTACAGGGTTGAATTTGGCCGTAAAAATATATGAATCAACTTTCCACTGAAGTGTCTTGCATGGGGAAATGCACAGACATCAAAATGAAAGGGCTTCTGATGAAAGGCACGTGTTCTGACATCTTACTCTGTCAGTGCCACACCACTTCTCGACCGCTGGCCTTGGGGGCTTCTGGGGAGATCAGGGTACCATGACCCACGGCTCCCAGCCAGGCCATGCACTCTGTCTCTAGAACACTAATTATCAAATTACAGACACTGATAATTATCAGGAGGTGGGGGTGGTGGTGAGAGAGAAGGCTCAGACAATCAAATTGTATTCCTGCTGCTGCTTTTTAATGCTGCTGGTTGACCATTTTGAGCAGGATAGAGCAACTCAAAGTGTTAACTTCTCCCTCTTCTCCTGCCTGTTTTTATAATTTCAAAAGGAAAAAATAAATCGGAAAAGGAGTTGATTCTTTTCTAATGATGAATGGTCACTGCTCTGTGGCCCATAAAGCACAGGGCTATCTGAAGCACAGCAGGCACAAGGACTTGGCAGGAGCCACCAGGGCCCTTTATCTGCTTTCCCCCTTCAGAAGAAGGAAAGCTGCTGTTTTTCCCTTTCCTGTTTCTTTGCTTGGGGAAATCTGTTACTTCCCTCAAGGTTTACATCCTGACCTATGTAAATCTTTGAACTGCTCTTTTTAGCATTTCCCTTAGGGAGGCTCCTCACTGAGAAACAAGGCTTCAGGAGCATGGGATAGCATTATTTATACATCTGACATTAGTAACCTATGAGGCAGTATTCATCAAAGAATTGCTTAGGTTTGTCCATGCTACAGTCATGCAGTGTAGCTCACAATATGGGGTGATTTTCCTTAATTAAATTTCTTGCTACTGTTTAGAACAACAGTCTAAATATGCTAATGTTGTCTGACTGAGTCCACTTGTTTTTTTGAGAGAGGATTCATCCAGAACTGAATACTGGTTTAGGTATACTTCTCATTGTATGATTTTTTTGTATGTTGTTTGTTTGTTTTCTTTAAAGCAGGGCAAAAATTTCCTGTAGCTAAGAAAAAATGTGAAAAAGAAGTTATATTCTCAGTCTATGACCATGAAGTCTCTCCGCTTCAGGTCTTGTGCAGGTCCTGCAAATGACAGCAGCAGAAAGATGAAGAAGGGGACTCTTGATTAAGCGCAGCAGGGATTCCTGCTTACATTTGAAAGCCCTGCAAAATGAAGGTGCAAGGCAGGGCGAGCTTCAATTAGTAAGCAACTAAGAAATGTTCAGCCCTACGAAGAGGAAAACCTAATTGCTCTTTACTGTTATTGGGTATTCTCCATGTCAGTATAGCTACTCCTGGGAGCCACACCCGTGTTTTGGGAAGCACCTTACACTGGGCAACCTCTCTGGGCTTTGGTGTGGTCAGTGGCCAGCATCTTCTTCATCACCCCTGGAACCTGTGACCCTGTGCCAAGGTCACAGGTGCTGCTGCCCAAGTGCCATCTGCTTCCCCCTTCCCTCCCCTGCTCCTGGCTGCCTCCTCCTGCAGCGACAGACCAGCAGAAGCCCAGAGTGATGGTGAGTATGGTCCCAGCCCAACATGGGCCTCACCGGGGTGGCACTGCAATTCAGAGTGGGCTTTGCACTAGGGAGATGCCAATAACTTGTCAATCACCCTGCACTAGCTCTGAAGTGAAGGCATGCCACAAGTGCTGTTGGAGAGACATGTTTTCTCAGTGGGTTATAAATAATTGAATTCTGAGGTTCATGCAAGTTCTTTAATTTCCAATTTTTAAGCCCTCTGGGAGTTTTGTTGTTTTCCTCAGGCTTTCCGATTCCTAATCCTGTCAGTAAGCAACGGAGAAATAATCTTTCTGAAAATCTTTTGCTTTGGCACTGTTTTGGTTATTTTTAATAGCATCTTCTTATTTACTCTTGTAGCAGTTGTACCTGGTCATCTTGTGGAAGCATTAGATACCTGGACCATGTTCATCTAGCCCAACATTAGCCATCAACCACAGCAGCAGCTGCCTGCTCTGAACTCAATGTCGAGGTGCCCATCCTGCCAGAGATTTTGTCAGCTGAGATGTCGTAATCCATCTGGGCAAATCTAGTCAACTACTTTAGGCAAGAGTAATTGCTTTCTGCATTTCATTAACTCTGATGGCTCTAAAAGGTGCTTAGCTGCCAAGCTGGAATGTAGATGTGCCTCAGAGGCACCTCTCTCTTATTGCTCCATTGTATACAACAACCACCTGATTGCTGACCCAAGCACTTTAAAATCTGAGCCTCTAGTCTGCTGTATTTACTGAAGTTCATTTAAATGCTTGAGGATTGTTTGTTTGCTTAAAAAATGCTGAAGGGCAGTACAAAATGCATCAAACTGCTCAAGCTTGCAATGTAGGAGAGGCAGTGGTGTGCGGAGTGGAGGCAGAGTGCCTCACTGCCAGTTTCAACAGTTCTATTTTAGATCTACAAAGTATGCTACAGCATGGAGGAAGGTTGTGGGAGTCTCCTAGGGCTTGTGTTTATCACCTTGCTGCAGAGCGGCAGCTGAAAAGCTCCAGAAGAATGGCAGCACACACACTTCCAATAATTCTTTATTAGTTCAGAGAGACTCAGGGCTCTGGTTACCCGTGCTTATTCAGAAACAATCACTTCAGTGTCTTGGTGGAAGGGAACTCCCACTGTGTGGGGCTGTAGTATTGCTGTTGACATTGTCTGAAAGACAAAAGACGGTGTTTCCAATGTGCTGGGCTTTTTACTGAAAATGAGCAGTGATCTGCCACCATGTCCTCTCTCTTGCTATCAACCCCAAACCCCACAGAGAACAAGGGAACCAGACTATAGTCCAGTCATTGTTTCCTTTCCATGGGAAACTGGACTTTTCCATCAGCCAAACAGCATTTGAACATCTCACATGACCTAATCAGACTTCCTTGCATCATGTGGCTGTGACCCAACCTTCAGCTGCAGAGAAAAGAGATCAATCCCTACCTCGAGGACACATCCAGAGGAGCAAATTGCCATCCTGGTTACACTGGCTCAGGTCTCTTTGCAGAGATGAATGACACCAGAATGAAAACGTGCCTCAGAGAGAAGAGAGGAAGAGAGGTGACTCACTGCCATGGGTGATTCTGTAAGGACAGCTAATGGACCAAACAGTTTTTGCTTGCAAACCAAGTGTGATTCCTGGGAAACTCTGGCACCCTCTGTGGTGAGATCAGGCTCTTAGTGCCTGGTAGTAACAGCAGACAGATCAAACACAGCCTGACATTTTGCAGAGGTAGGAACTTGGCCACAGGAAGTGTGAATGATGGTTATATTACTATATTCTCAGTGTCTTCTTCCAGGTACTGCTCATGTTTTGACAGGTATCTTCACTATTAATTCCTGAATAAATTTCATTCATCTCTTCATCTAACCACTGTTGCTGAAAAGAAAAATGTTTACGCACGCCTCTTTGCTGCACATGAATTGATGGGTTAGCCCAGCCAGCAATGGCAGTAAGACTCCTTAGTGCTACCTGCTTCTATTCTAGAGACAAATCCCATCCTCATGTCAGGCTATGATACTGGTGTAGATTTTTTGTGATGATTTAATTCCTGTTTATGACCAAAGGTGGTAGTGATTACTGAGGAATATTCCAGAACAAAACCCCTATTGTTTACAAGAGGGCGGATGATTGGTATTGGCCTGGTTTGAGTACAGGTGTTTTACCCTCCTAAGAGCTGCCACTTGGTAGGAGGAAGCCGTAATTCAAGGCATGAAGGTAAGCTACAAACAGGGAAAGGGCAGCGTAGGTTCATTGAAGGGCAGTGAGTGCCACACTAATCCAGTGTCTTCCTTGGACAAAACAGATGATTTTCCCAGCAGATTTGCTCTGTTCTGGTTTCAATGAAGCATCTACCATGGTGCCATAAAAGAAGCATCAATTAAGAGAGGAGCTATATCGGAACTGTGACCCGCCAAAGCTGAAGGGCAATGAAACACAGGCTGCTGGCGGGGAAGAGAACACTAGACCACAGGGCAGTCACTGTTAAGTCTTGTCAAGGATTGGTCTTTAACTAGTGGTTGCACTTTGCAACAGTGTGGGAAGGCCACTGCCAGTGCCATCAAGAACTCAGACCGAGCTTTGTTAAGATGGGAGGCAGACAAGCATTCAGAACTGACCAACGATGTGTCCACAAAGGCATCTGCTATGCCACCAGTTCCTGCACCACCCGTGCTGGGCAGAGCATTCAGTAAACACAACCCGCACTGTCAGACCACTGCAGACATTTTGTGTGTTGATCCAAATACCTTTTCCACTGTGAATACCACAAAACCTTCCAGCTTCATCAGCATGGGAGGATACCAGTGAGCCAAGAGCTGACATTGCTGCTGGCTGCAGAGGTCTCCCAGCCCCTGGCTTGACCAACAGGTGTGCCTTGGAAGATGGAGCAGGACCTACTGTCATCTTCTTTGGAAGCTGGGAATGCTCAGGTGAGCATATATGGCGTTACATGGCCACATTATAAATACAAAGAACCAAAGAAGGCCCAAGGGGTTTACATATGTGTATGCTATGTACAATGTGCAGAAATTGAGGTTTTGCATTGATAAATTGCATTTCCCCTCATGTATGTCACAGCACTAAGGATAGGAAAGAGTAAGAAGAAAAAAACCACATTGGTTTTGCTTACATTCTTGTAATAAGCTATACACTTGTCCAGGTATTGCAAACAGCTCTTTATTAGGGTTTTACAGAGGGGTTTCATTAGGGGTGGGATTCATTACAGATGGAGTTCATTAGGGTTTACACATCTGTGGTTTAACCTTGTTTTCTGATCCTAAAATTTTCTGATCTTTCTTCAGTGACAGGTTAGGCTTAGGTGAAGGAAAAAGCATGGGAGGGTGTAGGAATACCTTCTCTACATCACTTTAGCCAGAAAGGTCAGGAATCCCCTCTTCCCCCCAAAAAAGCTGTCAGTGATTTCTTATGTCCCAATAACCCAGTGAAAATGCAGCCTCTGAAGAAAGCCTGAAGTAATTGATTTCATGTCTTGGTGGATGATGTCAGGCAATTACTGGCACAATCTTATGTTACCAAGCTCTTTGGCAGCTACTTTCTCCTGAAGAGCAGCTCCTCTCTCCTGGTGCAGCTGGAGACAGGTGTCCTATAGATCATCGAGGGAAGCAGGCAGACAGAGAGGCCTGTGGAGGACAGATGTGCAAAACACCACCTTATTTCTCTAATTTTCCAGTTCTGCTAATGTATTTCATCTACAAGGCAGTTGTCTGTCCAAAAGCACATCCATTCCCATGGTACCAAAACATCCTAAAAGCTATTGTGAGCTGAAGGTTTCTACAAACACCTTTTACATTAAGGTGAGGCAAATGAGTGTTTTTTTGTTTTTAAAGCAATCTCCAGTTAATAAAATTGTTGATCGCTGGATAGCTAATACAAACAAAAGCTAGACAAACATTTTATTTAAACAAATTACGTCTTTTTGTAGAATAGCAGAGAAAGAAACAGAAGTTTTTATACTGCGGAAGATCTAGCATCTTCCACTCACCAGCAATAATAACTGTAGCTCATACTCCATGAGTAAGACCTCTCCTTTCCAGTGTCACCATCTGTTCCATGTTGCCACCTTTCCCCGGGACACCCAGTTTTGTGTTAGCAGCTGGACACAGTAGAGCCCCAAAAGGCAGCAGGCAGTGCTCTGCTGTGCCTGGGTCTGCCCTGTGGGTGCATGTATTTATTTACAGTCTGCTCACTATCTACTTGCTGGTAGACCAAACTGTACCAAGAACAGCTGATTTCATTAGATGACTTGTCTCTCTACAGAGATACTCATTCACGACTGTTTCCGCCTCCCAGCAACTGATTTTCATGGAACATACAGGAATTTCATATCCCTGAGACTGCTAGTCTTCCATCCAACCTGCCTAGCAGGTTCAGAAGCTATTAGTGGGAGACAAACAGTGTGAACACACACACTATTTTTTTAGCAAACCAGCCTAAAAATAAACTATCTCAATGGAAATCCAAGGTTACCCACCTTCTGTTAGAGTGCTTTTGAAAATCTGTTGGGCTTGTTACTTTCAGATCCTAAACAGAAGCATGGGTGATAAATGCCCCTCTTTATCTAACACGGATATTCATATGTTTAGGTAGCACTATCCCTCCTATCATCAGTCCCTTTCAGGTCGTCATTTACATTTGCCTCTGTTCTTGGATAGCAGCTTGTCTGTCATTTATTTCTTCATCACTTCCAAAGCAGATCACTAAAATCTGCTCTAGCTGGAGTTGAGTATAAATGGCATCCCTTTGAGGTCCTGTCTCGTGTGGGATAGAGCAGCCTATCTTTTGCAGGTCATAGGGGATAGCATATACCATCACAAATACAGATGAAACACAGAATCAGTAGCCGAATCCTACACAGACAAATCTAGTTTTGAAATAAGGAAACTTTCTGGCCCTAAAGGTTTATTTCTCTTTAAATTGTTGATTAATGGACCCAGAACAGACATATACATAAACACTTTCTGTTGACTTAGAGAAGTATTTGGGTCACAAAATAAAATTGCACCTACATTTAGCTAAGCTGTTCTCCAGCTAATCTGTCAAATTACACAGTTTCATTCCACCTCTAAAACAGTTGTTATCTTGTATCCAGAGACCTGAAGCATTCAGTAGGAACTGTGCATGTTTCTACACAATTTATGTATACTACTCTTCCTCACCCAGACAGTCTCCAGTGTTCATAAACCACCTAGAACTGAAGATAATATTCCTCATTAGACCCTGTAGTCCTCTCCCTGAGCAACCTGCACTCAGACTTTCCTTTGCTTACTGTATTCTGGGTTGTCTGCAGCCCTTCAGACTGTCTCTCCCTTATCTGAGGTGGTCACCCAAGCTCAGCACCAGGTTTATCATTTGTAAGGCACGGGCATCCCTTGTGCTGCCCTAATGCGGCACTAACTAAGCCTTGGCTGAAGCAGTATCCAATGCTGCCACATCTCTGGGAGTAAGAGGTAAGACACAGAGACAGGTCAGGAGAGAGCAGAAAGCGTAGCAGAGAGGTCCCACAAACACCCCTAGACAAGAAAGCCTGTGAGAAAGACACTTGCTTTGCACAGAGAAAAAGTAGAAGAGGCAGCACATCCACCAAGAGGAAACGATACAACAAAGACAGCACTGGTCAAGTGCCTCTTTTTTTTTCAATGAAGGACAAAAAGAAGCCACATAAATTTGCAAGAAACAGACTGAACCTAGACTTGAGAGCAAACCTCCCTAGTGAAAATGAGCAACCACAGAGGAAAGGCTGGCCAGGTAGAATTTGAAATTGCTACCTCTGGAATACGGATGTTCTGGATGTTTTTAGGGATGCAACAGACGAACATCTACTAGGGCTAGCCAAGGTATAATTGACCCTTAGGTATTGCAGAGGATTCAGTAAAAGAATCTTTGCTGAGATCCATCCCTATATTCCCTCAGTTTGTGTTCCTTCAGCTTTTCTATCCTAAGGAAGAAGCAAACACAGAAAGTTGGATGTGCCATAATTTGTGTACCGATATAGCGTAGTCCTTTCATGCTGAATTTCTAAAGAATGAAAATAAAAGGAAAAGATCAGAAGATAATACAGAGAACTAAAAGGAGCCTGAGAAACAGTGATAAAATCCTTAAGACAAGGAATAGCAACACATTAGGGAATTAAGAGTAAATTGAAAGAGATTATGTATGTGAGAACCTTGTCCTTCTGACACTAGATGGCTCTGCAACCCCGAGGAAAGCTTGCATTGCTGGATATCCTTCCTTTTACTTCGGAAAATAAAAGCAGCAAAGGGAAGCAATGGTGGTGACAATGCTTCCAGTCTGTCTTTAATAAAGAAGAGCAACATGGCAACTTCAAATCGTCTCTTCTAGATTAAGGAGTTCAATTATGCCAATGTATTTTGGTTGTATGTGCTTTGTGCTTTACAACAGCCTTCAAAATACTTTATTTAAGGTTATAGGACATAGTGTGTAGAAGTATACATTGCATTGCTACATAAGCAGTATAAACTTGGATTGCTTAAAATACGTGAGAAAATAGGGTTTAACTACTTGGTAGAATACCATGGGATAAAGCCCTGGAGGGAAGAGGGGCCCAAGAAAGCTGGATGATATTTGAGGACCACATGCTTCAAGCTCAGGAGTGATGCATCACACCAAAGTGTAAGTCAGGCAAAAAAGCCAAGAGGCCTTGGACAAACAAACAGGTGCTGGACGAACTCAAACAAAAAAAGAAAACTTCAGAGGGTGGCAGCAAGGGCAGGTAGCCTGGGATGAATACAGAGACATTGTCCAAGCAGCCAGGTATCAGGCTAAAAGAGCTAAAGCACTGGCAGAATTAAATCTGTGCAGGAGTGTCAAGGGTGACAAGAAAAAGATTCTATAAATATGTGGGCAATAAAAGGAAGACTAGGGAGAACATGGGCACACTCCAGCAGGAAATTGAAGACTTGGCTACCCAATGACTTTTTTGTCTCCTTCTTCACCAGCAAGTGCTCCAGCCACATCGCCAAAGTTGCAGAAGGTGAAAATAGGGGTTGGGAGAATGCAGAATTGCCTGCTACAGGAGTTCAGGTTCAAGGCTGTCTAAGGAACCTGAAGGTGCAGAAGTCCATGGGACCTAATGACATGCATCCTCAGGTCCTAAAAAGGCAGATGAAGTTGCTATGCTGCTATCCATCAAATTTCAGAAGTGACAGCAGTTGGGTGAAGTTCTCACTGACTGGAAAAGAGGAAATATAACCCTCATTTTTGAAAAAGGAAAGAAGGAAGACCTGGGGAACTACAGCAAGGTTATGGAGGAAATCCTCCTGGAAACCATGCTGAGGCTAATGGAAAATAATCAGGTGATTGGTGATAGCTAACATGGTTTTACTAAGGACAAATTGGGCCTGACAAATCTGATGACCTCCTATGATGGTGTTCCAGGACTGGTGAATTAGGGAACAGAGACTGACATCACCTACTTGGACTTGTACAAAGCCTTTGACACTGTTCTTCACGACATGCTTGTCACTAAACTGGAGGTACATGAATTTGATGGACAGAGCACTTGGTGGATAAGGAATTGGCTGGATGGTTGCATTTATATTTATGGTCAATGGCTCAGGGTTGAAGTGGAGACCAGTGACAAGTGGAATTCCTCAGAGTCAGCATTGGGACTGGTGCTATTTAACACCTTTGTCAGAGACATGGACTGTGGAACTGTGCACCTTCAGCAAGTTCACTGGTGACACCACACTGGGCAGTGTGGTCGATATGCAGGAGGGAAAGGATGCCATCCATAGGGACCTGGACAGGCTTGAGAAGTGGCCTCTGTGAACCTCTTGAAGTTCAACAAGGCCAAGTACAAGGTCCTGCACAAGGATCAGGGCAATCCCAAGCACAAATACAGGCTGGGCAAAGAAAGGATTGAGAGAAGCCCCAAGGAAGAAGACTTGGGAGGTGCTGGTGGATGAGAGGCTGGACAGGACCCAGCCATGTGTGCTTGCCGCCCAGAAAGCCAGTTGTATCCTGGACTGCATCCAAAGCAGAGTGGTCAGCAGGGCAAGGGGGGAAATACTGCCTCTCTGCTCAGTTCTGGTGAGACCCCACCTGAAGTGCTGCATACAGCTCTGGGACCCCCAACATAGGGATATTGACCTCTTGGAGCAATCCCAGAGGAGGCTACAAAGGACTGGAGCACCTCTCTATGAAGGCAGCCTGAGAAAGTTGGGGTTATTCGTCCTGGACAGAAGAAGACTCCAAAAAGACCCTGTAGCTGCTGTCCAGGACTTAAAGGGGGCCTATGTGGCGCTGTACCCCCTCTTCCTGATCACTTCCTGCCCTCTCCATGGGGTCTCCCTCCTCCCCCTGCCCCTANGCACTGCAACAGGCCTACAAGAAAAGTGGAGAGGGACATTCGACACGAACATGTAGGAATAAAACCAGGGGTAATGTCTTCAAATAGAAAGAGGGTAATGTTAGATTAGGTATTATAATGTTAGAAAGAAATTCACTGTGAGGGTGGTGATTCACTGGCATAGGTTGCCCAGAGAAACTAGGGATGCCCTATCCCTGGAAGTGTTCAAGGGCAGGGCAGCCTGATCTAGCGGAAAATGTTCCTGAGCACAGCCATGGGGTTGGAACCGGATGGCTTTGAAAGTCCCTTCTAATACAAACCATTCTGTGATTCTATGATTTTATGACCATGTGGATCTTATATCATGGTTCATTATAGTACTGGTACATTGAAACATTTTTGTAAGAATCAGTAATTTAATATCAGTTATGGCCAATTTTACAGATGGACAGTGAGCAAGCAGTGAGTAGTGGAAGAACACAAGGAGATCTGAAGGCAGTTTGGGTTTAGGGAGCTTTAATAACCTGTCTTTGATACAAAATTTTTAAACAAAAAACAATGCAACTCTATAAATAAACACGTTAATTGCAAAAAATTTATATGCTTTCCCTTATTAAGCTTTTTACTTATATCAGAGTGGTAGAAGAAGACCCACTGAAGTCAGAGTTTCCTATATTATGTTATAAAGCATCAGTACTCAGAAAAAGCAGTAGCGGGAAGGTAATTTATTTTATAAGGGTTTGGTTTCACTTGGCACAGAGTCTGTCCTTCTTATTTTAGCATGTTATATTAAGCTACTAAAAACCTCCTTAGATTTTTGTCACTCTGCAGTTATCTTTCTGTATTTTTGTTGGTCTCCTGATAGGGAACTATGCCTTTACCAATCCATCTAAACCACTGTTGCTAGGGAAGGTCACCTTCCTTTTCTTCTATTCTTCCTTTCTCACTTCACTCTGAAAGCTGTCACTGGCTTCCTGTCAATTGGTGCATCATATCAATTCTTCATTTTCTCATATTTAGGGGCCTATCTACTGTTTTCTCTATGCATCCAAGTTATGGAGAGAAATTATACAACCTTGCATAAATGGCTTATTTTTTAGAAGCTTATTAAAGCTCATAATGCAAATATTTGCTAATAACATGAATTACATGCATGACTGGCACCTGAATTTGGTTTTTTTACATTGTGATTTACAAATCAAAGTTGTTTCATTGCACTCCTTAGACATCTGGTTGAGAGAGAAACATTTCTTCAGATTGTGAGGTTTGAAATCTCTATGATAACCATATCCAGGTGGAGTTTATCATAGTGTTATTCCTATTACTTGTTGCATTCTGCAATATCTGTTAGTGATGACTAACAGATATTATTTTAATTAAAAACATTAATTAAAATTACTTTTGATGTTGTGTATCAGAGGGAAGAAATGTGAAATAAAAGTCCAGGAGGAACGTCTGTGAAGAAGGTGTTTCTGAGCAGGTAGAAGGCACTGGAGGCGAGGCAGGAGGTAAGTGTTTGTGATGGTATGAAACTGTTATGACTTCTCCAGAGTCTCCTTCATGCATCTGAATATGTACATTTGAGTATACAGACTCAAAGATCAAAGCCAGTGCCTTTCTTCCGTAGGCTGAACAATACCTAACAGACAAGATGAAGGAAGGGCCCTGCTTTACTGCCTTGAGCTCAGATGGTTCATTATCCTGGAATACCACAGTAAATGTTGTGCATGAAAAATAATCCTGATCTGTAGCAACCCCAGAGGTTTAGTGGGAAGTCTGAAGGCATTTGCAAGGGACAATCAGCAGAGACCATTTTTTCCTGTGTAAGGCAGAGGTAAGGGTAATGTACAGGTTTGTGTTCACATTTTAGGAGAGACGTTGCAGTCCATGAGAAAAGTGCAGAAGAAGGAAGCAGTAAAAGAGGAAGAATAGAAAAATGAAAGGTGGTTTGATTACGCTGGACTTACTTTCACAAGGAAAAAAAGTTAAGGTCCAGAGACAACGCAAGAGCTGGCAGCTGGAAGCCAAAGCCATACATATCTGATCACAGTGTTTGATCAAGGGCAATTCTCAGGTGAATTCTCCACCTCTTGTTGCCTTCATATGGGTGCTGGACCTCTTCCAGAAACTGCTGAGGCAGGAGCACTCTCAGGAGAAGAAATGGTCATGCAGAAAGAATGGAGGTGAACATGCTTCATGACAGACCTTTGTTTGTCTGGCCTGTGCCAAGGCATGCTGTGGGTGAGAGGGAGAACCCCAGGAGCACCCAGAGGCAGATGGCATGTCATATCCCACCTGCATGGGTGTAACAGTCCTCACATTGGTCACCCCCTGAGTCCATCCAAACACCACTCAGTGAAACCTGAGGTTCTCATACACGTATCGAGTCATTATAGTGAAATAATGACCCTCTGTGACTGAGTAGTAAAGCCAGCCTGTTTACAAAAGAGTTGTGGAAGGTCCTTGAGGCATCATAGCCATCGCCTCCCACACAGCAGGCAGGAGAGCCAGCTGGATAGAGGTTACATGTCTGACCAAGAACCTGAGCTGTTGTGTGTGGTGGTGGGTTGGCCATCTCCATGCTGCCAGCACAGTGCACAGTGCTCCTCTTTCCATGTGGTGAAGGAGCCTGCAGCCTAGTGGGAAAGGGAGCCTCTCCCATAGTCTGGACTAGCTAGTTTAGATTTTTCTTTTGAGCATGTAGCAGCTGTTATTTACTGTTTTTTCTCTCCCCTTGGGCTTTTTTTTTTGAATAAAAACTCTACAGCAAGTCTGCATTTGAGAGCTGAGCCAGCTGCAGGTCCAGCTGAAGGCCAAACGGCTGGGACAAACCTTGTTCTGTGCTGAGAGGTGAGGGAAAAGAAACGCAGCAGGTTTGTTCCGAGTTAGGCTGTTCAAATAAAGCTGCATGAACTTTCACACTTTATACTATTTGTTATGATGTTTTTCAAAATGAACCACAGATGTTTTACTTTGTTCAGTTTTTTTATCCATGGTTGAGTCACCTATTATCCAGGCTGCATCTGGGCAGCTCAAACAGGAGTCTCAACGAAGAAGTCTCAGAAAGAAAGTCAGTATTTTATTTGATTTTTAGTTAAGCCTCTGCACATACCTAAAAACATAATTAAATAAACATAATTTCTACTGATGACATGGTGTAAAATGTTGGGAAGCAATGGATCCTATTCAAACTGCTGGTGTTTCCCATCACTTAAATTGAATCAATGAGGCTGAGTTAGGATTAAATTTTGTCTGTAGCTTGCAGCTTTTCTTTAAATATTCTGCTCTGATTACAACATAGGAGTCGAGGAGATTGAAAAGTTTCTGGGAAACCTCTGATCTTAACCGTATATCCTAAGCTCTCTTGAGCAAATGGGATCCAATCAAGCAAATCAAACTGGAAATGTTATGTAAAATGTCAATATGTTGGCAAATGGCCAAAGACATGTTCTGAAAAATGCCAAATGTCACAGCAAGGTGTGGAAAAAGCCCTTACTTATCCTTTAAAAAAAAGAAAAGTCACATATTCTCTGACAAAATATGTCAACATGTTATGGCAACATCCTTTGGGGTTGATACTGATGTACAGGAAAATAAAGACAAATTATCTGGCAAGAATTAATGTAACTCTCACTCAGTAGTCTGCTGAGTCCTTCCTAGAAAGGAGAACAGGGGTCTGGCTATATAGGGCAGACTCAGAGTAGTAGATGTCAGCCCATTTGAAACAAATGCTCCCATCCGAACACATCTCTGGGCTTTTTTACTGAACGCTTCATTTGTTTTTTCTGTTTTCGAAGAGTTGCATAGTAATACATTCATATCCTCAGAATACACATTATAGCTTTAACAGAGCATTGTCCTTGGAAAGTTTTCAAAGTAGTTCTGTATATTTGCAATATCTGTAGTTAGCACACTCAAAGTCAGAGTGATTCATTTCCTGCCCAGTGGCCACTTGTCATTTAATGCTTCTTTTTTGTTGTTTTTTTTTTTTTGCTATACCTTTACAAATATAATGGAAAAATCACTTCTTGCAGATAATGAAAGTGAAGGAATTAAAAGTTAAGAGATACAGCAGAAAACGTCAGCCACAGAAACTCGTTTGCAAATGCCAGTGCAGGCCAGTATTTTGTATTAAATAGCTGTGGTAAGTGCCTGCATGTTTGCAGTTAGAGAGTCAGTAGTTTGAAATTCGCTAGAGCCTTGGGTTACTTCTATAGTATAAGTTTCTGAGTGGTGAAAAGGAAAAAAGTCCATTTTATTGCTTAATAATTGACATTTCAGTGTATTTTTGTTTGGAGTGAATCTGTTAATCATGACCCTGAGAGTAGTTCAGTTGTTCAGGGCATCGGTGCTAATAACACCAAGGTCATAGTTTTGATTTCTCTACGGGCCATTCACTTTGTGGGTCCCTTCCAACTCAGAATATTCTGTGATTCTGTGATTAATGCTTTGTAAAGCTAGTCATCAGTAATTTTTCTTTGAAGGTGCAGTCTCTCTAGAGGTTGTCAGGTATTATACAAGCAGGTGAGGTACCTGTGGCATTTAGGTCTTACCAGGGCCAGAGTCTGCCAAAACCAGGTCCATACTGATGGAGTAAACCTTATTATAATGTGGGATTACCTCCCTAAATTTGGTCTACTTTTATTGAAGAAAAACATAAAGAAGCCATTGAACTCCTCTAGTCAGTCAGGGCAAAGCAGCCACTAGCAAAACAGGAGTCGACAGCAGGCTTTTACCAAAGCATTCATGTATTTCTATGGCTCACATCCTATGTTTGTCCTAGGAAGTGACCTAGCAATGCCAAGGGCCGTTGGGAGAAAAGGAGCAGAAAGGCAAGAGATACTAATTAATACTAAAGATGCACTAGCAGTAGACAATGAAGTGTCCTGTCACTGCTCTCAGAAGGAGTTGACTGGAGGAGTTGTATACTTGAGGAAGGACTCTTGGGTACAAAATCTGATATATTTTCTGTTTGAATTCAGGAAAATCCAGGAAAAAGAGGTAATGTATCTCTGAGAAAATCCAAGATTATATCTGATCCTTGATTCTATCACCTGGTTTTATCTTCCTGGGAAGATCTGCTCTTCAAACAGCATGAGCTAATGTCAAGAACTGTGACTGGTTTAATGTGGAAAGAGAACTTTGTGGCCCTCCATTTTGCAGGATATTGTAGAAGTCATCCACAACAATAAAGGGTGAGATCAGGTTTTTTTTATTATTATGACTGATTTTTAATCTGTTTTTAGCCATGGAAAGGGGAGAGACTGAATCATCCAGCTTCAGATACTGCAAAGATCAAAGAATCATGGGATGGGAAAGGTTGGCAGGAACCTCTGGAGATCACCCAGTCTAGCTCTTCTGCTCAGGCTGTTTTGTTGACAGCCGTGCTCAGTCAGGTTTTGAATATCTCCAAAGATGGAGAGTCCACAGCTTCTCTGGGCAACTTGTGCAAGTGCGCTGTCACCCTCACAATAAAAGTGTTTCCTGTGTTTCAGTTTGTGTTCTCTCCCCACTGGGTACTGCTGAGAAAAGCCTGACTCCCTCTTCTTCACTCCTTCCCCTCAGGTATGTACACACATAGCTAAGATCCCCCGAGACTTCTCTTCTCCAGGCTGAATGAAGAGCCTCTGCTTTCTCAGCCTTTCCTCATTTGAGGGATGCTCCTGTTCCTTCATTGTCTTTGTAGCTCTTTGGCAGACTGACTCCAGTATGTCCATATACTTCTTGAACTGGTGAGCCCAGAACTGGACGTAGCACTCCGTATCTGTCTCACCAATGGTGAGGAGAGGGGTAAGACTCCCTCTTCAGCCTGCTGGAGACAGTGTTCCTAGTACAGTCCAGGAGGCTGTTGAACTTTTACACTGCAAGAGCATATGCCTATCTCATTTTCAACTTGGTGTCCACCAGGACCCTCAAGGTCATCTCTGCCTGATTTCCAGACCTTCAGTCCCTAGCCTGTACTGGTGTCTGGAGTTACTCTTCACGAAGTGAAGGACTCTGCATTTCCCCTGGTTGAACTTCATGAAGATCCTGCCAACACATTCTTCTGGCCTGTCCAGGTCATTCTGTAGGGCAGTA
The DNA here is from genome assembly GCA_013398015.1 of Oreocharis arfaki. NCBI lineage: Eukaryota > Metazoa > Chordata > Aves > Passeriformes > Paramythiidae > Oreocharis > Oreocharis arfaki. The sequence goes on from VZRR01005972.1 coordinate 155,548, forward strand.
CAATGACCTGGTGTATCAACCACTCCTCCGGATTCGTACTGCCTTCAAACTTGCTGAGTGTTCGCCCTGTCCCATCATCTAGGTCATTCCTGAAGTTGCTAAACCTACTATTCTCTATTCATTGTTGTCTTTGGGAGATTGACAGAAGCAGGAGTGTCTGTCAATGCCCTTGCATGCATGGTGCTTCCCTCACAGTGTTGCTGAACAGTCTGAGCCGCCTGGATTGTGGACAGACCATCAGTGAGTGGCTTGGAGACAGCCAGCAGCATGAGCAGCCCGGGAAGCAGCTGAGAGTGAAGACAAAGGCATGGGGGCTTAGGGCTGGGAGGGAAATGGACGACTCTACCCGAGCTGCTGGAGGACCACCAAAGTCACGTATTCAAAGCGGATAAGAAAGCTACCAAGGATTTCCAGGATAAACTGGCAATGAACCAACTCACAGGTCTTTCAGCTGGTCTTCAGTTTGTGGACCAAGGTCAGTGGAGGGATGCCAGATGACTGTGAATGGCTCTGGAATTTGCCATATTACTTACATTTTTTGTTGTAGAAGTGGATCAGAAAAGGAAGCAGGTGCTAGCAAGGAAGATGGCTGCAGATCATTAATGAGCCTAATGACTCCAGCTCTGTGTCTTGCTGAAAGTCAGCAGTTCTGGTGTGACTCATGACAAAGCAGGAAGGACCAGAAAACAATTTAACTCAGTTTGCAATGGCAACAATTCTGTTTCAAAACTAGTGAAATGGTCAGACAGAAGAGGATGGAGCATCACAAATACAGATCACTCTCTCAAGTGGACACTGAGGAAGCATCCGAGCGTATGAAAATCAGTTTTATGGTTAAGTCTGGATGCATAAATAACAACTGTAGGCTTTTCAATATTGAGTACACATTGCATAAGATTAGCAAACGGTGTAGTCACAAGACAAAACTTCAACGATTTCTGGAGGCTGAGGGATTCTGACTGGAGCTGCAAACCAGACATCTCATTCCTCAGTGAAGAGGTAAACTCAAACAGCCATTTGGAGGTCATTACAGCTTCTGAATTTGCAGTCAAGAATAGGAGTAATACAACACATGGACAAATCCAAACATGATTATTTTTCAAAGTGGTTTGTGCAATGTTTGGGCATTTTTCAGCAAAAGAAGTTAACAGCTTTCAGGAACAGTTATAGGGTCCTCTCACTGAGAAAGGGGCCTTGCAAAGCAATATCAGGGAACTATCAAGCTGCATCCTGACACCAGCATCTTGACTGGCTTTGCTGACTGAAGTTCTTCTCAAATTAAAACAAGAAATGTGATTTTCTTACAGATATTCACTACCCAACAAAGGCAATCAGCTCCATCACTGGATTTTCCTCCTAATTTGCAGGACCCCACATGTTGGCTGACCATCCACATGAGTGCCTGCTGTTACACGCAGCTCTGCATATACATACTTCTTTTTGCTCCCCTGGCACCTCCAGACTGTGCTGCAGGTGCCACAGAGATTGTGTAAAGCTTGGAGAAGTCTCTCTAATACACTTCATTCTCTGCCTGTTGCAGCAGTCTGGACAAGAATTTGAAAAGGATGTTCTTGCTGTATTACAAGCTTCACTACCAGAGCAAACCTGGGCTGTGTTTACTCTGCTTTCTGCTGTGAGAAAAAAACATTGTTTATCACTGATCTCAGTTGGAACCATTTGATGGTTTCTTTTTGAGCTCACTTTGCTTCCAATTCAATAAGAACTAAAAATAATAACATGGACAATCTACCAGCAGATCAGTAGATATCCTGGCCACTCTCAGTCACAGAACATGTATCCCACGTACACTGGATGCACACACAGTGCACGAGCTTTCTAGCAGCAGTAGCTTTTCACCTGGGACAAGGGTGACATTTGTGAGCCATAAAGCCTATCAACGTTACTCTGCCTAGTTGATATAGTGCAGAGGCTTTCCTAAAATAAATAAAAAATGTTGATCTCTTTCTGTGATTGCATACCACGGACAAGGGGAAAAAAAATGTTTAAACCCTTTAATATCATACGCTCTGAAGAAATCTCAGATAAAAGAAAACAGGAAAGCATTTGTAATATTAAAAATAGATTGCTTCCTGGAAGTAACAACCGTGATGTTCTTGTTGACTTTTTTCATGTTAAATGCTGTATACAGAAGCAAAGCCAGTCAGTTCCTACTTTTATCTTAAATTTGCCTGAAATACAAAATTTATATTGTAAATTTTAAACTTTGGTTTGATTCTTTTGTGTTTATTTTTATGCAGTAATTTTCTATTTAAAATATGTTGTTATTGGCTGTGATGTGAAAGACTGACTTTAGAGCACCCAGAGAAGCATCTTTACCTTAAATGTTGTAAGTAAGGAGGATAAATATTATGGATGGCCACCTCAGCTTTTACTGGTTGTTGTGGCAGGTAAAAACTGAGTATCAGAGCAGAAAAATTATTGCAAAGATAAATATTCTGAATAACATTACAAATTCTACTAAAACCCTTGTCATTCTGAGTTTCAGTGGCTGCTTGAAGCACATTGTACCTTGCTGCCCTGTTAATGCCTGAAATACAGACTAATTCCCCATGAGATTAGCTGTTTATACACACTTCAGTTGTGTCCCCATGTTTTGCCTTGGATAAACAATGGCCAAAGTGGTTTATATGCTATGGTTGTTTTCCTTCTGAAAGGTGATTCCTAAAACAACTTCAGTCAAAAGACATGCAAAGATGAATGATGATTTTCTTCTTCCAAGGCTCTTTCAACCTTCGTTTAAGGTGCCTTTCTTCAATTAGGCTCAATTTTTCTATGAATGAATTACTACTGCTTTCTTGCCATTAATTGCAATCTTTTATTAGTCAATGATCCTTATTTTTACTATGTAAATATTATACCTCAAGATTAGGTCATTGCAAGTCATCTTGTTAACCAGATAAATACAATGCCTTATTTCAAAAGCATGCAGCTTAATTCCAGGACAGATGAGTGTTGATGACATCCAAATCGTGATAATAAAATTAGTCTATCCATGTGCAACCCTTATCCAATAAATGCTTGGGCTTGGCTCAGCGTTAAAACCTCGTCCCTCCAAGCACATCTCATTTCACCTCTGTCAGCCCCTGTGGCTGGTCTCTGCTGGTTAGGATGTAAAGCCCTGACCAGCCAGAGCAAGCTCCATCCTAGTCACACTTCTCAGGTAATTTGCTACTAGTGCTGTGTGGAAATAGATAAAAAAGGCAAAAGAAATCAAAGCTTCCAACTACCCAAACTGGCTGGAGGACAGAGAATGAGGAGGCACTCTCTTACACTTTTTTATCTTCTCTCAAGCCTGATCTCCTCCCAAGATCTGACTGTAACATGCAGCTCGGCCAACGCAACAAGTCATCGTTCACACCACTTATTTTTCACTACTTTTTACTGCACTCCTCCAGAGTCCCTGGGTAGCAGGGCCAGTTGGGCAGAAACATATCTGCTACCGTGCCTAGTCATCTTTACCTGTTCTCACTTCATTCAGGAGGTGAAGGGCATCATTTTCCCAGGCCAGTTGTCTTCATCCCCGAGTTCACGGTTGACAACTTCTCACCTTATTCGCTCGGGACAGGAAAGGAAACGTTCAAGGGAATTCAAACTCCCTGAAAATGCGAGTTGGGTTATTGCAAAACTTCTATCCTCTTATGCTCCCTTGTAAAATCTTGAAACCTTAATCAAAATAAATCAAAATTACCACTCAGAGTAAAACACCACAGGAACTTGACCTAGAAAAACAGAAACAAAACCAGATGATCAGATAAATGCAAGCTAACAAGAGCAGAAGGAGAAGAAATTGTGTTTCACCTAGTGAGGAATGCAGTGTTGGGAAATTCTTTAAGCTGCTTACAAAGCACATCATTCCCTTTAAGGATGGATTCATGGAACATCAACAGCAGATACAAAAAGAAGATCCTATTTTTTGGAGAAACTCACTAAATGCTTTGAAAAGGGGATGTGGCACAGCTTCTAAATCATGAAGCAGAAAAAGATGCAGACACCTAGATCCTTTGTAGGTCTTTGTTGAAGGTTCCTGTTTGCCCATATTAGCGCATTCCTCCACCATCTCAGGATCTTGCTTGAGATGGCCTGGAATAGTATGACCTTCCCCAGGTCTATCTAACACATCCCTCTATTATATGCCAAATTTCCTGTGACACAACTACATCTGAATGTACTTGTGAAATATGTGCCCTGTGATTATTTTCAGGCATCCAGAAACTAGGATGTCTTCCCAAAGTCAAAGCAGAGAAAAGTGTTTATCAGTAGACCAGAAGCCATGATTATTCAAGGTGATGGTGCTGGCAGGTGCCCCCTCTCTCTTATTCCTTTCTGGAATGGTAGCTTTTAAATTTTAGGACTGATTTAAGTGCATAATCCTAACTTTTTTCTTCTTTTCTTCTTTTCTTTTTTTTTTTTCCAGAAGGGAAATGCTATAATATGTCTTTCAGGATGATTAAGTTGATACGATGCTGGTGAAATGATAGCACTTTCATTAATTTCAAGGAAAAGAAGCTAATTTTCTTATTGTCCCTCATTTGCTATTCGTTATGATGGGAAGAAACCTGCTTAACTGATATACTACCTAATGGATGAGCAGGAGGTTATAGATAAGTAAGCAGTAGGAATAATCGTTGTAATGGTAGCAATCAGAAGCCAATAAAACACATCTGATGCTGACCTCAATTAACACCAACATGCTCTCTCATTTTAGCAGTAATATCAAGTGACTGCTACAACATAGTTAAAACCCAGAGCTCTGTTTTCAAGGGATGCTGGTGACAGTTCTGTTTTCAAAACAAACAATTAGAGGCCACAAATCAGGATACCAAGTTGAAACGTGGTCTCCTGAGGATCTCATGATCCTGAGCTTGAGCTGTCAGATAAACACAGTACTGCTACAGGGAGAGTCACATTGCTTTTCTCATTCCAGATGATAAACAGGTGTAACCTGCAATTTTAAAATCCCGCCAGGAGTGGAGCAAACATCTGCAGCTGGGATGACGCAGGCATTCTTCCAGTTTATAAAGGCAGATAATACAAGATACTCACTGAGCAGCAGGCTTAACCTTTGAGGTTAGGGAGTTCAAACCAATTTGTTGAGAAAAGCTAAAGGCTTATATTAACAAGTCGTAGGAAAGGTCTGGACAAGGAGAGGGACCTGGACTAACAGTGATATGGAAACTCCTACAGTCAAGACCAGTATTCAGGGTGGGTAACTCAGGCTGTACTGGCCTTAGCAATTTTGTTCCTTTTTGAAGGAACATTTTGGAAGCAAACTTTCCACTCCTGCTCATGGCAGGACTCTTTGGTCACATTATAGCCTGTGTAAACCAGGATCCCTTCAGATGATGCCGGACAAAAGGGTGAGCTCTAGAAACACAACTGATGTGCCCCAGCCGCTGAAGGGCATTCTGGCTCTGTCAGGTTAAAAACAGTTCAAAGCAACCTCCCCTCCCCACAAACAGCATGGTCACCGAGTCCTTGGCACCAGCTCATGAATCATCCTGCAGAGTTGCATTGATGCTAATGCAGGCATAGCCTTTTAGACAATTCCTTTTGATTGACAAATCCAAGAACACTTATTCACAAGAAATTACTGAGGCACAATGGCAAAAAACCAAGAGAGATTCTCCAGGATGACAAAAGGCTTTCTCACCTTCCAATAGTATTAATTTGAGCCCGCACCTTTTTTCATACCTCACCAGCATTTGCATATTCCCCATACAGCAGAATTTTGCCTGTCCTTCCCAGGATAATATCTCGCATGACTTGAAAAAGGCTCTCAGAAAAATCTTAGCCAAACAAAACCAGACATGCCTTTTCTATGGATCACAACTGCATGTGGAAGCCCTAGCATTTCTGAGGATCCAGGCACTTGTTCTGAGCTTTCCAAGTAGCTCCATATGAAATTACTTGTACTGGTCTCCTCCCAGTACTTGAAAGGCAATAGGGTCTGTATAACGGCATAATTATGTATATAATTATATACATATATGTATAATTACATACATTATGTATAATGTAAAGATGTAACTGTGGCTCTGGCTGGGCTGGCTGCTGCTTTCCACATTGACTGCAGCAGAAAGCTCACAAAGGTCAGTGCTGAGTCCAAACTTTCCAGGCAGACAATATAGAATGAACAATCATTAGTACAAGTGAGTGATGAATAATCCAGCATTAATTGCTAAAATGTTACAGTTGTCTGTGGATGGAAAGAGCAGTTTACCCCCAGGCGCATGATGGGACTCTGGGATGGTCCTGTACAAGGCCAGAATTTGGATCTCAATGATCCTTGTGGGTCCCTTCCCACTCAGAATACTCTGATTCTGTGAGAAAGATATTTTACACTTGGGTTGTAAATGGCTATACACCTCTTTCATTAGGACAACCCACTTGTTTCCCAGTTATTCCTGCTGTAGGTATTTAAGCATATGTAAGCATATTTCCTGTTGTGTGGATTGAGGCCTCTAGCTCTTTTTTAGGTCTAAGTATTGAATCCTCTCTAAATGAAAGTATTGTCCCATTTGAGTCAACGTATCACCTGGACAGGAGCAACAGAAACATAAGAGTCAAGTGTCATCTGTAGTCTGATCCTTTAGGCCTGCTGGTTGATATCTATTAATCATCATAGCTAGAGCCTTTATTTCTCATCTAATACCATATAGACATATTGAATAGAAAATGCAAGAGATTAGACCCCTGTGGTAGCCCCAGAAGGCTGAGGACCAGCTGCGTCAAAATATTTTCTTGGCTTTCTGGGGTTAAAGGATTGAAGTGACTCTGGTCCCTCCGAAAGTTGTAGCTACAGTCCACTGAGATGCAAAGTCCCTCTGCATGATCTTTGAAAAGCCGGTGAAACTGGGAGAGGTCTCTCTCTAATGACTCGAGAAGAGCAAATGCTACAGACACATGGTCAAAAAGGCCAAAAAGGACAATCCAGCGCACTGCAGACAGTCAGTCTCTCTTTGATCCTGGGAAAATTTTGAAACAAGTACTCTTGGAAGGTATTTTTTGGCATATAAGGAAACGAAGGTGATTGGTATCAGTTAGCATAGACTTAAGAGTGGTAAGTCATGCTTGATCAACCCAACTGTCTCCCGCGATAAAATAACTGGCAGGTGAGGGGAGAGCAGTGCATGTTGTTTACCTAAAGCTTTTAGTGATGCTTCAGAGGCTGCTGCTCACAATGGTCTTGTACCCCATGTTGGAGCTCTACAGTCTGGATGGGTGGATAACTAGAAAAATTGGTTGGGTAATCAGGCTTTGAGGCTTAATGGGTCATCCTCCACCTAGAAGCTGGTAACAAGTGGGGTACCACAGGTGTCCATCTTGTAAACTCTTGTGTTTAACATCTTTATCAATGTCTCAAAGGGGGTGGTGAAATGTACTTTCATCTAATCTCAGAGCTGGCCATGCTTCAGCAGGAGCCTGGAGTAGAGACCTTCTGTAGAGTAGAGACCCTCCCGACCTCAGTTATCCCAAGACCTTTTGAGAAGACATTAAATGCAGTCTGTGCTGTTTTTTCAGAGACTATTAACATTTTAAACGCAGCATGCATCAGCATTCTTTGAATTTCATTTCAGTGTCTGCTGCAGGCAGTTTCCCTTTCTGTTTTCCCATGTCGTGGGCATGTCCATCACAGAAGACTGTGATGGGTCAGAAGGCTTTGTTGCTTACAGTCACATGATGAAGCTGTGGTTTGGTTTTCTCTCTGTTTTCACTCATGCAACGAATTTCAGCACTCAGCTCTCACTTCATATATTCTAGCTGTCAATATGGCTTCAAATCAGTCCAAGGTTTTCCAGTTAAAGAGTTAAAAAGAGGAGCAATATTCCAGCACTAATGAGTCAAATACTATAGCTGAAAAAGTGCTGTGTGCCCTGAAATAGATTGGAGAGGTTCAGTGCTGTAACCAAGTTTCCGTGTGAACCTCTGACTTTTATAAATACCAGGGACTCTTTCCTTTCAGATCCCAAGTTTACCTTCCTCATCTGGCTTGTTGCTTCCTTTAGCTGCATTGGGAGGGGACTGCTGTTTTGTAGGGAGAAGCCTGGGTTATTGTTTTCTAACTGGCCTTGTTGTTTTCTTCCACAGATACTGTCCCATGGGCTTCAGAAACTGTGAGGCCAGTGAAAGGTGATTTTTCTGTGCACAGTTCTTGCAGAGAGGGCAACACTTAAAATACTGGCTGAATTAAAATCCAAGGTGAAACACTCTTGGGTTTCAATGAGGACAAAGTTTTACACAGTTCTTTCTCATGGGGAGGAGGTTTATATGAGGGCAAAAATCCTGTGAACTTCAGAGAAAACTGGTTCCCTAGACTCTCTAAAAAATGTGTTTGGTCATTGTGGCATAATATGTATGGCATTTAACTTTTTTCATAACATCGCTCTGGTGGTTCTTGCAGACCCTGGGCAGAAAATCAGTCTAATATGATCACACTGCCTGCCTGTCCTCCCTCCCTGACTCCTGAAGTAAATTTTTAGTCAACTAACCACTTGAATCTACTAATTTTCCATTTCATTATTTTATATATAGTCCAGTGGTGGCAAAAGACTTCAGATGGAGTTTGTGACTTATTGGGCACTAAGAAATCTGACCGCGAGAGCAGGACCCATAGCTAGTTGAGCTTCTAGGCGTAGAGGGTAAACCTGTCTGCTTTCCCCTTTTAATTCAGTCTCAGGTAATATTAGCATATTCTTCCTCTAATGAGTTTTATTTTAACATGACCTTGTCTGCAGAGAGCTGCATTGAGAGAAAACCAGATGTAACGTGGATTTTCCCTACTGCTTTCCTAGCAGAACAGCAAATGTTTGTTCCCGGGGACTGATTAGTTCCTGCTTTGACAATGGCAATTACAGCTTTGCTTGCATCTCCATCTATTCCCAGCAATAACTAAGGAAAGCTATACCAGGTTTCTAGAGTCTTGCTCTAAAGATAGCAGGGAGGATGACTGAAATGTTAAGGTGTCAAAGGTGTACGTGAAACAAGGGAATAAGGAAGAAAACACCTATTTGTATAGTTAACACCTAGGGTCTACTCTTAAACTTTTAAGGCAGAGTATTTTTAAGGGAGAGTAAATTAAGTTATGTCTGAAATTTCCTGTGGCCCCACCCCAGATTTACAGTGATATTTGCAGAAGAAACTTGTTTACAAGCTTGAATCATAATTCTCGCGTGGGAGAAGACTTAAAGTGAGCCAGTGACTTGCTGGAAAAGGACACAGATAGTAGTGAGGTGTCAGCTGAAACAGGGAGCTGGGTTTCCCAGAGGGCAGCTTTATCAGACTGCCTGTTCTGTTTCCTCAGCCTTACAGGAAAGGCTTGGAAGAAGTCAGGTGAACTGCTGTGTTACAGTCTTGTGAAGGCCTCTTACCTGTATTGCATCGCACATGGTTTGTACAACCCCTGGATCCAGATCTCTCACATACCTGCTGTGCATGGGCTGACCGAGCTGCAGCAGCACTGCCAGATCTTCGGTGCTCGTGCGCGCCAAATACCAAGCTTCAAACCCGACAGGGTGTTTCTGCTCAGGCTCATGTTCAAGGCAGTTACTCATTTGTCTGCAGAGAGGCTGTGGGTGCACTAGTCCCACCAGCTGCAGGACTGAGCTCAGTGGACCTAGCTCTATTTTGTCACTGGGGATTTTCCTGAGGCCAGAATATTGACTATCTCTGAAAGGTTGATGCCACAGGGCAACATCCGAAGACACCAAAGTAAACAGCCTTTACATGTCATGGGCTTTCAGCAGTTGTTTAGAACTTGCGTGCTTTAGCCTCGAGGAAATTTTTCCTTGTAAAATTACTAACAACACAGACATCCCAATGGTGTTAATGAGCTTTCCCTCTCTAGGCATTGCTGAGCCTAGTCTCATGTTGTGTTCAGTGAACTTTGAGCTAGAAGCATGGAGTAATAAGAAAAATGTGATTTAGTTTTTCCTTTATGAATTACCAATTTACATTCACCTTGTGGTTTTTTCCATCTTAAAAAAAATGGTAAACAGGTTGACTTCTTCACCAAGATTGTCTGGAAGTACAGGATACATATATTTAGCACCAGTCAATCTGTTGAGAATGAGTAGGAAACCCATCAGTTCCTGAGGCTGTAATAGATTTCCTCTGCACAACATGTCAGCACCCTGATGGAGCTGAGGATATTCTGCCTGTGTACTTGAAATGTCAGGAATGCAGTGTTTATTTGCAGCAAAAAGGCTGAAAATCAGGGCCTAAAGTCTCTCACCCAGAGGTTACATGACTCTTTAACAAGCTGCTAGAGAGGTACAAGCTGTGCAGCTGGTACTTGGTGGCGATGAAGCATCACTGAGATCAAACTGCAAGCTGCAGCCACCCATGTGAGGTACAGTGTCTGTTCCACTGTCCTGTAACTGCTCTTTGGAGACACAGGCATTTTCCAAGGGCTTGGAACCACTTAGAGCAATTTTAGCAGAATTTGTTTTACCAATGTATATGGTGCTCACTGCAGAGCATTTTAAGCATGTGTTGGAAAACACGGATTTATCACCTTTTGCATGCAGCCCAAAACCTGTAACTCCTGCAGAGAAATAGTGTCAAGACAACGTTTTGATTGACAATAAGAGTTTGCAAGTTCACTTATAAAAGTTTCAGGGGGTCATTTTGCAGTACACCAAAGCACCCTTCTAGGAGCTTTAGCAGTCGATAGTGGAAGCCAAAGGAACAGTAAATGAGCAGGATACGCACATAGAAAACTTCTCCCAAACACCCTGTCCCAGTTTCCCATGATTTGCAGCTCAGAGATTTCCTGAACTTGTGATGGTGTTTTATGTATTTAGTACCTCTGAATGCTTTCTTCTTCCATTAATTTGCTCAACAGTTTGCTCAACTGATGTAAATTTTTACAACCTGTGGAAAAGAATTTCACGAGTTTACTAAGCACAGATGAAAACTGTATTAATGGATTTGCAGCTTATGGTCACTAGTTCTTATGCTGGAAGAGACAGAAAACAGTTTTTCCCTACAACTCTACTTCTGTAAGACACAACCTATGTGAGGAGCGTGCAAAGTATTTTCTATTCTCTGTATTATCTTATTCTCTGTGACACGAATAAAAGGAATGCAGAGAACTCTTTTGATGAAGACTTTTACACATCTGAAGGAATATCTCCAAGTTTACTTGAAGTTCCTTCAGCTAGCGAAGAAAAAACAAGTACATAGGGGAGAGGGGAAAATGTCTTTCTTACCATTTCAGAAAATGCCCCAGATGGGAGCAGTGGGTGACTCTCCCCCAATTGCAGCTCACAGCCACATAGAAACACTGTGCTACATCCGAAAAGGGTTGCAGTGGTTTTAGTTTCACAAGCAGTGTTAGCTGGAGGAAGGACTGAATCTGTGCCTCTCCGCTACTGCCAGCACCCACAGCTTTCTCTCCTGCAGCTGCCACATCCTTTTTTATAGCTGTGATGCTCAGCAAACCATGCCCTGGGAGTTGAGTTCAAAATAACCTGAGAAAACCAATCAAGCAACCAAATAACCCCACCCCAATTTGCTTTCGGCCATCTCTGTCCTTTGCTGGCACAAAAAACCCCACACGACATGGGGTAGGGGTTAAGCCCCAGAGTCCTAAGGCAAAGTTAAGGAGTTTCTTCTGGTGAAGAAACAGCCCAACTCTGACACTTAATGTCAGAGTAAGTGTCAGAGAAATGTGGGGCTGAGCTATACCGAAAGTATATGTACTGCAAGTATGGCTCGTGAAACAAGAGCTGCCTGAGATGTACCTTGCATTTTTTACCATGAAATTTAAGCTCTGATGAACTGTAATATGCCCAAACCTAAGGATATGCTCTTAAAAAGAAAAAGCATCATATAATGAAAAATGAAAAGCACTTCATCAATTCAGATGAGAAATCTGTCACAGATGCTTCTGTGGCAAAGAGTTCTTCACCTTAGGCTAGTGAATTTTTGGGGTAAGTGACAAATGTGTTTATGACATGGTGATTTGAATATACGTATTTATGTGATTATATTGATTTGCTTGAAAACTATATAGTGGTCAGGAATTTTAATGATGTTTAGGAGTCAGAAGGGGGAACATTTTTAAACATACGGCAGTGATTTTCTACAGTCTACTTGTAAAACTGTTAATTGAATGCAAAGATTTAAGACTGAGGACAGATTTTGCAACCTTTTCTTCAATGTCTCAGACATCTGTCTCATCATACAAAGCCCAGTTTCAGCAGAATTATAAAGATTCCTCCTTATTTGATTTCAAAGCTGACCCCATAACAGATTCAACGAACTACAGCTATTAAGGGACTCTACATGATACTATATTGATTTCTTTAATAGCTATATAATTATACTGAGAAGCAAATTGCTAATAAAACTTAATAAACTTCCTGAAAAATTATCAACATTAGCCTGGGAGCAGGCTTGAAATGACTAAAGCCATTGTTTTGATAGCATTACCAAACATATATTAATAGTTGTATTGCTTTAGCTGCACACTCCCTGCTGTTTTAGTACTTCACTAAACTGAAATGCTAAATAGTTGTTGCCAGTTTTAGAAGTTTATCAGACGATATAAAGATGTCTTTGTGATTGTAACACAAAACTACACATAAGTGCACCAAAAAAGTTCTGCTGGTGAAGTTATCTCCTAAGAGCTCCGTTTATGGGTATTACCCAGAGTTTAAAGAGAGCTTTTATACCCCCAAGCCTTAACTGAGCAAGTAACTGATAAGATAGGCCTGGCTTTTCTTCTGCTCAGCTGGTTCATGGTGGTAAATGGCGCTCCTGTTTGTGCTGCATTTCAGTCATCCAGCCCCTGCCTTCTGCCTCTTATCCCTCCCCGCAGCCAGCCAGGAGCCAGCACAAACAGCCTGGGAACGGGGCGACGCTGCACACGAGAGACAAGTCCAGCCCAACCCCTGGAAATCTTTCACCAGCCAAAAATAGCAGCGCTGAGAAGGTGCCGGCAAAGTCGGGTCTTGACATTGACTGATGTTTGCCATTGCTGCAGTACATTCGTCACGCAAATCGGTTGACAAAACACCGTCCTCTGTCCTCTGCTGACTGTCCCACACCCTCCTTCCTCCCGACGGAAGCTGGGTATCTCGTGGAGACCTGCTTGGGAATCATGCCAGACAGATGTCACCTTCTCACCAAGGGGCCCTATTTACAGGTTTGGGGAGATGCAAACAGATTTTACACGAGTACTCTAACTTGAAAGGGAAAGATGGGGAGATAGCTGTCCATAAAATCCTAAATAACATGAAGAAAGTGGGTAGGGAAAACTTGATCAATGTACTGGAAAATAGCTTGGGCCTCCAAGTGAAAATCTGCATGCAAACAGCTCTTGCTGCGGGTTGTTGCAGATGTTAAGGGTTACACACAAGTTCAAATAGTGGAAAATCCATCAAAGGATATTAAACATAGGGGTCCATTGCTGGTTCAGATACCTTGCCCAACTGATCAGCTCTTAAACCATAGCCTGAATGTGGTGAACAGAGAAATAAATGGAACAAGTGTACAAGTGAAACCCTAGAAAACATCAGGAATTGTCCTTCCTAGGAATAAAGACACCCTACTTCTGCATGAAACATGCACTATAAAGCAGCCTCTACATAACTAGCAGCAAGCAGTGCTGGTCTTCCAATTTGGCAGGGCAACCTGAAGGTCTCTAACAAGCAAAACCCCTTTGTTCTTCCTTGGTTCTTGGTGCTAAAGCACAACTCTCCAGTATAAGGACCTATGTGTATTTGAAAAGGATATACACAATTATTAAAACTTTCTTTCAGTCTTTGGCTCCTCTCCCCTGCCCCGTGCAATGCAGCACTGCCAAGCCCAGGCAGTGTCAGTCCCAAAACCAAGGCCACCTCTGCCCTGCTGGCCCCTATCAGCTGCAGAGTTAACCAGCCAGGGTCTGGTACACTGGCATCAAGTGGTGGAAAACAACCTGCCATCTTCAGCCTCAAATGAGTCCGATAGAGATGAAACACGACAGATAACCTTTACTGCTGCGGTACATGGCACAATGGGGGAATGGAATACACCAAGAAGTACAAGAAACTCCAGACATGACTTGCATTCTCAAGCCATGACTTGGTTATTCCCAAATGGGGAGATGCTGCAGCTGAAGGTGTGACTCCAGCACATACAGAGGTTACCCTGTGGCTGACTTCTTGCTAGTGAGCTTGGTGCCAGCAGCACAGACGTTGCTGTGTGCCCCACTATCATGGGGCCATCACTACAATGGGCAATGCTGGGTCAAGCAGAAGTCCAGGCTGCCAAACCCTCACTGGTACTGCTGCTTAGCTGGGCAGGATGAAAACTACCTTACATCTCTCTACAATGAGTGGCAATCATGCTGCTGACTAGTGTGAAAACAGACTGAGAGAAATAAAACTAAACACTCTTTGTGAAACCATTGCTAATCATGCCGCTTAGCATGACTATACTGAAAAAGAGAGCAGCATGGAGCCCAGGGAAACAGCTTTGTAGGATGGTGAACAGATTCAGCTCTCCTTGGAAAAGATAACTGAACTTCATTTCATATATTCCACCTTTTAAGAAAGTCTTTTTTTGACCAGGACTTAGGAAACCACATGGCACTGCCATTTTACCTGGCACCAGAAGCTGTATCTGACATTACAGCTGGGTCAGGAAATTGAATTCATTTCCCCACCACTCCGGCCCAAAACTTACAGAGCAGTCATCATTCACCATAACATGTCATCCTAACAAGCTGCAAGGCAGAGATACTTCACATTTGAACCAACCTGTGGCAGCCAGTGAACAATGTCTAGGTAACCAGAACACCCTTCATCATGAATCTGATATGTTTAACAGCTAATTAAACCTGTGTAGGGATTAGGCTTTACATTGTACAGTTTTATGGCAACAAAACCTGAGCTTCCTAAGATTACATTGAGCAGCTCCTTATCTCCGATGCCGAGATGTTTATCAGCACCATATGTTACAAGCTCCTGCTATGTTTACCAATGACCTTCTGGGACTTAATCAGCCTGGATGTCAGGGGTTGGGGAGCTGAGGACATATATTACAACACAGAATGCAACACTCTGCCAGGCAGAATAAAAATACAGGGCTGAAGTCCAAAGAAAAGGTCTTTGTCGGTTAACTTCTGTCCCTAATAAATTTGTCAATTAGAAAGAACAAACGTTAACTTTGTTTTCCTTGCCCTTGCTGTTGCTTTGTGAGGTCCCATACTGCGAGGTAACACAGGGTGTGTACTCAAGTATCAGTGATGAGGGGAAACCTCAGATGATTCACGGTTTGGGAATGTTTCGCATAAAAATAGCAAATTCCAGCTTTATATCTGGAGGCTATCCATGCTACCCAGTTATGTTTTGCAGCTTTAGAACCTTAAAAAGAGATGCCATTAAGAGGAAATTTTTGTCCCCAATGTCAGCAGCTCTGTGATTGTAGTGGTTATAGTCACACACTGCTTTTAGAATTAATAAGCACTCTGTCCCAAAAGACTCCAGGCATGGTCTTTTGGGACAACCACATCAGAAGACACGGAGTATCATCCTAACACTTTCATTCTCATGTGAAATGCACTTGTTTGCAATTGGAGATGCATTAATAAGAAAAGCTTAGGCAATGACTGGATTTGCCAAGACATTTCCATGCAAGGGACGAGATACATTTTACAGTATCTTTTGCAGGGAGAAGGACCTACCTACCATGCTTGAACACCCCTGCATTCCTCAGGTGGGCTGTGTTTACGTTGATAAGAGCTGGCATGAGCCATCTCCAAGCTCTGAAACTGCCTGTTTCTGGCACGGCTGTGCTCGATCCCCCACACCCTAACTCACCAGCAATTACAGTTCATTCTGGCAGCTCCTCTGAATAAGACAAGTCAATCCCATCACTGCCTCTCCTCACTCCAACCCAGCTGCTCACAGTGATATGTTTGGATACATAATCTCATAAGTGTCCCTTCTATTTGTAGCTCATCGGGCTCAGATCCAGGCTGAATTTCATGGATAAGGATGCTGATCCAAATGTTGATGCTTTGCTGCATGGCTGAGGGATAGAGATAAAGCTGGGACTGGGTTGCGAGGCATTTGCAAACCTGTGCATGATATGTCTATTGTTTCATTGAAAATATCCTTTTTGGAATTTAAAGCATCTCAAAGACAGACGTGGCATGACTAGGGGTCAGCTGAATGTGCTGTATTCAGAATACAACAAAAAGTCCAGGTGTTTTAAAGGATGTAATGGCCATGGTTTAAGAAAAGAATTGTGTTACTGAATGCCAAATATATGAACACATTTATAGAACCTTTGCTTGCTTCTGACAGTGAATATATGATTTGGGTTGTTTTTTTTTTAGAAACTAATTTCCTTTCTTAAAGCAGGTGTGTGCTAGCTGCCACATTTTCCAGGCATATTTAAAACTATTTGAACCCAGAAGAGAGTTTAATTGGCTGAAAAAGATTGCAAGTGTGAACTTAGTAACTGACATGGCTATGTCTTGAAACTTCATCAGTCTGCATTGTGGTGGGTGGCTGTTCTAGAGGTACCATGAACAGCCAGGGAAGCATCTGACTGCGTGGTTGTGGCACATATCGTGTGTTACACCAAGCTGGAGAGGAAAAAAGCTACAAAATGAGATGTCTAAATCGAACATCCCAAACCTTGGGTAGTGCAGCTCTTGGGCAGATGGGTATCAATGACACATCTCTATCTCCACCTCACTGTTAGGACTCTCTAACACGTGCCTCTCAGTGGCATCAAGGTTCTCTCAGTCAGTATTTTATGTCCATTAATAATAGACATTATTGTCTATATTAATAATAGATAGAAGAGCATTTTCATTAAAGATATTGAAAAATATTGCAGAGGGGAGATGTTAAAGGATGTAGCATTGTCTGTTGAGCATACTGTGATGGCTAGACTGTTGCCTGGGAAGCAAGACAAATGTCAAATACATACATGAAAATACAAGTACTTCCTATAACCCCTTACACAAGATCTAGGAAGCCTCTCCTTTTTTTTTTTTCCTGTGTGACCTCCCTGCTCCTGATTTTCTGTCTGTAAAATGCTTTAGATTTACAGGGAGCAATGGAGAAACATTTACAGCTTGATATCCCATAACCTTGCATCTGGGGAATGCACATAATGTGTGGAAGGCATTAGTACGGTATTCAGACTGAGAAGAATTCAACAGTGAGATCTCTCACTTCCTATACAAGTGCTCTCACTATGCAGTAGCACATCTCATTTCAAACTGCAATAAAGAGAAGCTGAATTAAAGCCTGCAATTCGTGGCTTAACTTCCCTTGCACTTTTTTTTAGCATAAGCTGTTCTGTGCCTAGCAGTGGACAGCCTTGCTCTGAGAACAAAGGCCTACAGAGTGCAGAAGAGAAAGTTAAAAACTGGACAACAGAGTGAAAAGGTAGGAGCTTTAAGTACAGATTTAAAATAAAGGAAGACTTCGCTGCACAAGAGCAGGGACAACATTCAGTCTGCGAGAAGTGAGCTGGAAGAAACACAAGTGGGAAAAGATGAATAAGGCTTTAAGGGAAAATGCCACTCCCCAGGAAAAAGCCACAATACAATTAGATCAACCATCCCCAACTGAACATAATAAATGCTTTCAGAGGAGATTCAGCTTGTACAAGCAGTCTCTTCCTCTGGCCATTTCTCTAAAGGTATTTATTGCCAACTGCTAAAAAACACTGAAGTTTCTTTATTACACGTGCCTACTGCACATTCATACACTTGAAACAAGTAGTACTTTAGAATCTTCCCTGTCAATAGAAGGGATATAACAAAAGAAAACAAACCTACTTGTAGCCCCCCACTGTAAATTTCCAGTCCCTTTTAATGAAGTGAGAAGTTTTAGCTATTAAAAAAATTTTGTGACCTTTGCAATACTACAGAACTCTGATACAAAACGTGAATAGTACAATATCTGTTATATAATATATATTTATATTTTAATATATTACATTTATTTCTACATAAAGAGGCTATAAATACTGTATATGCCTTATATTCATGGTTCCCAGCATTTGACATTTTAGTAAGTACAAACAAAAAATACTTAGAAAAATACAAAAAGAACTCAGTAGAAATAGCTTTACATTTTAAAATCTTGTAGTCTTCATTGTGTCTATCAATAGAGTTCTGGACTACAAGAGCACAGGTAAGAAGTTGTCCAACAATTAGGCACAATTTCATCACTCGGAGAAGATCAGAGCTGCCATGAAACCAGTCATGGATTCCCAAGGCTACATAAACTGAGATCTCTGCCACTGCAAACAGACTTAGAGTTTCCAAAGAGAAAGAGTCAGACCTAAATCTGAGGGAGGGGGGATGAGATGAGAGGTAGGGTGCCATTAGGATGCCCCACCAGAACCACAGAGCTTCCTGTGGTCCTAAGGTAAATGGCATTGCCTTTTCTCCCTGTTCCAAGTGGTGATTTGGGGGGAGGGGAGTATTTTCTGCAGCAGTTTCAGGCAGCTCAGAGGCAGGCAGGCATCTGGCATTAGTCAAGGGTGCTGGGGATGACAGGGGAGCAGAGCCATCCTCAGAGATCAGGCATGGCCCTGCCATTTGAGTCCCATCACTTGGCTCAATGCTCTGCCTTCTCCCTACTAACCAGCTTCACTGAGAAAATGCAGCTCATGAGGACTTGTACAGCAGCCTTTTTCCTCTGCCAAGGACAGAGACCATCACCCTCACCTATATTTAGCCCAGCCTATGTTTAGTCTCAGGCCGCCAGTGAGTGCCAGAGCCTTGAGCTGGAGGTTCCTTTTTTTGTTTGTGAAGGTACAAGCAAGGAATAACTCTGAGAAACAAGAAGCCAGAGCCAGTGCTGTTTCCTTCCTGGAGCCCAGCCACAAGGGGAAAAACAAACAAAAAAACCTCCACAAAAGCAGGGATGTGCCATTATTTCGTACAAGTAGAAACACTTAAGTTGAATGCTGTGATGCTGCCTGCATCAGGCAGATGGTCCACATATCACCAGGGTCAGCTCCTGCCATGGGGTTGGCACAGTTCACACACCACAGCTGGGCCTTGCACCCTCAGCCACCAGCGTCTCTTGAGGACAGAACCCCAGCCTGGCACGGTGCAGTTTTGCTGCCAGATGCTTCTGCATCATCTTCAGGAAAAATAAATGTCTTTTCTCTGTCCCATGGATGCCATCTTTCAATACATCAAACCTGAATACCACCAGCCCAGGCAATGAAGGCACATCCCAGGGGGAGCTGGAGCTGCCAGCTTCACCCTAGAGAGGCGCGGGGCTCTCGTAGGGGAGCCCATGAGCGCGGCAGAGCGGGGGCGAAGCCTCCTGGGCACACAAGAGTTCAGTTTCCTCGCTGGAGTAGACGGTGGTGTCCATGTCATCCGAGTGGTATCCTGACTGGTACCCACTCGTCTGGTTGGAGGCTTCGGACATGACGGATTCGTTACTCTTGCTGGGCACCAGCGTGCTGCAAAAAACAATCAGAAACAGGGCTGAGAGTGCTGTGGAGAGAGCTGTCTTCTGGAGGGCAGGTGGGCGACTCTGGATGGCAGCTGCTTTCCATCACAGCAACAACCAAAGCAAAAGGCTGTACTTAAACCTGGCTTCAAGCCTTTTTAAACATGGATTTGATTATAAGGAGAGACCTTTTCATATGCCCTAACTTCACTAATGCATGAAAAAGATGTTTAATTTTATGACAATACAAGGAGTTAGATCGCGACAGCAGATGAAATGGAGAGAAAGCTTTTAAAGGCTTTACTTCAGCGGTGGTGCAATTGTAACTGCAGTGTATCTTCATCTGCACTGAAGTTGTCCTGGAAGAAAGTAATTCCTGAGAATCTTTCAGAGAGCATACGTGAGGTTTCAGCTCCATGAACGCCACTGTGCTTCCTGTGAACTGCACAATGAAATCCCTGTACAATGCTCTGAAAATACACCCAGGTACATCCTGAAAACTTGACTGTCAGTTATTAAAAAAATAAGAAAGAAAAAGCAGACAAAAAGCCGAGAGCTGTTCACCAGTTCAGACAGGTCCTCGTGTGCTCAACTGTGTGCACCAGCTCAGTACCTTCGAGGGGTGCTTGATGCTATTGCAGCTGATAAATACAAGTCCTTTCAGGGGGATGACTGAGGCTTCCAAAAGCTGCATTACCTCTCCTCTCCTAACACCAAATCCAGATGACCAGG
This sequence comes from Oreocharis arfaki, assembly GCA_013398015.1. Classification (NCBI taxonomy): domain Eukaryota; kingdom Metazoa; phylum Chordata; class Aves; order Passeriformes; family Paramythiidae; genus Oreocharis; species Oreocharis arfaki. Next base: position 175,731 of record VZRR01005972.1, read on the forward strand.
CATATTGGGCACAATTTTGCTTTCTGTTTTTGAAAATACTTTAAGAAAAGATTTTGTCTTCCAAACAATTTTTCAAACCAATCAGTCTTCTGACATACTGCAGGTAAAAGGTCATATTCAATCCTATGAGCCTTACCTAAAGGGTATTTTCACTTGTTTTTCATTCTCTTCCAATGCCTTCAGCTCTTCAGATGCAAGAACCATCCCACTATCTGTCTGGTTTTCCTGCAAAGGTGTTGGAAATGCGTTAAATGGAAAAAGATTAAAAACACACCAAAAAAATGTCTAATAGAAGGAAAGTATGTATAAATAGACAAACTCACCTCCTGAACAACTTTTACAGTGGTTACCAATGGGACATCTTCAAATGTTTTCACACTCACGGGGCGGCTTTTTCTCTTGCTACCTTGTCGGTACTGACTGCAAAGAAAACAAAACAATAAAATTTTGTGTCCACTATCCACAACTTGGCTGCAAACAGCACAATGATATCAGAATCCTTTTATCTCTCTTCAGACAAGTTAATCCTTTTGTCAAAACATATTATGCAAACCTCAAAATATCTGCTTATTGAAAGGGACGAACAGCCTAGAAAGTGGCATATTTCTGACCTTCTGCTCCTGACAACATTGATCTCTGAGCAAATTCTGAGAAATGGCTTTGAGAAAACAGCTTCTTTCCTCAGTTACACTGGAGGGCTTCACTTCCTGCAAGTTTTGCTTAGAAGTATAATAAACAGAGAAGCCTGGAGCACAGACATGTGTCTCTTCCTTTGGACTGCACTTCTGAGACCCCTGGCTGGACCTAGGACAACAACAGCAGAGTCAGCGCACTGCTGCCCTTCAGCCATGGGGATCAGGACAGGGAGTCCTAAAACCCTCTTGAAGCTTCTTCTCCAAAAGAAGCTCTCTGGTTCAGGATGATGTCCATAAAAAATATTGGACAAAAAAAATAAAATTGACTTTCATGGAGACACTAACACAGCAAACAAAACGGCACCCTCAGCTTTCTGCCTAAGTGAATATGGAATGAAATGGATGGTGTCCCAGTTAAACAGGGCAAATCTACGTTCTTAACAGCTAATGAAGGAAAAGTCATGGAGTCAGTAGAGTAACCTGCACCCACTTGAAGTGCAAAGCTGAAGACAATTAAAAGTATCATTCACCCCATTTCCCAGCTTTGAGCCTAGCTAAGCTGAATCCTGCTTATCTCCAACAGACATTTATTTAAACTGGTGGGGATTTTACAAGTTCTTTGTGTAGCCTGCTCAGGTGCTCAATCACACTTTAGAATGTTTTGCAAATATTAAACCCAAGTATTTGCTGCAAATAAAATTTTTCCTAGTGCTGGGGACACAGAACAATTATTAAACACCCTCTTTGGAGCAAATTTTCATAAACTGAAAACTGATACTGTGTTCCCTCTCCATTTTCTCTTCCTAAACTTAACAAAACCAGTTCTTTCAAGCTCTCTGCACTGGCCATGTCTTCTGCTCCTCTGCAGTGGTATCTAATCTATTTCCCATCCAACACTACCACGACCAAAACCATCAAATGGACAATCTAGTCCACTCACCCTCCTGGACAACCTGATCTTGTACAACTAGAAATTCATTCCACAACTTGCCTTCTAAGTTTGGAAGCTCCCTCTGTGCTTGCATTTAAACGTCCGCCCAGGCACAGAGCTGCACGGCCAGGACTACAGTTTTCCAGGGTGGTGAGGACTGATAAGCCCAGCCTCTTGATCTGAATGACCTCCAAAGTACAGGAGACCTGCCTCTGCTCAGCCCAAAGAGCCAGCCTACATGGGCTACAGTGAATGAGATCCTCCTGGTTAAGCAAACTACCGTGCAATCAGGACTAGAAACAGTGTTCAGGCAGAGAGAGGCCATGCATGGAGTCTGACTCCTGCTCAGTGGCAGTGAGAGCTCAGCTCAGAGTCCTCAGAGTATTTCCTGACATTTGCTTGCATTTTGTATTAGATTGTCCCATTAAAAAAAGGCCAGAAATGTTCTACAGGAAATCAAAATGCATCTTCTCTGCTATCCTCCAGGTCAATTATTCTCTCTAAAAATGAAACTTTGATTACTTTGATTTGATTTGTTCTTAACAAATCCATGCTGGCCATTTTCAGTTAATTTGTTTTCCTGTAGGCATTTACTGTTATTTATCTGAACATTTATTCCAGGATTGTTCCTAGAATTCAAATTAAACTGATTTCAGAATTATACTTTTTCTGTTCTTTCTAAGAGTAGGCATTATCTTTATACTTTACACTAACCCTTCCATACCTCACCTGACTGTTTTTAATGACAATCTTTACAGGTTCAGAAATTGCATATCTATTTACTAAGCGAAATATGGCAGATGTTAGGAGGTCCTGCTGATTTTAATTTACATCAGCAATCTAAACATTCTTTAATATTCTCCACATTTTCCCTGTGCTTGTTATCCTCCTCCAGCTTTGATTTAGAGATTATATTTATCAGCCTTTCCTCATAGTTAGTACTTTTATGAAGATTGAAATAGACATCTTTGAACAGATCAATCTTTTCCACTACCTTTATAGCAAGATCCATGCCTACAAAATCGTTTTCAGCTACCAGAACACAAGAATAAAGCCCCTAAGCATGACTTAACCTCCTCACTTTGCCTCTCCTAGCATGGTTTCCACACGTGCTTTCACAATCCTGTCACACTGTAAGATGAGAGAAAAGAGATTCAAAGTCTCCTTAAAACGTTGACAGAGTGCTTTTGTTTCTGTTCATAACAGGAAATGGGGACCAGGAAGAGCCATATAGGAAGTATTAAAAGTGGAAAATAAGTGTGATGTTTTCAGTGTTAAATCATGCTTTTTTGTCTTTTAAACATGTATAGTTTGAACTGCCCCACTACTGAAACAGGGGGTTGAGAGTTCAGCTGCAGGACCGCAAGTTCAACTGAAGTGTGAAATGCATTGTGCCTATGTAGTCTTTTCTAGGACCACACAGAAATGTTACCCTGCTGTACCCCAAATCATCGGGAACTCCGTCTGTGGTGGGTGTGATATAAGCAGTGAGGCAGAGGGCTCTGCTTCATGGAAACCACATGAAACCTGCCAACACAGTCCATCTCCACCCTGACGGTTGCATCCATCTCTTCCTATCGCCCTTCTTCTGAGACTGCATTGAGCAATTCAGGGCTCCCAGCATCTCAGTGGCTGCGCTGGATGAGAAAATGCCTTTCTCCCTTACATCCAATGCCACAGGTCCTCCAAGGGTCCAATACAAACCCTTGAAGTGCATTAGTACAAACTCCTTACTGGAAAGTCGCCTCTGCCATGATACCCAACAGCATCTACCATTGTGGATGCCCTAGGAGTGCACCAGGAGCAAGCAGTGGACAAAAAACAGTGACAACACTATTTATGTCACATTCCCCTTGCCTTTCAATTCATGACCTATTTTCCAGTGTTTGGCTTTAGGACGAGAAACACCAGAGAGACCATTAATGACAGATCTATCATCGTTAATATTCTTAATATTCAGCTGCAACACAAGAACACTGCAAACACAACTGAATTGGACCAGTAAAACCTTCTGTATGTTCTGGTTCTTCAAAAAAAACCAACAGATATTTTCATGCTTTTTGACTTTTTTGTTTGTTTTTGAATGAGAATGTCAAATCTTGAAAGGGTAGCAACATTAAAAATAAATAGGAAAATCACTAACTGGGAAGGTAAGAAACTAGCTTTTGCCTACAAAAGCTTTACAAATTCCTTCTTATCCCTATGGAGAAGGTTAAATATGGACCAGGCAGCTGAAGTCTCTTCCTTTCATTTTCCCTTCCCCCAGCATGAACAAAACCTTCCCAGAGGCCCCAGTAGGATGTCCACCATATAAAATACCTAATTCCTGCTGTGTTGTCATAATGGAATTTAGGATCACAGACTTCCTCTTCCTCCCTACAGGAAGCAGGTGAAGTTGGGAGAGAGAGACCCGAATCCTCTTCCATATTCAGTGATACTGACAAAGGAAGGACAATGTAGTCTTTACCATCCTGTAGAATGCAGTGAAAAAATGCAAAAATTAAATAGGCTACAGAGACACACAGACATAAGCGGATACATGCACATACACAGGGAATGCATCAGCCTAAAATTGGGGGTGTTTTACTAAACTGTGAACAGTATACCACCTTTGCAGGAGCAGCTACATTAAAAGAAGAAAGCTTAATAAGAACCACTTCCAAGTAGTTCTGAATTTTAAAAAAATAGATTTTTATATTATATACTGTAACATAATGTATAAATTGGACCTTTTACTTTGAAAAAATAAAAGTAGATTTTAATAACATTTGAATCCCAATGCCACAAAGAAAATGAACCTGATGGTTTAGAAGGGCAGTGTATTTTGCATCATCACTGATAGGTTAGGAACAGAGAGTTTGTCTAATAGGGGAGCACACAGCCAAATCCATCCTCCTTCTTTCAGTGGGCTCACATCTATTGCCCTGGCCTTGTCCACTTCCGTAGTAACCGAAGAGGAAGCCACAAGACGGAGAGCTTGGAAGGGAGGCCCATGTACCCACTTGGTCGCAGTGGGCTCTTTTACTGCAATGCCTGCACACAGGTCATGCCTTAATACATTAATTTGCACGGAGCTGCTCACAGGCAATGAAGTTCTTGTATCCTTGTTTTCCAGGATAGCCATTAAAAGCATTGCAGCCCATACCCTCACATACACTAAGATAACCATCTTTGGCACGGTAAGATCAACAGGAGCTACCTGCTGGAATGTGTCTGCAGCATGCAGAGAAACCAGCAGCAGAGCAGGGAACTGAGCCTGTGCCAACAACTCCCCAGCAAAGACAGCAGCAGTGTCACGGGAAGCCTTACTGGCAGGGCAGAGTGGCTTTTGGTTACCACAACACAACCTCTGGGATCTTTATACCACAAGTCACTCTCGGCTAGTCAGAGACCCAACTGGTGGTCAGCAACAGGAGTGGTAGAAGAAGCCCAGGCTCCCTAACAGCTCCAGCAGACAGTACCCTACTACGGAATGCTGTGGTGGCTGGCAGGATAGGACAGATTCAGCTGGTGGCTTTAGCAACCAGAGAATACAGTTCACGTACCTGACGGACATTGGCTTGCAGCAAATTCCCCAGGTGCTCCACCAGCTCTGAAAAAGTTGGTCTCTGCTTAGGATCGCCATGCCAGCAATCCAACATTGTTTGGTACCTAGAAAAACAAAACCTATTAAAATACCAGCATAAAGAGAACAACACCTATTTCTTGCTCCTGCACCCGCTAGTAGTGTGGGGTAAATGTGGGGAGTGGAAGAACAGTTTCTCACATTTCTGGTGTTGTATAGTCTGGTGCTCTCATTCTCGTTCCTTCTTTCAGTCTTCGGCAAAATTCCTCATCAATTTTCACTCCAGGGTACGGTGATGCGCCTAAAATGAAAGCAACAGGAATTTTAATGCATTAGACTCTTAAATTCGGGGATTAATTTTCAAGCAAATAACTTGCTATGGTTTGTGTTAATAAGACAATTTGATATATTTGGATGTGTAAACAATTTATATTTATGATGGAAACAGCAACTGATTGAGTAAATGAGGCACATCATCACATACTGAAATTGTATGAAGAAGCATTTCAAGCCTATGTTCCTACATTTGCATTTTAAAGAAAATTTTAGTATTTTATTTTGATGGAGAAAATATACAGGAATTTTTCAAAAAGTAAAAAGAAAACGCTACAGAGGATCCAAGGACACTTAGACTCTTTTCTTCAAACTCTTTTGTTTAGAGATGGCTCAGTAAAATTAAAGTGACTCACCTAATGAAAATATTTCCCACAGCAGAACTCCAAAGGACCATACATCACTCTGAATGGTATATACTCTATCAAAAATGGTTTCTGGTGCCATCCATTTTAGGGGTAGTCTGGCCTAAAAGCATTTTCATAAACAAAATGGTATCACAGTTTAGCAAAACACTGAGTTTCCACAAACCTCTTTAAGGGAAAAAAAGAAAAAAGAAGTCCTGATTCCATGTTAATTCTCTATCAAACAGATAATCTGAAACTTACATCTCCTTTCCTGACGTAATCTGGGTCTTTGTAGATGTCTCGAGCCAAACCAAAATCACAGATTTTGACCACGTTATTGTCTGACAAGAGGATATTACGAGCAGCCAGGTCCCTGTGGATGCACTGCAAAGAGAAGTAAACAACTTCATACGCTGCCTGTTGTCACAGCTCTGTCCACAGGGCTGATCTCTTTCACATATGTGCTCTCCTACCCTCAAAGGCCAGATAATTCTTAAAACCTTTTAAGAAAAAGAAGCCTCAGCATCAACAGTTGCTGATTTTAAGTGCTTTTTTGATGGTCACAACTGATTTGGCTCAGGGAGACTTGTGTTCCCAAGTCCAAACATACATCTGTTTATCCACTGTGCAGAGAGAGCCTTTGAAGTTAGCTAATTAATTATCCTAAGAAGCTGACACAAAACAGGTTCAGATCTGATTACCTTTAGATTTACTTAGGTTCACTCAAATCTGTGTACTCCACTATTTCTCTGAAAAACGCCACACTAAAATGCTGACTTGATTCCAACACAAACTAATCTTTACTACAGAGAAAGAAGTCCACCTATGCAGAAAAACAGCTTAGTTAACAACCCAAACACTCCAAAACTCAAACCTCAATAGCTTGAAGTAAAAAAATCAGGCTCTGAAAGTGGCTACAGATTTGCTTCTAGTATGGACTGAAACTGCAGATTCTGGAAGCAGGTATTTTTACATATGCACATCAATCAGCATGTATGAACAGCAGACAAAAACATGTTTTTAGAAAAAGACTCTGGAGTCTGCTCTTGAACACCTAGCCTGCACTCTAGAGCAGTGTTGCATTTCCTGCTTCTATTTTCTTTTCCCATTTCTAAGTATTTTTTGTTTCTATACAGCTGCAGGCAATTCCTCACTCTTGCTGGAACTGTCATCCTTTGAAACATGTGCTCTACATGTTAGGGCTCAAACCACAGAAAAATATTTCTAGAAGGCCAAAATGCAGGAGAGGTGCTGCTGACTGCCAGGGTGTCTTCCGCAAGAGATTCTCCAAGGAGTCATCCATGAAGTTTCATAGCTGAGCATCGTCTCTCCTCACATTGCCCTTCCAATCCCAGAGAACAAGGTACAAGCAACCCCCTTAGAGCAAAATACTTTATTCCAGTTTAGCTCCTGTTACCAGGGATTTATCCCTAATTCCTTAATTGTCCTTCTAAGTCAGCTCCCCTCCTCCAACCACTTAGCCATTTTTCTATGAAGTGGTGGCCCATAAACCTTTTACAGATCACTAACATTTGTGTCAATACAGGCTGTTTCACTCTGCGGCATCAGTGATTTGGGTACCTCCTAGAGCAAAAAGAAAATGTTGCGGATGACTGCTAGTCCAAAGACGAACATGCTGTTTCCTTCTATAGACCTACAGCATTACTTCCTACAGTCAAATAAATAACATGCCACTCTTCCTGAGAAGTTCCTTACTTTGCGTGAAGCCAAGAACTCCATTCCCCTCGCCACCTGGAAGCTATAACAGATGAGGTCCTCCATGGTCAAAGGGTTCTTGCAAAGGTCTTCAGGACCAGCTGCAAAGAATCAGATGACAGTCAAACACGCCCTTTGTCACTGCTCATTCACCAATAACTGCTGTTAGGTAAAAGTCCTACGGCACATAGGACTGGAAGAGCAAGTTTTTTGGCTGTATAATTATCACTAACAAACCACTTTACATCAAACTAGCCTTGTGCAAAATAAACTTTGAGACGATGGGTTATACCCTAGGCCTCCTTGCTTATTTCCAGAGCTCTCACTGGAGAAAAGATTTGCAAAATAATCCCAAAAGAAAAACAACCGAAGCCCAGCTCACAAGTTCCTACGACAGTAAAGCTTTCTGTGGTTTCAGTTGAACTTAGAAACCAAGGAGAGGGAGGCCCCACCTAGTCTTTATGATGAAAGAATACGCCATAGGGAGAAAGACTTCAATTTGGCAAAAAGCCCTGCTAATTTAGTGTAGAAGAACCCTAACCTCATCCTCTAGTGACCTGGAGAAATAATGTACTCAAATATACCTAGGCATTTAGCTCCTGCTGAAATAAACAACTCTGTGACTTTGCTCAGCTCTTGATTTTAAGCAGACATCTACCAAGAACTACAGCACTGGTCGCTAAAACCTTAACCTAAGGGCTGCTTCAGGTCTACATACTTCATGTAACATCCCAGCTCAGAGGGTGAATGTTTACACCAGGGAGCACTGGAAAGGGACCATGATGGTGTGGAAATGTACGAAATGCACATCTGACGTTACCTATTAGATCGCATTGAAACTGCAAGATCATTCTCCCTGTTTACATACTGATGTTTTCTTTGCATTAAATGATTTTTAGCAGTAGTTGAGGTACAGGCAGTAGAGCTATGGCCTTCCTCACAACTACTCTGATCCCACTTGTAGGTGAAATTAGCAGCCTCTGAAATGGCAGCACTGAGGATTTTGTGCTGCGCCTGCCAAAGCAGGACATGGCAAATGCATCAGTGAAACCACTGCAGAGGATATGTGCGTCCTCGGGAGGCTCTGAATGAGTGGATAATTCAGGCTTCCTGTTCCTGACAGACCACCTGGGCCAAGGGAAGGCAAAGCAAGCTCTCTGCTAACAAGCAGTGAAGCAAATAGTATTTCACAGCATTTAACTTCTGGGTAACCATTAGGAAATTCAGTTAGCATCCTGGTGCATCCCTGTCTGCCCTGCCTTCAGAGTTTGTGCTCTGCAATTTTACCTGAAGATATTGGGGCATTAAATAAACACATCTCCAAAAGGCTTCACACTAAAAACAGACCCTTTTCAGACAGGACATTATCGGGGATTGGGCTGAGGGATTTGGGATGCTGATCTAGATAACTCATAGCTCAGGAACTTTGGCCATCCAGAGAATAGCCTGCACACAGCTTTGAGGGAGCCTCATAAATCACACAGTCCCCAATGTCCCTCACCAGACCCACCAATGACATGTTTCAACACCAGGAGAAGACATATCCTACCATCCTCCTCTTCCACATCACTCAGGGACCGCTCCTCCACAAAGCCAGAGCTTGCAGAGCTCTGGCTGCTCGTGATGCTGTCCAACCGTCGCTTCAGGTCAGAAGAGACATCACCAACATAGTTCTCTTTCCCCTGCCGAAATCTGGCACATTTGGTCTAGAAATACGAAGGGAAAGAGAGAAAAATCAGAAGCTGAAAGCATGCCAGAAGCTTCTACTGGAGAGGCAGTGATGCTCCCTATGGTCTGTGCCAAGGTCACCAGGGAAGGCAGGGAGAGCAGCCCAGTGAAGGTGTGATCAGCTGCCCTGCTCCGAGCCAGCACTGGTTGGGGCATCAGGCTGGTGCACTGACAGTACAGGCAAAACCCAACCCATGGCCATGTGGGTTCACCAGCTGGAGCGCCCTCTGCCACTCCACAGCACAACTTTTGCCTGCTTTCACAACCTCCCAGCCAAACCCCAGCAACATCTCCACATGCTGGGGACTAAATGCACACTGAGGAGCTGGTGTCCTCAGCCCCCAGTGCCCTCCACCTGTGAAAAACACATGGATGGATGCTGCCAAGCCCTCTTGTACACTCCAGCCTCTCCTTACTGCTATGGCTTTACCTCCTGCTGCTGCAAAGGCCCTCCTGCTAAACTTCTACCTTGGCCGAAACCCTAACAAGCCATCAAAATCTGACTTACTTCCTTCTTCCCCTAAGCCACTACATGCCTGTAGGAAGGAATCCAGCCCCACAGGTATCTTCCAAAACATTTTCCTTTTCTCCTGCTTTGGTTTGGTCATTTATTTCCCTGGCAGGGCTGGTTTTTAACATTGCCAAATCCCATTCCCGCCGCTTGTGTAAGCAAGGGTCAGCACCCTCATGAAACCCTGTCTCTTCCTTCAAGGCCTCTCAGATATTTGTTTATCTTTTTACCTCACAAGAAGATGCAGTGAGCTGCCTTTGCCAATATAAAATAGCAAACAATGTCTCCAAGGATAAAGAAAAATAACCCCCTGGAGAACCAACAAGCAGTGGGAAGAAGCTCTGATCTAAACACAGCAGCTGCAGGAAGACTCAACATGGCTCTACCAACATGGCAGAGCACAGCCCAGAGGCCTCCCTCTTGGCTGTGGGTAGAAAAGGATTGGGGTCCCAGAGTGGCCCTGAGTGCTGGGTACACACAGCCAAGTTCTTCATACAGCAATCTGACCCTCAGAGGGCATGGATCCTCCAGACGGATCCTCTCCAGAAATAAGACTCCTCTCAGAGGTGCCCAGAAATGAGTTTGAAAATGCCGGTTTCCATTCTTCCCCTTATTTCAAATCAAGGTGCAGAGGGGGTGCTGTGATGGAGTTCCTTTTGGCAAAGGGCTTGGGAGGTGAAAAGCTGAATGTAAACTCATGAACTACATCAATTATACAAAACTATTAACAGCAAAAGAAATGTATAGCCTCGTTCAGCAATGAGCCAAGGGGACAGCGGAACAGATAATTACGTGATAGCAGATGCCTATGGATAGCTGATGGATATATACACTAAGCAAGGAGTGCAGTTATTGGAGGTGGTCTGGAGCCTAACTAAGAAAGGAAAAAATTCAGGCTGATAATAAGAAAAAACTTCCTGAAAGATACGGCCAAGTGTAGAACAGTCTGCCAAAGGAAATAATGGAAGCCCAGTTCCTTTGCACATTTTAAGCTAACAATAACAAAACAGCTACATTGCAGGGGCCAGGGGAAAGACTAGATGACCTCTGATGTCTTTGCCATCTCTCATTCCCATGAGAAGCACACTAAGACATTCAGCGTCCCCAGGGATTGCCGCTTCAGTCTGCACTAGAAAAAGAAACATTGTGTGTGGAAAAAAACCCACCAAACCAAACATTCTACTGTTAACCTTGACTCCTTACCTTGTAGGGGACAAATTCACTCCTCTTGCTCCGTAGGTAAGCTGACAGATTTCCGAACTTGCAATATTCCACAATCACCATGAGTGGGCCTGTACATCACATAAAGCAATTCATTAGACCATTAATATCCCACCTTATCTCACAGCATAACTTCTGGCTAGAAATTCATGCAGTTTAAAGAGCATTCCGATAGCCAAAAGTTTTTAAAAATATCAGTAATAAAAAGAAATAAAATCTAATCAAAGCACTGAAATTATTCATTTTTCTGCTGTTTAAGGGAAGAAAACAAAGCACATAATTTTGAGAATCATAGGCTTAACTTCGTATGCCAAAAAGTATAGTGGTGTGTTTATATTCAAAGTGCCAACAACAGCCCAAGCTAATCGACATTGTAAGGATGCGACATAAATATCTGAATGAATTTCAGTACAATTAACCTCTTCAATAAAATACACACATGATTACCCATGCATTTATCCACAGGTGGTTAAAGTACTAAAAATTTAAAACAGGAATCCTGGTTTCAGGCATAGATGCCTTAATGTATAATCTAAACATGGTATTTCATGTTCAAATTTACTTCATATAGGCATATGCTATGGTGATAAATTTCCATCCTAGGTTCTACATCCTGGCCATCTCTATTTTAATATGGGATAAACAAGGAAATAAATATTTATAGATTATCTTTCCTTCAACTACTGACTTCTGTCATGGAACTTTACAAATTAAATTTTCATCCCATGGTAAGCCAACAAGTAAGCTTCCTTGAAAAATTATTACTGAGTTACTTTACACTGAATTTCTTCCAAATTAGTTTGTAGTACTGGATTTGCCAAACAAAACATCTGTCCCTGATTATAAAGTGAAATGGGTTCATCCACCCAGAGCTGGACTCCAAATTGCAGTCTCCCCCTCCTACACACATACACAGGCACCAAGAGCCCATCCAAAGACAGAGAGGGGAAGTCCCAGCTTGCAGTCACACTGTAGATGGTGACAAGAGTAAGAGTAACTTGTTAAATCTGGTATTAGACTCAGCTCTGAAGTCTGTTACACATGGGCTGTCCACTATAAAGGTAGATCTCAAGTACAGAAAAGCAAAGTGGTAGAACAACTAAGGGATGAAGCTAGCATGGCTTTTATTCCACCCTTACTCTGCCTTTATTCCACCCATGGCCTGCTCACTCTTATCAGATTTTTTTTTTTTAAAAAAAGAACTACTCTTTCCAATTCTCAATTTTGAATTTCAATTGCCTGTGCAGCAGACATGGAAGAAATAGGGTTTTCATTAGCACCTCCTCACCCACTAAGAAGTTACTCACCTCCTGGCTTTGTGCAGGCTCCAAGTAAATTGACAACATTGAGATGATGGCCAATATGAATGAGTATCTTCAGCTCTGACATAAGAGCTCTGTGCTCACTATGGGTTGCCCCTTCTGCAGAGGTAAAGCAACACAGGTCAGGAGCATCACAGACAGAAAGGTTTTTCCCTCCTCCCCATTCTCTTCTGGTATTTATCCAGCCCATCATGAGAGGAGCCTTGTTGGCTGGTAGGCCATGTCAGCTATGCCAGTACAGCACGGGGTGGAATACAGCCCCCAGCTGCTGGCAGCCCCATTTTGCTGCCCTATTACACCTTCTTTAGGAGCAATGTGTCTGGGAACCACAAATTTCAGCTTTCCTGTGGCAAATGTGAAGCAGTATAATATGATTTAAAGTGAGGAGAAAGCTACTCCAAATTACAACTCAGTTTGGAGCGCGCCTAAGCCATTGTCTTGAGACTTGCAGAAAGCTTCCCACGAGGATGCATAAAGCAAAAATGGACATGTAGAAATAGATTGCAGGAGCAACTTTATGTTCTGAACCTAAGTGGAATTATAAAGCAGTGGCTAGGAAACCACAGCTGCATTGTTCCAGTTATCAATGAGGGAAAGGCATGTACTTTCTCTAATCATTGCTTCATGATAACAGCTGTTAAACGAAACTTTTACAACAATGGGTACAATAGTTATAGTGTTGATAAATATCTCTATATTGTATATTCAAGTTGAAGTTTTAGTCATTATTTTTACCTTTAAGCATTTTGACTGCCACTGTTTTGCAGGTAGCAGTTTTGTCAATCCCAAATGCATCTGCTTCTATGACCTGGCCAAAAGCTCCACGTCCAAGAGGTTTACCTTGAAGTGAGAACACAAACATATTTGCTTGGCACAGCAGGCAAAAGTTGTAGAATAAAAAGCAACTCCAAAATGAGTTCATGAAGCAGAAATTAACAGAGGATTTGAAACGAAGATAGGGTGCACCATATCCTATGGGAACACAGAGCCCACTCAGGGATCATGCAGTAGAGCAGTCCCATGACAAGCCTGGACCCAAAACACCCTCCAGCATAGTGCTGGCTGCACTAAATGGCTCATGCAATGAAAACTCACCTAGCTTTAGCCGGTCTCTGGGAAACTCCCACTTGCTGGCATCATATGGGAGCCGCTCACAGTGCTCGTCTATAGGGACTTCATCAGGATCCATGATGATTGACAAGTAGCCAGTCTTCATGTCCCCTCCATTGGCCTGGAAAATGGTATTAGTTGCAGTTGCACAGTTTTTGCTGAAAATGTGCAGGCAAAATGCCATTTTCTCACTTTAGAGTATTTCATTAGTTCCCAGAAATGCCAGGCTACCATTTCCCTACACCATGCCATCTTGAGTGTGATCGTTGTTAATTACTTGCACTTTTCTTTTCTCGCTCTCTCTCTTTTTTTCCTTTTTTAATAAACAGAACCAGATGAAACATTTTTCTCTTGCAAGGGCCTGTTCAATTAAAACCAAATTTCTGCGCCCCCGGTTCCAGGCAAGAATGTTATGGCATGGAGAGAAAAAATGTGTCTGTTGATTCAAGAACAATGGAAAGAAGCAACACAAAAGGCCTCAAGTCAGCTCTCATTTGTCATGCAAGACCAGTGCTGATAGGACAGTATGAGAATTTTTTCATTACCCGCTTAACGGTCCGGAGGATGATTACAAGAAGCAACCAGAAGAACATGGCAATCACGGCAGTGCCAACGAGGATAATGAGCTCCAGATTTGTTTTCTCTTCAGCGCCTGGGAAGAAATAAATGAATATTTGAGTGATAGTTGGAAGCATATTTGTTTTGTTCATTCATTAAAGTAAAGAACGGAGGTCCTTGTTCTGAAGGTTCGTTTTAAAAGTGCAACATAGAGCAAGGAAACGAAAGCTAAACAAAACAAAAAGCTTGGGAGGTTATGTTGGAATATTACAGTTCCATGTTGTTTTACACACCATCCAATTTCTCAGCATCAACTTTGTTCCAAGGACAGTGTCTGGATCTTTGGCAAATACAAAAAAGTAAAATTCACATTTTGGGAAGAAATCATTGTTTTAGAACACCAAAAACTAATTACTCTTCCTCTAGAAATCAAGAAAACACCCCCATCATATAGAAAATAAAGAGCTGTGAGAATGACCTAGGGAACAATCTCTCTTTTGTCTCTTGACATCATTCATCTGGGGCATGAAAAATGTGGGTCTACAAGAACACATGACAATAAGGTCTTATTTACAATGTTCCTTTTCCCGTAAAATAGTGGCCAGCAGATACCACTTGAACATCTTCTAGCGCACAGAGGCAGCTCTCTTCTTCAGCTCCTGTTTGCCACATCATGCTCCTGTATTTCATCCTTTGCACCACAGAGATTTTCCTGCACAGTAGCACACTCCATTGCATGACCCCAATGAGCTGCACTGTAAGTTTCTCGGAGTGAAACAGTATGTCGTCCACAGATTTCAAATTTCTGCAGATTTCTACAGCCATATTTACCACTTCAGCTGAAATCTACATCAATGTCATCTGCAGATCATTTCCACCCCATGTAAACATTTTGTCCAACATCTAAATATCCTAAAAGGACTGATGAGAATAACATGATATTGTTTTAATTGCCTTAATGGAACAGATCAGACAACCACCTTAGCTGTAAAGACAGAGATTTGTGAAGGGTTCAGCGACTAAAGTACGCAAATGTACTAATACCAAGAGCAAGGAGCTTTTAGTTTGAGGCTTCTGGTTGGAAATCTTAGTGCAAATTCCATCGTGGTCCCAGCTACCCAAACTGCAGACTAACCTCTTGCTAGGATTTACTGTTTGTCATTGCAACTTGTATTTTGGTGTGGCACAATAGGACTGGAACAAGTGAGAGATCGGTCTCACAAATGATGCTTTCAGAGTGTGGTGGACCAAAGCTGGAGTCCCCTAACTCAAAATCACTACCTGTTCCAATGAAATGGGACAGCAATCACAACAGACTGCAAAAACTCTTCACTGTGCCTTAGATTGTGAGAGCAATGACATAATTTAAAAAGGTACAACATCCTATGCTAAAAAACATAGTATGACAATTATGTTACTTAGACAACAGAGATGCCCCAGGATAGCTACATGTTTACGAAGCTCTGTTGTATGGGTTTGCACATAACATAGATTGGTAGAGCATTCTTTGCAACCACAAGTAAGATAGATGCAGTTTTTGTTGAAAAACAGCATAGTGGAGAAGAAAGAACCAACCTCAACAGCTGGTTTACGACAGCTATGACAGCACCCAATTTGTGCTTGATAGGAATGGTCAGGACTTTCCACAAATTTCATAGCATATGTTCAGATCTCCCACCAGGATAGCCAGTAGATTTTCCTTCTGGTTATTCTAAAGATTTTATGCACAATCCAGAAAGAAGCTGACACCAACCTTCCACTGAAAAAAAGGCCACTGCTTTACTGCATCCGAGGACATTGCATGCAAGGCAGGTGTACAGCCCTCCATCTTCTTTCCTCACTCGACGGATGGTTAGTGTTTTGTTCCCATCTTTCAAAACAATACCTGGGAAAAAATTACGATTCTTAGTTTTGCTGTTTTCATGCCACTTTTTGTAAAGAATTCAAAATGAAACTTTTCATGGTGAAAATCAGCAGTCAGTCCCATGAAAGAAAGCCTTTTAATGATAATAGCAAGGGAGCAATCCTCACCTGAATCTTCCACAAGGGTCTCATTGTTTTTAAACCACATGATGCTTGGAGGAGGAATGCCATTCACTGCACATGACACTTCTATAGTTTCACCAATGTCTGTTGTTTGATTTTCCAGATTTCCAACAAGTGTGGGTGCCATGGGCTCTGTTGGTTTGAAAATACAGTAAAATTACTGATTATTAAGAAAAAGATCCATTTTTTTCAGTAGTAGCCATTCATGTCCCAGTAACAGAGTCTCAAATCCTTTTATTACACCAAGAGCCAGAGTGCTCATGTTAAGATCATAGCTTCAACTTCCACATTACATGAAAAGATTAATATAGCCAAGAAAATTTAAACAGTATTGATATTACTTGCTTTAGCTGATTTAATTTGTAACTGCTCAGGCTGCTGAGGGAAGAGGGAATACTTGAGAAATTGCTTCCCTCACATTTCTATGTCCAGGGTCCTTGTGACAGGTTTGATACTGTTGGTCCATTAAACATCCATTCAGGACAGGCTGTGAACATGCATAAGTATTTTCCTGAATCTGCCTAAAAAGTCATCACTACTTGTATGAAATCTGACTGATTATCAGCTTTGCATTGCTTGTGCCTGAATGCCAGAATCACTTATGGCAGTTTGAAATTATAGGCACTGCTTCAGACTCAAGAGTCAGTCACACAAGGCAACAGCATTAATGCTACGAATACACACATGCATATACAGCTACAGAGAAAAATGTGTTCTGAAAAGTAAAGTGGAGAAGTTACTGAGCTAAACACATTACTTCAGCAGAAGCCAAACACATCTGCTTGCACAGTACAGTGGCTCAGTCAGTGTTTCCTCACTGGTATTAATGAAGCAGTCCCTGCTGCCTGGACAAGCCCCAGAAGTGTGTGTTACAACAACTGGTTTAAATCTATTTAACAAACCAAGTGCACCATTAACCAAACACATGCAAAGCCTGAACACACCAAAAGCTGCCACTACTGCAATTATTTTCATGCACAACCGCTCATTTTGCTTCAGAGTAAGAGATCAGTACCTTGAACAGTAAGGTGCTTCACCAGGCAGTGCTGTGTTTTAGCCTTTTTGTCCTGAGCAATGCAGACATAGTCCCCTCCATCTTGGAGGGAGATGTTACGAAGGATGAGCTCCAAGGTGACGTTTTCACCATTGGTATTTGAAACTGTCTCATTCAGCTTCTGGAGAGCATTGAGGTTCTTGCAAACAGGCATGGGCAGCCCTCCAAAGGGAGTCTGCGAAACGTGAGCACTGAGTTTGTACCACGACAGCTTCTCAAAGGTGAATTTGTCTGCTGTACATCGCAAGGACATGTTATCCTTCTCTGTCAGTTGATTCTGAGGATGGAGATTAATTTCAAGACCCCCTGCAAGTTAAAAAAATAAAAGAAACTCCAATTCTGCATTTTGTGGCTAACATTAACTTGGAAAAGTAATTTTGGAAATACAGGTTTTGTCATCCTGTCTGGTTGCAAATAAGGAAACGAAACACTGAAAAAGACCAATCAAATCAATCAGTCAGTCAACTAATCAATTTTCTAAGGAGTACAATCTCATTAAAAGCAATACATTTCAATGGAGGACTGTGTAACGAATACAGTTACTTTCCCTGTAGAAACTTACAGCAACCTAAGATGATTCTCAGCACTATCTTACAGTTCATTTTTAAATTTAGATTAAAATAAAATTTTGGCATGTGAATATGGGGACTGATTGTTAAGGAGACAGAAGCTCTTTGCCATTGGTTGTGAAAATTTTAGTCTTAGCTCTTACAGTATGTCTTCATTCATTTTGTGACATTACCGTCATTTCTCTACAGCACTTTTAAGTGACTGCAAAAGCTTTAAAGTAGTCACACTTGGGACAACAGTATCCATCTTGCATCACTTTCACTGGCCCACCATTCCACTGATACTAGCAGAACTAATCACTCGCCTGAAAGTAGTGGCAACTACTATTAGTGGCAACTTTAAAGGCTGCCTAAAGAAAACCTTAGGTAAACCTAAAATCCGAAAGAATTAAAGGATTTCATAAAGGACAGGAATCAGATAACAGCACTGAAGTGCCTTTCATTAACAGACAGACAGAATAACATTAATTTAAATGGCTGTCTTTGGCAGGGTGCACTTACTGGTCACATGGAAGGAGATCACTCTCTCACTTGACCCAGCCCTGTTCGTAGCCATACATCTGTACAAAGCAGACACATTTGCTGCTTGAATCACGAGGGTGCTCACAGTCTACAAAAGAACAATCAAGAAATTTCATACCACATCAGTGCTAAAGTAACACCCAACCACCTCAACAGCTCAGCTAAGGGCTCTGCAAATATCTGCACAACCAAAAATCCCTCCAAAGCACAAGCCCACAGCATGGCAAAAGCAGAGTCTCCTTCTGAAGCTTACATTTTTGTCCTTAAGTGTGTAACAATCAGGTAAAAGGAAATGGGAAAAAGCAGAAGGTGGACTTTGGTATATGCATTAAAAAATGTTGCACCCACAATTTTTTCTGCTTTTCAGTCTCTCCAGCTTCTATTACAATTAACTGGCAAGATTAACACATCTAACTTCAGACCACTGAAAGGCAGCTACTGAAATCTAAGTCAGTTATATTCCTCAGTGGAGACTCACTTTGGATCAGTGTTCAAAGGATCTGAAAGTGTGTATCCCTGCCTCTTGGCTTCAGCAGGAGCTTGCCCGGCTAGCTGAGAGTAGATCCCCGAGTTTAGCAATAGGTAAAAAGAGTCCCATCTCTAGTGATGTATTCCCAGATATGTGGACTGCTGAACAGGGTTAATCATCCCCAGCCAAGAGAAAAGAAAATCTGCTCACCTTTGTTTTCCCAGCAATAGTAACAACTCGGTGCTTAATTTCAACCTGATTCCCACCCTTTCTCTCTGAGATCACTTTCCATTTCTTGCATGCATATGGATTGGCTCCTGAGCGAACCTTTCTGAAATGTAAGTAGGGACATATGCATTAGATAAGAGGAATATTTGCCCTTCGAGAGAGTGATTTTGGGTTCTCCTTATAATATGCAGATATCCATAAGTCAGATGCATCACTGGCCACAGCTTGCAACTGTGAGGGAAGCATATGCTTCTGGAAATATTTCCATTAAATTTCACCCTATAACCTACTGAGACCTTCATGCTCTTTAAAGTAAAGGACCCCCAAGCCTAAAGGTGAATTTCCTAATTAATCTCCCTGTGTCAGCTCAGTCGAGATGGTTGGAGTAAAGCAGCTATTCTGGGAACAAACCTCCATTCATAAATGGATGATTCAAGTTGATTTAGTTCAAAGGAAGACAGAGAGACATAGAAATTGCTGAACTCCCTACAAGAATTTCTTGAGGACAGTAGCTATTGTGTAGGAAGTAACCAGGCACCAAAGGAAGAAACTAGTAGAATCATTTTAAAAACAACAACAGGAAAGAAGAATGCCTTTTTTTTTGTCCCTGGCCTTTTTTTTTTTTTTAAAGGAAATCTGGTCTTATGGCAGGCCCAGATAAGGGAAGCTGCGTGAATCTCAGTCAGGCACTCTCTCTATCATTCCCCAACATCAATCAGTGCACTTCCTCTGAGATACACTTTCACACAGATAAAGAGCACCATCACACTCAGCACTTGAGCACAAGAAAAAAAACACCACAAGGACGCGTAATTAGCATAAACAGCAAATTTCCTCTGTTTGGGATGGAGTTTTGGGCCTGCAGCCCACAGGGGGATCTGAGAGACGGGCATGCGAACAGCTGCATTTGGAACCCCGCACAAGTCGAGATGCCCTTCAAGAGAGCACGACAGCAACATGCCAGCACTGCTGGATCCTCTCTGCGGGTGGCCCTCGCCTCTGCCAACAACAATGACCTTGGCAGAGCCCGCCTGCAGCAATCTGCAAATTAAGTACAAGTCTTTTCTTCAATGGCCATTGGGTTTGTGCTCAGTAACGAGCCTGCATGAGGGAGGCACCAAACAAACCCCAACCCAACACAAACACCCCTTAAGATCTCCATAAGCTGCAGAAGATAGCAAGGACGTGGCACTCACTGCGGGCTGAAAGTGCACTCCTCCTCCAGCTGCCAGTGCCAGAGCACAGTGGTGGGCGGTGGGATGGCGTAGACGGTGCAGGTGAGCGCCTGTGTCGAGCCGTACTTGTAGGAGTCCACGGGGGCCATCAGCGCATTCTCACCGATCTGGGGGGGCACTGCAGGAGAGAGCAGCAGGTCACACCTCCTGCCGAAGGCTCCCCAGCGGGTGTGCGTTAGACACAGGGTGACCAATTCACACCACGCCCCAGTACAAGTGCAACACAGACCATCTCCAAGGACATGTGGGGAAGCAGTGAACCTGCCCAACACTCTGAGGATCAAGATACTTAGGATCTCCTACAAAATTCCCCTTCAATACTCCATGATTTCAAATGCAGTTCCTGGACTCTCACCACCATTCCCAACCATCAAATGCACATTATTCCCCAGGCCTGATCCCACTGCACGTAGCCTCGCTGCCCTTTTCAAGACCTGCTGTCTTCAAAGCATAGGCTGTTTCCTGGGGAGCAGAAATGAGGGGGTAGGATAGGAGGAGAAGGGTTGC
Source organism: Oreocharis arfaki (assembly GCA_013398015.1). NCBI lineage: Eukaryota > Metazoa > Chordata > Aves > Passeriformes > Paramythiidae > Oreocharis > Oreocharis arfaki. The sequence goes on from VZRR01005972.1 coordinate 196,338, forward strand.
AGAGAGCAAGGCAGAAGAGGAGGGAGAGCCTGTGTGGGGCAGGAAGGATGGGTGAGGCGGGACAGGGCCAGGATGGAGCGGGGTGGAGGAGGACCCCAGCAGCACAGCCAGCAAGAAGGGCAGGAAAAGAGCAGAACACAGAGGCAAAGAATAATATACAGAAAAAAAACAAACCAAAACAAAAAAACCCACCGCCCACAAAAAGTATCATCACAACACCAACACCCAGAGTCTGCAGCCTCTTGACTGACACATCCTAGAGCCAGGAGAGACAAGTCACCTCTGCCCTCCCAGGGCTCAGGTTCAAGGGCTGTTCTTCTTCAGTAGTTAAATCTTCATTTAACTAGCTAATTTAGCTATGGGATGAATTGAGCCTGAGGATGGTAATATACCACATCTACACATGAAAGAAAGGCACCTCTAGTGCCCCACTTACCATTCACCAGCAGCGTAAACATATGTCTTTTCTGCATCTTGTTAATGGGATTTGTAAGGACAACTGTGTAATTCCCTGCGTCCTTTTCAGTTGCTTCAGTGATCACTAATGCGTAGCCAAGTTTAACTGTATGATTTGCACTGATGGCTTTTCCATTTTTATACCTGAAGAAAACACAGAGCACTTTGAATATTTAATGATTTGCATTAACTAAGAAAATCTCACTTATTCAAACATATTATATCCCAGTTCTTACCATTTAGCCTCTGGTGGAGGATATCCTTTAAACTTGACAGGAATTTTGACTGTGTCACCTAGCCTAGTCTCAACAACATTCTCCATTTTCTCCAGGTGAATAAAAGGACTTTCTGAGGGAAGAAAAAAAAAGGACTTAAACTAAATGGTCTTTCCTCATGGACCAAAGCAAAAGTGCTTTGCATTTGGGTTAGCATCTAACAAGATGACAAATAGAAATTAGTGACAGGGCTATGGGTCATTGGTAAAGCACAGCTGGCTCCAAGCTGGGCTCTGGAGAGATGCCATCATGAAAACCGAGTCCTGTCCTTCACACAGAGGAACAGACCAGTTTCCTCACCAAGGAGCTCTGGAAAGCAGAGGCAAGACTCAGCTTGCAGAATAGTGTGCCAACTGTCAGACCTGCATATGTGTATATATATACACATATCATAAAACTCACTCAATATACTCATTCCAGGAAATTAGACTATTCAAAACTAGAGTATGATAAAGTTAGATACTCTCAGACTATTCTCTATGTATTTGAACCTCTGCAGTCACAGAGTACTCTGAAATTATTTACATTATTTGTTATAAGTTATAAACTTGCAATCAGGCTAAGACAGTGAATTAGCCTTTTGACTAAGATTCAGGATGGTTTAGACTTAGTATCTGGAATACCCAGTATAGCACATGATCTCATTTTGGTTCCTGAAGAGCAGAACAGAAAGAACCTAGGAGAAAATTCAGTATATCTTTAATCACTAGGCCCACAATAAGTTTGAAAGTTTTTTGTTTCTTTTTAAAAGTGCCATTAATATTCTGGCCCCTGAAATCAGACCTCAAGAAAACCAGTCCCCTTCAAAATATAAACCTCTTTGTCTGACTCCGTGATTAAAAATGAGCCATTCTCATGCTGGCAATTTTTTCTATAAGTAAGTTAGTGGAGCTGGGGCCATGCCCACGAGGCAGTTGAGAAAAGGGTGTAGGATGTGGCCTCGTACTTATCTATCCACTTAGCCAAGCTGTTTCCCTTGCATCATTTCCGTACAACTCCATTTGATCCATCTATTCATAATACAAAAGCTGAAAGTTTTATTTTCTTAGCTCATTCATGCTGACCCAGATTCTTGTGTCACAGAGCCACCAAGATCTAGCCTAAGTTCACCAAGAGTGAGAACAGGCAGCCCTTATACAAAGCCAGCTACACAAATTGAGTTTTGCATCCTCCTCCTTAAGGAGGTCAATGCAGAAGAGGATCAAAGGTTTGCATTGTTTATTCTACTGTCCATTTTCCAGTGGGATTCTACAGCTTCCAGTAACATACAACATCCTTTAAAATCTTATTATTAACTAAGGTTGTAGTATTAAAATAATCCCATACTAGTTGCAAGAGAAATACTGTAGCTGCAGTTTGGTTCATTTCTGTCATTTGATTCATCATCAAGATGCCTTCTGTATCCCAGTAATTAATCCTAAATATGAAACAACCAAAAAACTGAAGTGGAAAATGTCATACCATGGATAATGAAGTAACTGCTGTTTTTCATGTTCATACGACCACTGGATGCTGCGCAAGTATATCGACCTTTGTCATTTAGGGACACACTGTCAATGGTAAGGGTGCTTACAAACCTCTTTATTTCTCCTGCAGTGGTTTTTACATCCCTAATAGTGGCACGTTTTTCCTGTAATAGACAAAAGACAGAGATGTTTGGAAATGCCATTGTTATTCCTTCTGTCACCTTTTGCACGCTCGTATATACCAGAAATTTTGTTGCATATTCTTTCTCTTCTTTCTCAACACTTTAAAGGGGGAAGTGAACCTAAATCAAATTGCGTTGTGATGAAGGCACCTCTAAGTCAGTACAACTTTACCTTGATGGAAGGGTAGTCCCATTTAAAATCGATTCCCACATTCAGCTCTGTCCTTACAGTGCAATTGAGAACAAGTTTTTCTCCTACTGCCAGCTCTACTTCATCGTGCGGGTTCATTGTCAGGTCATAAATTCGGTACCCTAGAGAAAGAAAAAGGCACGCATGAAACGTGGGGGTAAGAAGAGTTTTCTTTATGGTACTCAGCAGCAAATTTCTCAGGTGAATTCATCAAAACTCCTACCAAAACCCCAGCTACGAAAAAGCCCCTCGATGCCCCAGCGCAGAATGATAATGGGTGTACAAAGGAGCCTGGAGAGAAGTGATGTGCCTGCCCTGAGCACTTCCCAGCTGAGCCCTGTGTCAGACAGTGACACAGCGGGATGCGTGCACTAGATCAGAGCCCCTCCAGTGGTGGGAGCAAGCAAGAGACAGTGACTCATACAGTTCCCCTGCCTTAGACACCTTCTTATACTTGGAGACCTAAAACTGAAGGAGATATACACCCATTCCCAGCAGTAAGCAGGAACTTTATAGAGAATAACAGTGAGGCATTAGCAAAATTATCCGACGTTTACTTTGTGCAGTAAAATATCTCAAAACAGAACATTCTGATTGAAGAAATTCTAGAGATATTCTGAAATACATCCTGATATCCTCCAAATCAGAGTGAGGACTTGAGAATTTGGTGGAGAAGTACAAGCCTTCTGCACAGAGTAAACAGTGGAGGGCTGCTATGCCTTCCTGACAAGCCAGGAGAGACTGCCTTGGTACCATTTGGATACTTGAAATGGTCACTGTGTCCTCAGGTGAAAGAGAAATAGCTGCTGAGTTTCAGCTCAGGCTCAAGCCTCTGCAGAATTATCACATTATTTCTGGAGTTTGATGAACAACTGACAAAATATACCAGGAAAGCATAAAACCCTGTGAGAGTCAAGATACATGTCTTCAGGGAGACAAGACAACCCAGCTCGTAGTGCGACCTTCAGATCCACCCTTCCCTTGGTACCCCCTCAGAGCAATTTCTTTTCATCTGCTGCTGATGGATGCTTGCCTCTCATTTCCTTCAACTGCGGCTTGCGTTGCTGATAAGTGATTTTAGGAAAAACGTTTGCATTGTCAGAAAAAAAAAATTAAAATCCCTGGCATCTATGTAAAACACTAAAAATAGAAGCACTTATCCCAACGATCAACCAAAAAGAACACAATACATTGCATTTAAAAGAAAACTGATATAAATCTCAACATCCATTTTGCATTAGCTGCATTGTCAGTATTGAATAACCTAGTGTCCAACCAAACGTAATTGGTTCAGCATGCTGTAGAAAGCAAAAGAGCATTGGTTATAGAGAAACAAGAACCTTTGGCTTACCTACAACTGCAACTATGTATATCACAGACTGGTAGCTTTCATCATCTATTTTAGTTTCACAGAAGACCATGCCCGCATAGTTGATTAAATGACTGGGTATAGTGAAGCCTTTTTTATTATTCCATGAAATGGATTTACCATCCGGAACAAATATTTTTTCTGGGTATTTCTGTTTGAAATATTGATAAAAGACATAGTCAGATTTCAAAAATCAAACAACCCTGAACAGCCACCTCCAGCATTTTCCACTACTGCAGGGCCCCTATTTTAACATCCTAGCTCAGGGAATTAGTATACACTTTGAGAGTGCAGTGCCATAGACGAGCACAGGTAAAGCACTCACCTTGTAATCACAGGCTATAAAACTCACAAGGATGGAAAGAAAATTTTAAGAAATGTATTTACACTTCAAGCAACATATTTATGCCACAGCAATTTCAACTAAAGCTTGAAAAAATAACAGACTTTTTTCCTTACCGCATGTAGAGATACATTGAGATTTGATATGGTTCCAAGGCATGGCACTACCACAGTTTTATTCTTAGTGATGTATACAATGCCAAGCTGATCACTAACTGAAGTCACAAATGGCGATCTGTAATCTAGAATAACATTCAATTGATAAATGGGTATTATTTGTCACATGATTATGGAGAAAACTCTTCCAGTTTTCTTCTTCCGTTCTCTATTTTTTCACAAATCAGTTTTATTATTTTCTATGTCATAAAGCACTGAAATAATGAGACTAAATGGGAGAGGTACATGTTTTTATAGACACCCCCCCCAGATTTAGAATGTCATTATTCTCAAAACAGTTATCAGCAGCAGAGTGCACTTTGGACAATGGCTTCCTGCTACAGCAGTCCTTTTGCCAACAAAAAACTGATTTACCCTAGCGCGACTTTCCTTGCACAAGTATTACAGGAAATATCAGTTGAAAGTTGTGACATGTTACACTGGCTCCCCTGATGGCAGCATCCTTTTCAAAGTCAGACCAAAACCAAAAAATAGGTCCATGATATTATAAAACAAGCTAACTCATGTACATGATCACATCTCATTTCTCCAAATGGTAACTATAAGTTAACAATAAAAAGGAAACAGGATGCATATGGAAACGAGGGTGAAGCCATCAGTGCAAAAAGGCAGATGCTGCAATGAATGCACTTACTGAAGCTAAGCGTGTAACTGGAGGCTTTGCAGTGTCTGCGACACTCAGCTGCTCTGCTGCCAACACAACTGACAGCCTGAGTCTGAAAACTGAGCTCTTACAGCTTAAATAGATTTTACCACCACAGTCAGCAAAAATGTATGGAAGTTTATGTTTTGAGGTTTGGGTGGTTTTTTTGGGTTTTTTTAATGATATCAGTACAAATTATACATGGGATCAGATCTGCAATTTTTAACAGATATACAGTCTCTGTAATCCTCTCTCATATGAAACTCCTGCTGAGGTCAGTAATAGCTCTGCATTCATAAGGACAGGCTCAGAGCTCAGCAGAGATATGCATGCTAAATTCTGGGTGGAGAACAGCAGACCACGTACTGCATATGGCAGATAAGTTCAGAATTATAGGTACAAAGGCTTTTGTGTTGATGGCAACTAGCATACCTGAATTTAATTACTCAACAAGAAAACAAGAAAAAAAATTAATAGGATCAAAAGTTCTAGGATTAATAAATTTTAGCATCAAAACGGTTTCGAGACACTTGATACCCCCTCTTTCTCTTGATGCTAGGGAAAGAAACACCTGAGAGCTGTGTAAGCACTTACCTTGAACATAAACATAAATGGTTGTAGCTGCCTGGTTGTCCCTGTAAAGGCACTTGTAGTCCCCTGTGTCATTGCCGATGACTTTGCTCAGAGTAAGTGTCTTGCAGTAGGGGCCATCGCTGCAGTCTGTCACGGAGATACGCTTCTCAGCACTGCTCTGCTTGCTTGGCCACGACCACTCCAGCGGCCTCTGACCGCTGGGAAAGCAAACGTTAGAGGAGCACACACTCGTGATACGTGCCAGCACCGATGCCCTGGCGGTGAACCCCAGCCCCACCAGTCTCCGTGGCTATGGAGAGGGGTGGGCTTCACCCCATCACACAGAGAGAGCGTCAAACCATGTAGGACAAAGTCACATACACAACCTATTGTTAACAGCTACAAGGAAGCTACTCGAGACTTACATTCTGCTGAAACTAAGTGACAAAGCACCCAAAAGAGGGTGTTGGGATTATGGCTCACCAGCAGGATCCATGCACCCAGCTGATGCTTCCTCCTCCCAGCCACCCTACGCTCCCCAACTCTCTCTTGCTGCAACCCTCCCACATAATTTCTAAAACTTGTCAGGAGAAAGTGAGGCAGAAGGCACAAAGGGAGTGGGGAGAAAACAGGAGTAATGACAGGAGAAAGATCACATCACCTGTGATACTCACTACATAAATTACCAATCATCAAAATCATGCTGAACAGATTTGTCCTTACCTGCAAGTAATATTTAGTGTGTTGTTTGCCATTATTGAGAGGACATCTTTTTGGATGCTAAGGGTTGGCTGATCCAGAGAAATAAATAAACCTGCAAAAACATGTATGAAACCCCTCAAATCAATCCAATAAACAAAGCAAATGCTACTCAATCAGAAAAGTATTATATACAGGAATATGCAGCATGTTTTAAGTGGACACTTTCACATCATCTAGTTAGCAGCAAAGGGTAAATAATGATTTTTCACACATCCCAAAAAGTTCAGAAACTCTGTCATAACAGGAAGCAAAGGCAGATGGTCAGGAGCTAGCTGCAGAGCACTACAATTCAGCCAGCCAGGGTGGAGTTCCTGTTTTCTTGCGTTGCCAACTTCAAGGTCTAACAAGAGGATGTGGGACATTGAAACGAAGTGAACCTTCATCTGATGATCTCACTCCCTTGGGGATTACCAACTTTTCTTATAATAAATTGAATATACTTCTCTGAGACTACTGGTCAATGAATCATGTGAAGAAACTATTTTATAGTTTGTCACAAATTTGAGATCCCACGAATTTATTTTATCCCACGATTTTCTAAGGTTATCTCTCTCCTTCTAAGCAGCTAGGCAAAACTCTGTTACTACTGAACTATCGGCACAACGGCTTGCATCGCACCCGCCTGGAGCCACTGACGCTTGTGAGGGCTGTGATACGGGGGGCAGTGCTTGCTCCGAGGCACCAGCCCAGCTCGTGCAACATCTGGGAGTACCACAGGGAGAGATTTTCAGTCCGCCCTAGATGCTGCCATCACCTTCAGGAACCCCGCCTCACGGGGCCGAGCCGCAGCCCCGACCATGACAGCTCAGCCGGCTTCAATGGGCAACAAGAGAGCGTGGCCAGACCGGGACATTCCCTATTTCGCCAGCATTTCCCCGTGCTTTAATCACTCGCATTCCGAGCAGGTCCTTCGCTGATGACAGGTTTCCCGCGTTTGGCTCCAGGGACATTTTGGTCTCGGAAACGACAGCTGATGCTGAAGCCAAGCGAGCAGGACACTGTGCCAAGGCAGGCAGCCCTCTCCGACGGGCCAGCACCAGCCGGCCGGACAGGAGAGGCCAAGAGG